>CM021772.1:12586984-12661975 GCA_011076525.1 Nettapus auritus
CCCCCCCCCCCCCCCCCCCCCCAACCTCAGTAACAGCTTCACCATGGCTTTGCTCAGCCTGGTGCCCACGGATGGGCTGTCTGCTGTGTCACAACTGGGTGCAACTTCTGACCTACTACAAATGGGGTTTCAAGAGTCTTTACAGGCAAGGGTGTTTTGTTGTTGTTTTTTGATCGTTTTACAAACTTATTCTAACAGGTCAACGCAAGTCCTGTTAGTGCTACAGCACGGCTGAGCTGCAACCAGCTTTGCGGTCGGGGTGGAAAATCCTGTCCATAATATTGGCAGGGGCAGCACCGTGCCCGGAGGGGTGCGGGAGTGGGAGGTAGAGCTGCGGTAGTTTTAGGGCTGCTGGTGGCAGCCGAGGGTCTGGCACCATCGCTCCCTCCCGGGCTGTGGCTGACGGCAAGCCCCCTGCCTGCACAGCTGTCTTGAAAGCCTGTAACAGCTGTACTCATCTTACGATTTAAAGTGCATTTCTTCAGTAAAGGGTTTTTTTCTTTTTTTTTTTCTTTTTTCTTTTTTTTCTTTTTTATTTAAGATGAACCTATTTAAAGTGCTGTTCTAGTTTGGAAAGGGACTGTTTAGAAAAAAATGGCACCTTTTCGCAACAGATCTGCTCCCTGTATGCTTGTATAATATATATAAATTTGCAGAGTCAGATCTGCTGCCTAATGACCAACATATAAAAGTGTTATTTTTAAGTTTATTGCTTTTCACTGCTGCCTGCTCCCTTGGAGGCGGAAGGGAGAGGAATTTTCCTCTCACCCTCCGCGCTGCTAGCTCGGTTCCTAGTTAGCAGTTCAGCCCTCGGCCCACAGCCCCAGGCCGGTTGCTGTGATGCAGAACACGTGGAGGAACGCACGCACCCTGCACGCTCACAGCCCCGAAGCTCTTCCCGAGGAACCGGCATCAGAGGGACGATGGCACCTGAAAGGCTCTCCCCGCTCCTGCCAGATGCCATTTTCATAGTCACTTTACAGAGCAGACCTGCGGTTCTGAAACGTGGAGGTAAGGAAAACAAATCTGTTTGAAGTGAAAGCTTTGCTGATAGCGTGTAGCATGGCAACCTCAGCACTCCTAGAGAGAGAGAGGTAGTTACTGTCCTGTGAATCTTCCGCTGCTTAACGCAACTCAATTTCTGGAGTGATTGCTCAAGAACAAAAAGGAAAAAAATCCTGTGCTCTTCTTTAAAAGTTAGCCCAGTTAAATCTTTCTGTTGAAGACATACTCGACTATTCCCTCCAAGAGGCTTTTTCTGTTTTAGAAATTGATTGTCAGTTTAGCTCGTTACGAAATCAAATTTGATTAGCACATTGCTATATAAAGCCACTTCGGTTGTTAACTCCTGTTACAATGCTCTTCTCTTCCACTGCTCCACGTGGAAGTGCTAAGTCATCGGTGTCCCTGTTTGGGGGTTATTGTTCAGCTGAACAGGGCTCTCAGTCACAGCTCATCTTCTACAGTGTCACCACGTGACAGCATAGGACAGCATTTCATGCTCTGAGCAAGTTTAATGGAAATGTTTAAAAGAGCTACTGGTGTCATATTCACAGTGTTGTACATGAAAGGGGGGTGAGGCTGGGGAAAGAAGGGGATGGAGGGCACCTTCAGCAACAACTGGGGTACAGCTCGCAAGAGCTTTAGCTAGTGTTTAAGATACCAGAGGCATACATTCCCTCCCCTTTTCAGACAAAAGCACTATTTTTAATAGCTTGCTTTCCTTTCTGTCAACTAGCCTCCGATACAGTCTGCCCTTGTCCTTCACTGGCCCTCCGTGTAAGCATGGGGCCCAAGGTGAGGAATAAATTACCACAAGAACATAGAGCTGCATATTATTCTCTTCCTAACTCAACTTTTAAAAGAGCTTATTCAGCACAGTCCCTGTTTTGCCAGCAAGGATTACTCCGTCCTTTGCCTGTCTTCTCCTACCTGTCAGCAATACTATATACATGATCACAAAAGAAACGTGTTATTTGAGAGACAACACTCCCCTTGCACTTCAAAATATTTCTCGTAGTCACTTGCTCTGGGTCAACACAGCCCTGGGAACTGGTGCAGGGCTTTCTCCCAGGCAAGAACTTCAGGGGAGCGGAAGGGCTTTCATCCTGGGCATAGGGCAGGCAAATTCTGCCCTCCATCCCCAAATGGATGTGATCCATCTGGATCCTGTGATCTAGACCTGCTGCTTCACCTAGCAGCAGAACCCTGGCTTTGGAAACCCTCAAACCCTTAAGGGAAGTACCTGCACCATGTACAAAACGAGTCCCTGAATCTTTGTCAGAGACCATGTTTGCCCTCAGCCTCTAACCACACACACGGGACAGCCTGTACTGACAACAACCCTGTCCCTGTATTTTTACAGAGCAAACTTGAGACTGCTTCACCTTGACTTTTGGTCACATTGGTGCACCCTGCAAAGCACCCCGAGGCCAGGGACCAGCCACAGGCGTGATGCGAGGCACATTTCACGCTTTTAGCCAAACTTGAAGCTGTAATCCAGAGAATTGCACTGTCCCTATTGTGTTAGTGTAACTCACAGCTACCTGCCTCAACAACGGCGTGGCACCTTCCTTCTCCCCCCCAGCCCGTGCCTCTGTTAAGCCAACGGTTGCTCAGTTACCAACGTAATGCAATGAAGTATTAAATAAAAGCTTCACAGTAATCTATAGTTTCCTTAGACGTGTAAGATGTCTAAGAAAATAGCATCATGGGAGCATCCACACCAAACCAATGCCCTAAACACATCAAAAAAAAAAAAAAAAAAAAAGGAAAACCTCTTGATCTCAAGACAGCTTCTGACCTTGACCAAATGGGGAACCAGTGAAAGAACATCATCAGGTTGTAGCTCATTTCCAAGTGAAGTTTCTTATCTGAGGCTTCATGATTCCTCCCTCAGACTCAGTAATTTTTATTTTCTTTAATGCTGCTACTTTCTGTATTTTATGACCAGTAGTAAAATTAACCAATTTAGCTTCATTTTTACTTTCTAGTGAGTTTCACAGTTTTTGTGGGCCTTAGTGAACGGTATTGGTTCAGACTGCAAACATAATGGGAAGGTTTAAATAAATAAGTTCACTGCAATTAATAATAAAAATAATGAAGGCATTTAACCATAAAGCTGAGGAGGGTTAAGCACACTTACAAAATCTAAGTAAAGCTGGAGGCTTAACATAACTGACAGTTGGCAAAAAATTAATGCACTTATTTTTTTTAAAGTACTGCCTTAGACAACTGCAGAAAAATAGTAATTCATAATATGTCAGATTAAACAAGGAAGTTACACAGCAGTATTTAAAAGACACCTGAATACATTTCAAAAGCTTAACTGATAGGAACTTGGAAGCCCGTTAAAGCTGCCCACTTTTATATGATAATTCTATAAAATTATATATAGCTTGGCTTAGTCTGATAAAAAAAAAGGAGGCTGCACTCACTCTTGGGTGCAGCTGGACTTCCCCACAGACCTTTGTAGACAAGATGCTCTGTCATGGATTAATCCTTGACAAATTAAAAAAAACAATGTGACTGGAAATGCAGTGGTGGGGTAAGGCTCTACCCCTCGTTTCACATAACGCAGCACAGCATGTGGTGACAGAGAAGCCCCAAATACCCGAGGAAGGGGCAGACCTTTGGGTCCAAGCCTCCCACCTTGAAGCAGGGCTTGCTTCAAGCAGGTTGCTCAGGGTTTTACCTGCCAGGTCTTGAGTATCTCTAAGTCTGGAGCGCTCACAGCCTCTTTGGACAACCTCTTCCACTATTTGGCTATGTTCAAGGTGAAAAAGCTTCTCGTTATACCTAACCTGAACTTCCTGTGTACAAACTTCTGCCTACTGCTGCTCCTCCTTCCACCACGTGCCTCTGAGAGTGTTTGTCTCTGTCTTCTCTGCACCCTCTCCTTGGTTGCGGAGTTTAAGTAGAAGGAATGACATGAAGGAGAGAGTACTGAAATGAAAGCAAACTTCACTCTTCAACAGCTTTAACACATACCAGAAAGCATAACATTCAGAAAACAGCACTTTGAAATCTGCCTGCTGCTACCTGTTTTCAACCTTCACTTGCCACCCTTGAGGTTCTTCCAAGGGAGTTTCCAAAATCTGCAGAGCAAAGTTTCCTGCACTACAGCCTGGCTCATTTCCTTGGGTTTCATTCTCAGATCCCTTGAAGAGCTCTGCAAACACTGGTGATGCTCAGCTCCAGTGCTTCTGAACTGGGCGTGAGCATCTCTGCACACTTGTCTTCCAAGACCACGAGGCTTCCCGCATGCTCCCGCACACAGGCAGGTTCCAAAACAGCCATTTCCCTGCCCACAACATCCACACGCTTCTCCCCAGGGATGCTGTGCTGTCGTTTCACCTACCCCCGTTCCACTCAACACCTCCTGTTGGCTTCCAGTGGCAACAGCCACGGCTGGTGCTGAGAGCAGATGAGCCTGCCTTGTATTTCAGGGAGTACGTGCCTTCTTCCCCTCCTCACCAACCTACTTTCCTTGCCAGCTCACCATCACCAAATTAGAATACTTTTTTTTTTTTTTTAAAAAAAAAAAAAAGGCGACAAGCAACACCTGGAGCTTCCCCCCTGCTCCTTGCAGGGAAGCATGCTCCTCTTCCTAGGAAGGTTTCAGCAGGGCTGCTATCACCACAGCTGCAGGATGAGCAGGCAGCACGGTGCCCCTGCTCTGGCACTGCGCTCACCAGCTGGCCACACAGGGCACACTGCATGGGGACGTCTGCCAACAGCAGAGCACGTGAATGCAAGTCTGACAGGCACGGCTATGCCCACTTTTTGGGAGCACTTCTCCGCTGTATTACTCTCAAAAGGTGCCCATTTACCTGGGGCACCTCTGGCACAGGGCTGCAATCTCCCCCCCAGCGTGACACCTCCACGCTCCCGGCTGGGTGCTGGGGCTCTCCTCCCATCCCGGCGGCGGCACGGACATACCTGCTGCAGGTCTTGGTGGAAACCCGGAGTGAGAAGGCAGGGCTCAAATGCTACCACTGTTCCTTGCCCAGATTTCTGAAATGGCTCATCTCACCCTGCAAAAACAAGTACCTGAAAATATGTTAACGGCCAGTACCCACAGGTCTACTCTACCACCCTGCCAAAAGCAGGTTTTGTTCTTCATGCACAGAAGCACTTGGCACGTCCCACTACTTCTGGTTCTGAAGTTACATGATCCCCTGCTGAGATCCCCCCAGCGCATCCTTGGTGCTGACCGTCCTGCTGCTGAAGGCAGCAGTCAGTGGGAAGTCACAAGGCAAACGTCAGGAGAAAACCCAGCCCACGTCCCTCACATCACAGACCCAGCACTCAGTGACTTGGTCCAGCCTGAGGCAGAGCCCCCGGCTCTCATCCCCCAGCTATCCCTGCCCCTCAGCAGCAGGGAAGCCCCGGTATGAGCATCAGATCCTACAGCCCCCTGCTTGAAATGATCGTCTGTCAAGTCCTAGAAGTTTCCTAGTGCAGGTGCCTGAACAGCAGATGTAAATCTGTTGGCAGCAGGCTGGCTCTTCTGGGCTACTTCACGGAGATGTTGCTTGTAGGTCACAAACTGAAAGCCATCACGCCACATCAAAATTTACCTAAACAACTTAAAAGTAATCGGGGAAGAGGGGACCTGTGATTTTTCAGCATTTCCATGATAGGAATTAAAGCTTTAAAAACAAAAAGCAGCTTTTTGGTCAGTGTTCCAAAGCCATCAGAGCAATTACAAGGGAAGGGAATTACAACGCCCTGGCCCGAAGCCTCAGGCACACCCCTGCAGCAACCCCCTATGCACCGAGGAGCCACCCCGTGCAGCACACTGCTGCTACTCAACCTTCAGTTTGGGGCATTTTCAGTGAAAAAGGTGACCTTTCTGTAAAATTAACACTATGCACGTACATATATATATTACAGTTATTTAAAGAGAAGTGGCAGAAGTTTCACATACAGATGACTGTCTCAGTAACTGTTCTGCCCAGTTAGCAGCCAGAGCTTGGTCTAAGGTACCTCTCCTCCCTGCCACCAGAGCAGAGAAGTGTTTTCCTGCCCCAAGGAGGGTTACGGGATGCCTCAGCCTGATGGAATGTGTTTCCTCACAAAACCCAAGTGAAGCAGAGGCCATGATGCTTTGCTAGGCACTGGTGCAGCACAGAAGGGCTCTTGTACTCAGCCTGCAGTCCCCAGTGACTCCAATTAGAAATAGATTAGCTTACAGGCTTTTTATATTTGCCAGATCTGAACTCAGGAGCTAAAAATTGTATTGCGTGTACACCAGGAGCTGCGAGTACGCACTAATCCTGCTGGAGAGTATTAAATGAACTTAATCAACAAGGGTGGGTGGATATCACGCTGCTTGACAGGAGGGATGCAGGGAAGCTTGCTATAAAAAGAGCCTCCGGCGTGCAGGCTGGGCAGAAGAGCAAGAGGAAGCACGGCTGCTGCTAAGCCCGCAGGAGACTTTTTGTGGTCAAATTGTAGCATTTGTAAGTTCCTCAGAAAGGCAATTACTCCCCCCATAGAGATAAAAATAGCAAGATTTCACTTTTGAACCCATTTCCTCTTTCCATTGCTGACAGCAGAACGTGCACCTCTTCAGGGGTTACTACAAAATACCTGCACCTTGAGACATCAGTAAATACAAGTGCCTGTTTTCTAAAAGAGTAAGCCAGAGACTAAACACACTGGCAGTAGTTTTTGTGGCCTCCTCTATCCTGCTCCCAGTTGTGCCAGACCATGGTCTGATTTGCCACCCTTTCCCTTTTTACTTCTGGGCTTGCCAGAACATACTCATTTTCCTACAGAACACTTAAGTGCCATGGAGAACACTGCAATCTTTAAGCCTTGATTTCGTTTAACAAAACCACTTCTCTGTACATCAAAGATGTCCAGAAGCCTTCAGAAGGCCCTGAAACTCCCTCGGGGCTGGCTTTAATCGCTGTGACAGCACAGAGGAGCCAAAGCCCTGGAACACTGGGTCCAGTGGCACCTCTATTCCACCTCAACGCGAACCTCGTACCTCCAACCCCGGTTAGACACCACAGCTTGAAACAGCAAGCTGCTGGGGACAGAGGCAGAACCAGTGCCAGAACCGAGTCAGTCTGTCCTGTCGCTAACAAAAATTCACCCTAATCCCACGCTGACCAGGACAGGGTCAGGCAGAGGATCACTTTAGATCCATGTTACAGCATAAGGCAAAGCCACCCCTCAAGTTCCCTTGCAGGGAAATCCTCGAGGCATTCCAGGAGGGAAGTCCCTATTCAAAGTACCCCAAATCACCCGGCAGGGCAGGGGTGCAGTGCGTTCTGGCCATCAGGCACAGCGGGGTGGCTCAGGCTCTGCTGGTGCAGTCCAGCAGCAGAAGCACTGCCAAGACACAGTCAAAGCATGAATTCAAACCACCCCCAGCAAAGGCAGCTCAAGTGCCTCGTCTCT
Organism: Nettapus auritus; assembly: GCA_011076525.1. Lineage (NCBI taxonomy): Eukaryota > Metazoa > Chordata > Aves > Anseriformes > Anatidae > Nettapus > Nettapus auritus. The sequence goes on from CM021772.1 coordinate 12,594,401, forward strand.
GCCAGCCACAAGGCCGCACTGTTCCCATAGCAGTTCCTCTAACACCAAGTTAAACTGTGTGAGAAAAAAAAACAACAGCGTTTCAGATGGTCACCCACACTGCCTCCCCACAATCAAACCTTACTAGCAAGTCTTAAATTTGCCCAAGGTTTCCAGTCTCTAGGGTTCAACAGAACAAGTTCTTCCATCTTACCTGCATTTTTGTCAACAACAATCTTTCAGAACTCCCACCTAAAACAGCTCCTCCTATTTCCAAGAAGCATCATTTCACGAGCTGTAATACTTTGGTTTATAACTGGATTAAAATACAAATTAAACAATAATGCTAAATGAGTTTATATTGAAATACTCTATATATGTATACATATATATGTATATACTGGTATGTGTGTGTGCACTCCCTAATGACAGCTAGAGGAAGCAAAAGCTGCTCTCCAAAGGCTTCTACTCTTCCAACTAGCTTCATCAACTTATCCATTGCAACAATTCCCTGTGCATAAAAGCTAATGGAGCACTGCAAGGTGGCACTGGTAATCAGCCAAATGACACAGACGTTCAGGAACAGAAAGACAATAAATTAGAAGAAGCAGTAGTAACTTGTTCACAGTTGGGATGAGGATAATGTTATAAGAAACCTGAATTTTCTACAGTCCGTAAGAACAAAAAGTCAAATGGGTCACTGAAGATCACAGATGGATATGTTTTAGTTAAACCTAAAAGCAAAGATTGGATCTGACACAAACGGTAGAAACCCCATGAAATTTCTCCCAGCAGGCTAAACTCTGACACCATCAGTCTCAGCAGGAAGATTTCCAGCACTTCCCCTGGACCAGAACTCAGCCCAGTCCTGCTTCGATCACAGCCTCCGTCCCAAGGACAGAGATGTTCACAATGAAGATGCCTTGCAGCCCACTCAGCCCTATGTCCAGAAGAAAAATGCTCCCAGGCCTTCCTCTTCAAACACCATATTATTGACTCTACCTCTTCTGTACCTACCATCCCAAATGCCACAGTTCCATCTCTCCCAGTCCCAGCCTCTGAATTTTCCTACGTTTTGCAAACAAAAGCCTTTCAGCGATAATACTAACGCAGTTGGATATATTTGAGAGTTTGGAGGACTCTTTAGATACTTCTCTAACCCACTTTTGAGTGGATTCCAGATTCAGAATGATCTAAGCATCTAGTGAGACTAACTGCAGAGACTAATCTACTCCAAAGTATTCCAAAATATTCTGGTAGATGTTAGTTTCAAGCAGCAGCCAGTAGTGTTTGCATAGTTCTAGCTTTTATTTGGTTACAAATATATCTCTATATAAATGTACATACAGATGTATGTATGCATTTTATATTAAAATATCCTTTGAGTGACAATGATTAAAATAAAGATACTTAGCTCCTCTTTAGGACCTTCCGCTGACGATGTCAAAGCCCTGTGCATGATCTCAGCCCCTGTGGGTAACACTCACTGCTGGACCACCAACCTTACAGAAGTGTAACAGCGGCAGTCAGCTCCACCCAAAGGCGCCGGTTTTCTGACTGCAGAAACTCAGAGCCCAAGCCTAGAAGAAACACCAGAAGTTTCCTGAATTGCAGCCCCCTGGCCTGTCCCATCCCCAGAACGTTTCTGGGAAGAACAGCATTGGTGTCACTTATCTGCAGGAACACTCGGATGCTTGAATGGCACAGCGACGCTGGCACGTCACGTATCAAACAGAAGGTTTTTATAAAGTTTAAATAATAAGTTTAAGGGGTGCTAATTTTCCTCGGTGTTAACGGTGCAGTCTCTCTTGCAAGCTACCTTCCACCCAAATCAACTGCACCTTTTCAGTTGTTGTTTTATACACTGGCTTCTGCTGGGAAGAGGAAGTCACAAGCAAATAAAAGCTACAACTCTGCTCTTGCAAACACACCATGTGGGTTCCGTCACCCAAAGAAGGACTGTCCTCAAGGACCAGACTGCTTGGAATCATTTAAAGAACTTCACTTTTACGTGAAATTATTACTTTTAAGTGAAATCATCACTGCAGAGAGGCGTGGGACTAACTGCCCTGGCAAACAAACTCACCGAGCTGTCACAAAGCAGGAGCAGGCTGAGCAGAGAGGAGCAGGCTGAGCTGCTTTCCCCCAAGCAGCAGCACAGTATTAACACAATTCCTGTTATTTTTCACAGCTATTCACAGGGAGCTCAGCAGCAGCAGGGAACGTCCGCAGCACCGTGTGCTTTGCCCTGCTGCGCCTCGGCACTGGGGCTTTCTGCAGGCTCACGGGGAGAACCGCAACACTTCATGTCAGGAAGGTTTCCTTGCCACTGCAAAGACCTATGAAATGCATTCCCCCTCCAATAAGGAAGGCTGCAGAAACAGAGCAAGTTCCCCCTGCTGCCTGAGGCGAGCAAACAAACGGGTTAGCAAGCCCTAGCTCTGAAGCTGACGGAAATGTTAAGTTACAGAGGTATTAAAATACGGCAGTTCGCTTCACATCCTCCTTGAATCACAGTTGAAATCACAGTTTTGGCAAATGGGAAAAAGCTGAAGCTAGACGTGGAAATGCCAAGCCGCGCCTCAACCCATCGCAGAAGCACTTGTACTTGGAAAGCCGGCACCTGTTTCTCCACAGCTTCGGTAGAGCTGCAAGAGCTCTGCGTCTGCCGATGGAGACGCAACAAAAGATGTTACCGCACCGCTATGAGGCAACCCCAAGCAGCTACAGCGCTGCTGGGAAACTCACACGAGGTGTTTCCATCCTGCACACAGCCTCCAAGCCCTGATTCTGCAGTCACAGCCGCATCTGCACTGAGGAAGCCAATCGCTGAAAGAAAAGTTGAACAAAGTTGACCTGCTTCCCTCTCCTAGCACAGGTGGCCTTGACACCTTTCAGCACGGCTCACAGAAACATTAGAGACGCCATGATTTCCACACATACGTACACATACATGTCCATTAAATGTACAGAAATAATATTAAAATGATTCCCACTACCATTCCTTATACTGACTCTAGTTATAAGCTTATAAACTTCACCTCAATGAGGCCTGGGCAAGAATATTGGCTCTTCTGCATGCAATCAGAAATGATCATTTGTACAGTGGCAACCTCTGCACTAAAAAAAAAAAAAAATAAAATAAAATAAAAAAGAAAAAATAAAAATAAAAATAAAACCTTTCACAAGCTTTGTTGTCAGGCTAGCCTAGAACAATATGAAGGAACAATTTCATGACTTTCACCAGGCCAATTAAAAGTAGCAGATCAGCCGAACAGGATGCACCGAGCTCACCCCGGGCTGCTAGGATGCTCCTCCATTCACAGTATCAATACAGTAAAACAAAAACAAAAACCTGCTCAAGAAGCTCACAGCTATGCCATACAAATAAGGCATTCACCATTTTATGTCAGCCCTTCATCACTAAGCTTTGATGGATCAGTCGCCATCTGTTTCCGAAAAATGTTGCTTGTGTAGCAGTTACTGCACCTTCACCCTTCTCTTCACAGCAAGCTTAGCAGGGAAACTTTCCCACTATATTTATATATAATATATGTATATAAATAATTTTATGTTTTTATAGTTTGGTAGTATTCTTTTAAAAGTTCTATTTTAAAACACTTAAAAAATCTTTGAAGCAACTAAAAGTAACTTTTGACACTCTCTAGTGTGAACGGGATAGGACTTCAAAGTTTTTAACTTTTTTTCTTAATGATTTTTGGTAACTTCAAAAGCTATGACTAAAGCAGCATACTCTGCATATCTCCGCTCCTCCCCACACCTCGATTGCAACAAAACCTACCTTAGCCACCCTCTTACCTCTCATCTTTTGCGACTACTCTCTGGCAACCTTACTATTTGACCTTTGACAGGAAACTGAACGGGGCTGGTCCCTTGGTTGGCTGCTCGGAACATCATCCCCTGCATGTCGATGCACTTGACAGGAGCGGAAGAAGAAGGGACAGAAGGAAAATGGAAGGGGAGATATCAGTTTTCCTGTTTGAAACGGTCAAGGAACTTGCTCTGGGCAGGTGCCCTGCTCAGAACACCTGCCAAGGCTCCTCTCTTAGGAGCACGTCCCTGGTGCACTTGATCCTGGCACCAAGCCCTTCCCCTCCCCACCACAGCATCAGAGCCACGTCTGCCTTTGGAGAGAGACGTGGGAGGAACAGCGAGACCCTTCGCCTGTTCAAAGTGGAGGGTGGGCAAGACCGCTTCACCCTTCTCCGAATTCTTGCCTCTAAAGGGGCAGGAAAATGCTCACGAGTCCCAATTTGCAGGTAGGGAAAGCGAGGCCAGGAAGTATTCCCTGTGCCCAAAGCTGTGCAGGCCGACAGCAGGATAAGCTTTGTTTGCACTCAGAAAGCCTTCTGCCTGCCAAGGCCACGCTGTAACCACTTGCCCAGCTTTCTTTGCGAAAGCAAGCTGGAATGTGTTTCTTTCTCAATGTCTCATTGTTCCTCCCATCATCCTCAGGATCAGAACTTCATCCTTCCCTAAGACACACATTAAACATCCTAAAGAGAATCCCTTCAACCAAATGTCCTCTCCCAAACCTGATCTGCGCAACCTGTCGTGCATTTTCCCCTTCCATCATAAACAACTGAGCAACAGAACCAAAGAAAACTCTTAAAGTATTGCATATTTTTAAAAAGACTTCTTCAGAAGATGTCAAGATATTTGCACTTATCTACCTGTCCCATGCTTTTCCGTTTAGGAAACACGTAAGCACGTGCAAACACCTACAATACACAACACAGGCATGTCTCTCCAGGTTTGCTAAACTTGCTCTAAACATCAGAGCTTCTTAGAATACAAAAGTTTAAGTCCATGCAACGGGACAGAGTTGTGATTGCTCTAGGAACCACTGATATTAAGTTTCCTGAACCATTACGAGGAAATAAAGTAGGGTTTTCTTTTTTCATTTCAGCAATAAAAAAGTTATCAAACTAGTTTGTAGAAACATGTTCAAAAGCAACCACCCATGATTGCTTGGCTGGGATTACAGTATCTCAGTAAACCATATTGCTGTTATAAAAGATCAAGTGCGTGTCAAGGGGGGAGCTGGGGTGAAGGACGACTTTGGTAGCCAGCCTCTAACTCCTCCGTTCAGCCAGAAAACAAACCTCTTCCTAAAGCCTGGCAACACCTGAAGCAAGGCAGCGCACCGGTCAGGACGTCGGAGCGCTCCGAACTCTCCAGATCAGCACCAGCAGAGGACAACCCTCTCCGAAAGACCCCTCCAAACCTTCTCCCCATACGTTAAGAGTGACGCAAACCTCACAGCTGCTAAATTTCACTTTCAGTAGCCTAAGCGCTTCAAATTTTGCTGACCTCTAGAATACTGCTTCGTAGCCGTGCCCGCTTTTAACAAGGGGCAGGAGGCCACACACCTGGAACGGGCAAGCCAAAAGCCCTAAAATAATAGTTTACGTAAAAATGTAAAAAGAGACACACCAAAAATAAGACAGGGATAAATATAGTCAGGCAAGGCAGGTTCCACTAGGACAGTCTGTTTTCTTTAACGTGGCAACTACCTGGGAAAGGGAGAAAGGCAACTGCCCCTTGCCCCTGCTTGCCCCTCTGATGCGGGCCAGAAGACGCAGCGAGAAGCAGCCAGGCTCGCTGGCTCTGCGCCGGCAGGAATTGGCAGCTGGGCCACAATCTTTTGAGAAATAAAAAGGACTCGTTGTCCCGGCTGATCGCTATCGAATATTACAAAAATTTTAAAACCTGTCGATCCCTGAATAAGAAGTTGATTGACACAGTTGTCTTGTTTTTCCCCAGGAAGATGAGGAATAAGGGAGAAAAACCTTTAACACTATGTTTGGGGGGAGGTTGTGAGAGGAAGAGAGAGAGAGAAAGATTTTTCTATTTTGGCAACATCTTGGGAGCTTCTTTCTGTCCAATGGTGGCATTGCACTAATTACAGTACCAGCCTGCGAGGCTGGTGCTGACTCTCTAGAGCCAAAACGGGAAGATGGTCCTTCCTCCCCAGACCCTGCCGCTGCATTTCAGTCTGGCCCAGTAGTGGACACAGATCCCTGTGCCGTCTCCCCCACGGCAACAGCTTCCTCCTGCGGGGGAGACTCTTCCTCTGCCTGTCCCCGAGACGTGACAGTGGTCTCGGGGGAAATGCTGTGAGGCCCCTCCAGAGGCATGCAGCCAGGGTGGTTCTTGCGAAAGTGCTGGTTGAGGATGGCCTGGAAAGGGAAGCTTTTTCCACAGACGTGGCAGTGAAAGGGCTTGTTGCCTGTGTGCTTGCGGATGTGATACTCCAGCTGATCCTTGCGGGTGTACTTCTTCCCACACATGCGGCAGACAAAAGGCGTGATGCCCATGTGGAGCCGCATGTGCCGGTCCAGGCTGCCTTTCTGGTTGAAGGATTTGGCGCAGTAAATGCAGGTGAGCCGCGGGTTGTACCGGAACCAGCGCTCTGAAACCTCCTGCTCCCGGAGATATTCCACGTAACCACTCACTCCTATCATGGCTGATTCTTCCCCCTGCGAAGGAAAAAACAGATTAAAAACAAAAACAAACAAACAAAAAAACAAGCAGCTTAAAAAGAAAAAAAAGTATGTGGAAAAGAAGATCTGCTGTTTCTTCCTCTAGGCCCCAGTCCAGTCAAGCACTGGAGCATGTGCCAAACCTAGAAATCAACAGCACTAATGTCTGCAACCTCAAGCACACATTTAAGTGCTTAACTGGAGCCTTGGGGCTGGAGACAAATGAGCAATCAATTAGAAACCTCTGCTAGCGGCCCCTTCTGCCAAGCCATTCACTAGGTCTGGGGAAGAAAATCCAGCCTTTGTCAGGAGGGCAGTTAGCCACTGATTGAGCTGTGGATCAAATGTGTCGATACATGCTACTCCGTTTTTTTTTCCCAAAAAAACTTGGACCAGCTTGACTAAAATACTGTATACCATACTTACTGCTATACTGCTATAGTATAGCTTAATGCTATACTTACTAAGTGTTAGAAAAAAGCCAATTAGTAAGCTTACAGTAAAACGAAGGTGGAATAAACTCCAGCTCACATCTGAAACTCTCCGGGTGTCATTTCACGTGGGTATTTGTTCAGGTGTCGCTCAGGCTTCATTTTATAATGGCTCACGTTTGACTAAAGGCTTACGCAACCCGTCCACCCCCGCGACACTGCAGGGGAGAGGCTGAGCAGAGCGAGCTGCAACCGGCTCCAAGACGCACAGCAAGGACCAGCAGGCTCCTTGCTGCCTGCTGAAGCTGGAAAGCCAAAGAGCCACGGGCATCCCTCAGCCACGCAGCTCGAGGACAGCTGCAGGCACCGCTTTCTGTAGCTGTGGTACCCAGAGGCAGCACACCTAGACAGCCCCCTGAACGCCTGCATGTTTGTACTCCAAACCTCACACCATTTCCTGATGATGCCAAGCATGGATGAGCAACCAGTGTGAACGCACAAGAGCCTCTCCTCCAACAGCTGGGGCTGGGCACACACAAGGAGCAGTGTAACCGTGCCAGGCGCTGCCGAGTGCAGCTGCACAAGCAGTGGCAAGCTGCTCGGAACTAAAGGAGATGCACGCAGCTGTGGTGCCTCCCTCGCACGCTGCCACAGAGCACAGGTTGCAGGCAGGCTGTTTATAACATCGACGTGGGAACAGCAGAAGTGTGAAAGGTGACAGCACTTCCCTGCATGTGTTGAAGCCCACGGTTCTAAGATTGAGGCTGTCTCGCTACAGAGAAATAACAGCATCTTTTCCATACTTAGGGCAAAAATTGCTTTCTGTTGCATTTGCCCTGGAGGGTTAGTTTGACCTGAAATTTTCTAGACATATTCTGAGGACCCAAAGCAGACCTTCGGCAAAATAAGAGCAAAAAGGTATCGTTTTATCAAAGGGCATCAGGAAGCTAGCAGACAGAAATCATGGTTTTTATTCCTCACTTCACTCAGTCTTACTCAAGGTCAAAGGAGCCTGGTAACTCCTCACATGCTTCCAGCAAAGTCATTTGATTACAAACTAACACATTACTTATGTGTCAGGAACACGAGATGTCCTTCCACAGGGTGCTGGGTGATGTCCTTGCGCTAGTGTCACTGCAACACTGACTGTATGCAACAGAATTAGACAAGGGACAAAAGGCAAGAGACCTCTGTACAAAGCCCCAGTCCTCCGACACTCCACCCAAAAGCTTTACTGGTGTAGTACTTGGAGGGCTTTTTGGAATGGTTTTGGTGCCAGTAGGAAAATGTTTGGATGTTGTCACCCCTCAGCCTTCTACAGAAACCAGCTAACGCCTCTTCCTTCAGCTCCGGCACTTGCTGTCAGTGTTTTAGCACAGATCCAGGTGAACAGGGTTTCTCCTCAGGAGCTGGTGGCCTGCCCAGAATGAGGGTTGACATTTACGCCCTCAGACAACAAGAGAAACTCCTCATGTTTTCCAGGTATCTGGACGAAATCCCAACCAACAGACAGAATCAGCTGTACATCATACACTGATGGCATGTGTTCTGAGGGTGGGCAACCAAACCCTTGGCACTAGTAAATATTTGGTCTTTGTTTCACGAACAGCATTGCTTGCAAATATAAAAGATTACATACTACACCACAACGCAGTCCCCTTAACCTTCAATGCCAACATTTACTTGCAAACTTCTGGAACTGCCTACCTGGGAACTGGGCTGCTTGGGCTCATCCATCCGCCCAGGAGACTCGCTTTTTGATCTGTACCGCTCAGTCACAGCAACCATGCTGCCAGAAGGGCTAAATCTGTGGGGTGGGGGAAAGAGTGTAAACGGAGTTTTTAATGGGCATCAGGTCACTATGGTGTGTAGAACAACGGGTGAGCAATAGAGGCACCTGTATAGCATCTCTTCATCCTCACCAGCTAACACACAGGAGGCGGAACAGCGCAAGTATAAAGGAAAAACCAAGTCATACTGGTCTGTGGTTTCAGGCTTAACATCTGAAAAATAAAACTGAGTCATTTGGCTTCCAGTTCAGTCACAGAGAGCTTTTTGGTTGCTATTGCAAGCAAGTAAATTGATATGGGCCCTGTGACTCAGGAACTCTCCAACAGGAGGAGAAACTTGTTCTCTAAGGGCACCTCTCACGTACCACCCTCGTGCTCATCCCCCTTGTGAGTGTGAAACGAAGGCACATCACAGAAATGATGCCAGGGACTCCAAGTAGGAAACAGTGGATATTGAGTGCAGCGTAAAAAAGAGATGCTTGGGGCCAGATGACCCATGGAGAAGAGTCGAGAGGCTAGGAAAGGCTTGCTCTCCCCAGGGCCAGCTCAACATAACTCCCATGGACTGATTTATTAAACAGTAAGTGATGGAATATCCACTGTTTCCGGGAAGTTGTTCCCCTGCAGGACCAGAGGGGCTGAGCTAGAAGAGAAGGAGTGTGAAGGGAAACACCCCCCTCAAATGCAAGCCCTCCCAGACACACAAGATCCGCTCTTTATCAGATCCATTCTTTGGTCTGAGCTAAGGGCAAGAAAATAAATGCTGCAGTGCTGGGGAATCAAATGGACGGAGAAACAAAACACAGCATATTTCACCCCCTATTCCCAATATAGGCTTTTTGCTGTTTCATATAAATCCAAACAACAGTGGAGGCCAACGGGCTCCCCACCTCAACTGCTTCAGCAGATGCAACCCCAGGACCCACTGCTATCGTGGACCACCAGGAAGAAAACTTCCTCTTGACCTACAGCTGGCGGCCGGCTTGTTCCTAGAACAGAACAACTCCCAGATTTTCAGGCCAGAAGGCATCATTACAATGGTACTTTGCGTAATGCATTGTATACGACCTCGTTAATTCCAATGCTGAGCATGGCATCTACTGAGGCTGCACAGCAACTTCTTTTTTAGACAAAAAACCCACGTCAGCTGAAACGCTGAGAGGCAGAGAATCCAATTTATACATCTGTGAGCGCTAACAATCAAGTTCCCAAGCTAGCCTACACCTGGAGATCCTGGGCTGATGGCTGTCCGGCCAAAACATTATGACCCAAACTAGATACACTCTGTAATGCGAGGAAAAAAATTCTTCAGTGCTTAGGCTTAAGAAGGACATGTGAAATATTAGGGGGAAATGTTCAAAAGCATCAAACCAGCCAAGTGAAAATCTTGCTCAATCTCCTCTTACAGCCAAGGTCAGGACGTAAGCTGAAGAGAACTCACCTGTCAATCTCACTGCTGGTCGGCCTGACTACTTTGGCCCCTGAGGACCCTAACGCGTAAGTCTCTTGGCTCATTGATCCGTGGCCCGTGGTGTCGATCACCATCGCTGTGACCTCCTCAGCACTGCTCCCGTCCTCTCCTGACGGCTGATTCTCTGCCCCTAGCCACTCCTCCAGGTTCTCTGTTTTAATGCGCACTCCTCCCAGCACCCGGATGTCGTCGTCGCTCCGTCCGCCGCGGTCTCCCATTCCCGTCTCGACATACCACTGTCCCGCTCTGTTGATCCGCAGGATGGGTTCCCTGCTTTCCACGTCCGAGCTCTGTTCGATGATCTGGGGGCTGGTGGACTCCTCCTGTGGGCTGAGCTCCCGGATGTCCAGCACCGTGCTAACCTGGCCCAGGCGGCTCCCTTTCGGGGCGTTGTGACGAGGGCTTAGGGAACGGTTGAGATTTGGCGTCACCCGGTGAGACTCCGGGGGTCTCTCCTGATGCTTTGTCCTGGTCTGGCTCAACTCCGCTTCCACCTCTGCCACGTTAATTTTGAAATGAATTCCCTCGAGAATCTGCGTGCATTTGTCTATGATGTGCTGCATCTGCAAGAAGCTGGCGGCCGTTAGGTAGCTGATGATGTCAGCCAGCTGCAGGCATATCCTACCGGTGTAACAAAAGGAAAGGAGCTGCTCAAAAACAGACGGGTTCTTGATGACAGAAATGGAAACTGTGCTCATTTCGTTCAAGGACATATGGTCGCGGAAGTAGGGCGAGCTGGCAGCCAGCACCACCTTGTGAGCGCGGAAAGCTTGCCCCTGCACGTTGACCACGATGTCACACAGGCGGCCCTGCATGCGCAGCTGGTTCAGGTGGCTCAGGACAGAGTTACTGAAGTCAGGAATCTCCAGCTGAATGTTCCCACTCTTCTCCATGGCTGTCCCGCTTGCAGGTGTACAACCGGATTGAGAAAGAAAAAAAAACAAGCCGTCATTAGTCTACGTTTATTCAGCTTGCAATACCGGGACTTTTAGAGAGCTTTCAGCGCTTAATTTACGAGTGGCTCACAGCAGCTCTCTGATCCTTACGTTCTGTACCTTGCCTTTTACAAATATTATGTTAAAACAGTCCCTGACAGATCCACATTCCCTGTGGCTTAAGTGCTCTAAACAGTTCATTCTGCAAGCCTCAATAAAAGCGCATTTGCATTGTAAAAAGAACACTGAAAATGGTTCAGGTTCTAAAAATAGGTAATGATTGCATAACGGATTAAAATACTTAGCACTTGTACCTCCTAAGCATTTTGAAAGTGGAAAGAAATATTGTTATAAGATTGTCCTTTACAGAGCAGGAATTGCGAAGGAGAGATAGGGGCCTAAATCCTCCGCAGTGACTTTTCAAAAGCTGACCAGCACGTTTTCGAACTCAAGGCCTCTTAATCACATCATTAAAACCAAGATATTCATCATTTGTGGCGCTTCCGACAGGGCAGAAAACAGATACCAGGCCAGTGAAAGCAAAAGAGCAGCATCCAACTGCAACCACCAACACATCAACCATCCAGCGGGCTCAAACGACTCCACGAGAAAAGAAGTCAACGTTTGTGCAGTTTGAGGTATCACACACAGCAGAATATGCCTTATGAACAATGGGGGTTAGCACACCAGCTCTCCTAGTTTCCTTTCCATAATTCCTTTTTTTTTCTTTTTTATAATCATCACATTTCATTTTGGCAAAGTTTGAAAAGAAGTCCTGACCATATATGGTAAAAATTCAGAATGGTCCAAAATTAGACGTAAACTCACCCCCCCCCCCCACCCCCCACAGGGAAAAAAAAAAAAAAAAAGGAAAATAAATACCTTCATTAAAGACCTCTCGCGGCACGAGCTGCTTCCCCGTTGGATGGCGTCTGAAGTGTTGATTAGGCAGAGTGCTGCAGATATCTAAACAATTTCGGGCAGTCCAGGAATACCGAAGCTGACAGTGCCCACTCTGAGAAATCTCAGAATACGAGGGACTAGCGCACGCTTCAGCTTAAGCACATGTGCCTTCGCAGGACAGGGGCCTGGAGCTTCGGCACATTTTTTCCTTTTCAGCTACGAGCGCTGCAGGATAGCGCACGTTCATATGCCAGAACAGACTTTGTGCAAACTTGGCAAAATATGTTACTAAACCTGAAGCTGCAGAACAGCCTGTCAATCTCCCGAGGTCGCGCACGGGGATTGCTAAACGAGGGGACGGCTGCCTGTCTGAGAGGTGGATGAGATCAGAGCTGCACCAAGCTTCCCAAGGTACAGCTTAACAACGCCACATCTGAAGGCTGCTTCTCCCCTCGCCCTATCTTTGGGGGAAAGCGACAAAACCCCCGAAAGGCAAGGGAGCAGCTGCAGCGCGCAGCTCGGCGCAGCGCCTGGTGCGGTGTGGTGCCATACCTGTCACGTTAACGGCTGCATGCACCGGGAGGAAGCGGGGTCGGTGGCCTCGATCTCTGCTTTTCTTCTGAGGCTGTAAGGTCTGAAAGCTTTCTGCCCCCTTCCCCTTTAGGAGGAAAAAGAGACAGAAGAAACGTAGCACCGAGCTCTGCTGGGCACGGCGGCGTTAACCACGCACGGCACCATCACGTCCCCCCTCCAGCCGCACAGAAGCGCGGAATTTTGCCAAGCCCGCCGTTCCCCACTGTCTGCCGGCGGCAGCACGGCGCAGACGGCGGGCGCGGAGGCGCAGGGCAGCGCGGCCCCCCCAGCGCCCAGCCGCCGGCCCCGGCCCAGCCCCGCAGCGCCCCGCGGCCGGAGCCCGCCGGGCACCTCGGAACCTCGGCGGGACCGCGGCCGTGCCGCCGTGACCTCCCCGCCCCCGGCCCTCCGAGCCGCGGCACCGAAGCGCTCGCCTCCCCGAGGGGCACCCGCCGAGCCCCGGCGGGACGGCGGCTCCCCGAGGAGCCAGCCCGGGGCGGGCGGGGAGGGAAACGCCAACAAACACCTCGGGTCCCGGCGCTGACCGCGGCCGCGGGCGGCCTCAGCCGGGAGCCCGCTGCTCCCAGGGGAGCCCCGGGCGCTGGGGCCGGGCCCCGTCCCCGCTCCCCTCGGGGCGGCCCCGCGAGGCTCGGCGCTCCCTCCCCTGCCCGCCCCCCGGCCCGGGGCGCCCCGCGCCTACCTCCCGGGGCTGGGATCGGCCCCGGCGCCGGCCCGGAAGCGTAAAGCGGCGCCCCCCTCCGCCCCCCCCCGCCCGGAAGAAAATCCCCCTCCCGCCCCGCCCTGCACAGGGGGAGAGGCTCGGCGCCATGACGTCACCGCGCGCGGCTATATAAGGGGCGCGGGGAGGTGCAGGCGGCCTTTCGAGGCGAGGCGCGGAGGCGGAGCGGTTCCGCGCTGCTGCGGCCTGCGAGGCGCGGCCCCCGCGGCACGGTGCGTTGTACCCCCCGCCGCCCCGCTGGTGGCACCGCTGGGCGTTGTGGAGGCGCGGCGGGGTGCGGTGGATCCGCCGCGGGCGCTGGAGGAGGAGGATGGAGGCGGATTGGGGCCGCGGGGCCCGGGCCGCGGCCTAGGCCTCAGGGTGCGCTCTGAGGGACGGGGCCGCGTGGGGGGTGAAGTGGGATCCTTGAGCCTTCCGCGTGCCTGCGCGTGATGAGAACTGTGTTGGTAGGGACATCTGAGGGAATGATGAATGCCAACATAGCTGAGCTGGGCACGGAGCGGGGCGCTGGGGCTGTGAGCCACCGAGGGCAGCTCGTGGCCACAGGGCTGGCCGGGTGTGCACTGCAATTGGGGCTGGAGAAAAGGTAAGTAATTAAAAAAGTGATTCTGTAATTTTTCCTAGATTAAAAAATGGGATTAGAAATTACTTTTGTAGGCTTGTCTCTGTTGCATCGGGGAGGATTTTACTGTAAAAATCAGGGCTTTGCTTTGAATTTCCCTTAAATATTTTGGAGGGAATGGGTGGCTACAATGATTTTAGTCTCTTAAGAAAAACTAATGCCTGTTATTTTGATTTCAGTGTAAGATGCATCAAATACACTCTTACTCTTGCCTCTTCAGTGGCTTCACAAAAGGTAGGTACAGCTTCTGAAATGCAGATTTTAATTTGGGAAACAAACTGTTGTGTAGGTGTACCTGCAGCGACCAGTCTGGGCTACTGTGTCTCAGAACATTGCAGGACCAATGTTTGTAATGCAGTCAGTAGTTGATTGCGGAGTAGTCTCTTGGAGCAGTTTTCATTCTACTGGGAAGAGTCGTGTTCTTTGTTCTGAAGGTTGGACGTGAGGCTTCTTTTCAAAAATGCCATTGCAGCCTCTAATCAGGCTACAGGAGTACACTGGATACTATCCTTTATTTCCTTTGTTACTGCTATTTCATCATACTCAGCAACAGACTGGAGAAAAGCACTTGTAGCTATCAGGATTGATAACTAAACAGGAGAGCCTGTGATGTTTTCAGTTATTAGAGTAGTGGACAGAAGTAATTTCTGAAAACTCTGCACTGAGGCTTTTTTCTGTTACCAGTGTCACTGTCAGAGATACTGCATCTAGTTCTACATATGTTTCAAACTATCCTGTTTCCTCTAGGACTGCTGCTCAATATGAAGACTTGATGCTACTTCACAAGGTAAAAAAAAAATAAAAAAATTGAACATAGAAGGGTGTTTAAGGACTTGCTATTTGTCTACAGCACACTTAGTTTATTGACAAGCAGGCAAGCTGTATTTCCTATGCTAAGTTTTCCCTCTTGTGCCACAATGATGACTCGATAATAGTTTGCTACTCTTGACCAAGACAATGATGAGAGCTCATACCACCATGATTTCCATCTGAGGCACAACAGCTTAGAAATCACCTTGATATTCTGACTTTAGATAAACTTCTCATAGGCTTTTTTTTCCTTTCAGGACTTGAATCATGCACTTACAGATGAAACATTGCCTGGTAAGGAACTTTATGGAGTCTGCTGTGGTTTCCCCAATGGAGCTGCTGAATCATGGCAGTGGGGTGTGTAAAATGGAAGAGGAATGTTTTGGGATTAATTTCTGCTAATGCACAGAAATAATTGATGCTTCACAGTATTCAAAAGACTCCTGAATATTTCTTTAATTTTTTTTATTTGGCAAATTTAGCTTTTTAAAGCTATCACGGGAGGTTGCTCAATACTATTACTCCAAAGCAGATATACTGATGATAACATAGTTCAGCAGAGTTTTCTTGTGATGAACACAGTTCTGTCTTTCGCTCCTATCTGATGTATCTTGCTGCTGTGGTATATTGCTTGGAAATCCTAGACTTGGCCAAGAAAGTTGAGGGAAGCTGCTTTTTTTTTTTTTTCTTGTTGCAGGCACTGCGAGAAGCAGCTACAAGCTATGCAAGGTAAATATTATATTGCCTGCATCTGTGAAAACGTAACTTTCTGTCCATGAAGAGGCTGCGTATGATGACAACATAGTTCAGCAGATGATCAGTGGTGATCACTTATTCAGTCTTTCGCTCCTATCTGATGCAGCCTCCTGTATCTTAGGATAAGTTTGACAGACAACAGAAATGGAATGGTTACAGTAAAAAACTACCCTTTGTTGCATTTTGTCAATCTGTCAGAAGATCAGGAAAGGGGAAAAATGTTTAAAAAATGTAGTAGGATGAATAGGGTTTGCTAATGGAAATGAAATGAGTTTGGTAATGAAAACTCTTGGTTCATCTGGTGTTTGTGCTCTAAGTCTTGTAAGTGTTGCTTTGCAGTGTGCCCTGGACAGAGACAGGATGCCTGTGCCTGGTGTGAGAAGCTTTCACCTGTCAGTGATGTTGGCAAAGACAAGACTTCTGTAACTGAAGGTAATTGAAGATATGTTAGTTGGATGCTATGTTTGGCTGTGCTGCCCTTGTGAAATAATAGGTCAGCTACCAGGCTGCATTTGAGCCCGGGAACTTGTGTTCATAGATGAGTCTGCAAATCCATTCTGTTCCTGGAAAACGTGAAGCAAAGCTAAAACTGCCCTAAGTGTGCCTTATGCTTCACAATAGAAGTATGAAGTAATTGTTTTGGAGGGTTAAAATTCCCCAGAACACTTCTGTAAATAAATGTAACTTCCTAAACATAAACACATCAGTACCAGGAGTTAAGTATCCAAAATGCTTTTCCTAGTTAGACCAGCCTGAACATTTACAGGTCTGTTCCCAGTTCGGATGTGGTGCTTTCTGCAGTCTCAGCAGTGATGTCTCTTGTTGAGAGCTGGGAGGTTGGTTTGGGCCCCCTTGTGGAAGGGGGTGGGAGCGTTGCAGTTTGCTGTACATGATGTTGAATCAGGTCTCTGATCCCAGTGAGGATAAAACTTGACTAAACACTGATACAGCCTTTGATGGAGCTGTTCTTACGCTAAAACTTCCTCCTGGACCACAACTAACAGTGACTTTTCCTTTGCAGACTCCTGAATTGTTTCTTGTCATGATGTAAGTACTTGTTTTAACTTCGCAAGTTTATTAGCATAGAAAGCCTAGAATATGTGTGTGAAATTAAGTATTTGGCTGGTGTGGCAAAGGGGGTGGTGTTGGCTGCTTGCAGTTCAGCCAAACCAGGAGGATGCTTAAGGGAAGAACTGCTGGATAAGACCCAGACTTGGCAGACTGGTTTTGCTAAACTTAGTGCATCGGTGAGCTCCTGAATTTGCTCTGATTGCACTACTTGTTTGCCTTCTTCCTAAAGCAGATAGCAGTCCACAGACTTGACAGTATAAGTTGCCTGTATGATGAAATGCAAACACACTGACTTCAATTGTGGAGGTCTGCAATTAGCTCTATCTGACTTCAGGCATCTGATGGGATTTCATTCTTGTGTCTGTTTATGTGCTGTTCTGATTCTGTGTTTGTTTTTCTTAGTGCTGTTGTGGTAGAGCTGTGAGGTGGTACCAGCTTGTAGTGATCCAGGCAAAAGTAAGTTTTTGAATTACTGCTCACAGCTGTGCTGTGGCTTGGGGAAGTTGCTAGGTGCTGGCCCTTATTGTAGTGCCATCTTTTAGTGCCTGTTTACATAGGCTCCTTCAGGATTTTCACAAGTTATTAGCAGCCAGCAGACTTGATTTACCAAGGTGCTGGGCACTGAACCTCATGTGGAAGACTCAAATGATTTGAGAGCTCTTTAAATAATATGGTAACTGTGCAGACAGGCATGGCATGTCGTACAGGGTTGTAATGATGTTCTCAAATGTCTGACCTGAAACTACTAATGTAGACTGCTCTTCACTGAAAGACCCTGTAACTGACAGGAGCCATAGAAATGGTGGCAATAGCACTAATAATTTGAAGTGGGAGGAGGGAATTGTGTGGCAGTGGATAAGGAGGAAAAACTTTGAGGCCTGGGGGGGGGGGGAGGTTGTTGATGTGCAGTTGGTATAAAATGCCACTGATGTGAACTGTAATTTAGGATCTCTCCTAGAGCAGAATTCTTTGAGATAGCTTACCTGGCTTTTTTTCTGGGGTGGTGTTGGTGTAACATGAGTGCTTCTGGCTGCCATCAGATGAATGACAGATGCTAGTCTGATGGCATTTGTGAGCACCAGTGAGTAGCTTCAACCTGGGTGTAGAACCACAAAAGACAGTGTGAAGAGGTGGTGATGATTGCAACAAGAATGTGGAACAAGGTTGTGGAAGTCTGATGGTTGTAACGTAACATTAGCATTGCACTGAAAGTTTTCTGGTGTGTTTATTGTAGTTTTGAGAATGGAAGAACTGCCAGATACTCCGTGACAGACATTTGGTAAGCTCTTTGCTTCTCAACTGCCATAAGATACATTTTGTACCAAAATGTTAACTGCTTTCCTGACCTGGAAATAAATAGCGTAGACCAATTGAAATGTGACTGCTTTGCATTACTTGACTTTCTAGCTGATCGGAAAGAATGTGCCTTTACCCAGCAGTGCAGAGCTTGCATCAGTGACTCCTCTGCTGATGGGAAAAATATTATGCCTATTTGCTGCTTAATGTATGCAGTGGGTTTTGGCAGACAATAGTACTGATCTTATAGTCGGGGTACTCTGGTAAATTCCTTGTCTCAAAGGCAAGATGAGAGTTTTTTCGTGATGTGAGTGAGGATGGGGATGTTAAGCTACTCCAAGCATGTACTGTTTGTGATGATTAATTCTAAGCAATGGGAATCTCTCTGAAAAATACTGAGGAGGACTCTTGATCTGAAACAGTACGTGCATTCAGACTAACTCTTGAAGCGTAGCCGAGTGTTAATAAAAATGCACTTGTTACAGAGTGAAGCTGAGAAGGAAAGGAGTATGTGAGAACCAAGGTTTTGCTGCTTTGAGGTAAGTGTAAAATAGGCCATTTTATTGATCATTGTGGTCCACTAATTTCTGGAATACTTCCATTATGTTAAGTGCATAACATTAGTACATAATCAGATATGTTTCTTTTATTGTGAGTCTTCCACTCCTGGCTATTGTGGGAATAACAATGATGTGCATGGAGCAAGAATGAAGTTCACTATAGGAGTTTTTCCGGCAGCTTTAGTACCCTGACAGTTCCTAAACTGTAATCACTGGCAAACTTGATGTAGAGTTCACATCATTCGTTCATACAAACTACTTAAACAGATAAAATGTTGATAATGTAATACAGCAGAGTGCTGTACAGGAGCAAGCATACAACTCCCATCATAACTCTTAACTGATGTATCTGGCTGTTTTATGAACTGACAGTGTAACACTGCTGCATTCCTGAAATAGAACAGCAATCTGATGTCCTGTAATTGGCAAAAATCACTTGAGTGGTGACAGTTGTGGTTTTGTTCAGTGTATGCACATTGAGAATCAGGCTGAAGTTGTAGAGTCTACAAACTCTTCTTCACTAGACCCATTCTCACCTACAATAAGTTACCTATTTAAGCTCATCTCAAAAGCCTGTCCTTTATGGGACTTGTATTTTAGGTATCACAACTCATTCCTACAGAATCTCTCTGGGAAGGGACAATATCATAAAGCCAGTATAACCAACTACTTTTTTTGGTGGTTCTTCTGGTGTTAGTAATTCTGTATTGCCAATTCAACATATAACATTCAAATATAATATAAAAACTTAATCTTAAAAGTTTTTATATTATATTTGAATGTTATATGTTGAAGTTGTTGGTAGCCAAAATGTAGCCTTGTTATGGGTTAAAATTAATTTGTATAGAGTTTCATAGATTTATAAATTGCATATAGTGATACCTTATTCTGAAACAATTCTCTCTTCCTTAGGAAAGAACTATTGTCGTCTGCCTCACTGGGTAAGGTCACAGAACATATTCTGCTTTAAATTTGGGGAGGTTTTGTAGCCACTGATGAAACTTGATTCTGCCAGATGAGTTACAGTGATATCACCACTTCCGTTCCATTCTTTCTGAGGCTGCACAACTGCTGAGAGGAAATTCTAGTAGTGGTGCTACTGCTTGTTAACTGCTTCTTCTTTCTTTAGGTGGGGAGGCAACTTTGAAACTAATATGAGGAATGAGAAAGGTGAGTGTAACTGTAGTAATAAAACTTAGTTGCTGGAACAAATGATGATTAAAACCTTAGCTTGAACTCTCTCACTGAACAGAGATGAAAATCTAAGGTCTGAGCTGTTCCAGTCAGCTTCTTGTGATGTTCTTGTGCTGGTTTGGTGCCTTATAACAGTTCTTATGCTGTACTTCATAGGTGGAAGATCCCCGAATAATGGGTTACACTTGCAAGAACAGCATTAGAAAGCCAAGACTTTGTGATGGTAACGTTTGCCTCATACACTCATGTGGAGCCAATAAAATTCGGTAAACTCTGCCTGTTGTTGTGAACTGCTTTCTGACTTGAAGAGCTTGCTGTACACTAGCTCTAGGCTATTTTGTAAAAGCTTCAAATGCTTGACTTTAGGGCAGGGAGCAAACTAGTTTAAGGTAATGCTAGTCCTGCAAGTGTCCTTTAGTGTAGAGGTTGTATAGCTATTGCCGCTGTTAGAGCAGACTGGAGTTGGCATGAGCACTATCTAGATTTAGGCAAAGCTACAAAAAAGCACAATTAGTGTTTTATAGGTGGGAGCTAAACATGATTTGCATATTTGGTTCCAAACTGGTATGTCTGGTAGTACATGACTTAATTATGCTAACTTCAGCAGTTCACATTTCAGAAAATCTGGTGCTTTATTGGACTGCAGCTACTTGGAGGGCTTTGCTTTTGTTGAGACTGAAGCCTGCTAAAGTGCTGATACTAGCTCATTCCAAGATCCGTAGTGGCTGATGCAACTTCTCTTAAGAGCTTTCTAGTCAGGTGATTCCAAAATATAAAAATACTGCTCAAAAAACACCAACTATGGAAGCAGTATAGAGGCAGCCTATAATGGAGCAATAATAGATTTTCACAGAGTAAGTATACAGCTTGTATTCTGACATGCTTCCACTGCATTGGGTACAATTATTCTGGAGCAAGATAGCATCCAGCCTCCAGGAGACAGAAGGCTATAAGCAGAGGAGGGAGATTTTGATAATCCTATTAAATATAAACACTTAGGTGGCACTGGGGCCTGTTAAGGAATTGCTTTTTCCCAAAGCTAATTAGTGCCAGTTTTTTGTTTGTTTTTTAAAATGTACTTCCCCATATTTGTGGTGTTTCAGGTGTAATATCAATAGGGGAGAAGCTTTATGAAGAACTAACTCTCTCTAACCCTTGATCTATAGCTGTGGCAATTCTAACAAGAAGTAAAATTGGACATACACTTGTGCAGGAACGTTTTCAGATAATTAATGCTACGAAGAGTTTTTCAGTATGAGGAGTAGAATTAGGTTTCATCTCCCTCACAACCCAGCTTGTGTGAGCTACTTCAGTTACATCCCTGTAGAAAGGAGAACTGAAATCTTCTTAGGCAGAACAGTTTTTCATCTTAGATAAAATGAATTAGAGATGTTCCTGTGTTCATGTGCAAATTAAATCTCTTCTGTATTAAAGCAAAAGCCATTAATAAGGTCTGTTTTCATACAGAACTGGTTAGTAGCCTCTTAGTTATTCTTCCCCCCTGCATTTACTCTTCCCCTGCATTACTTCTTAAAATACCACACTTCATTGTGCCTGTTGAAGAGTTTGAAGGGACTGTCATAGCCTGCAGTGTAGAAGAAATCTTCGTGGAATGGTTGGCCTCTGTTTCTTAAGATCTTGGCCAAGACTTCAGCTTCGTCAGCATATTTCTCTGTTGAGGCAAATCCACTGAAGGACCTGGTTGAAGTGGGAAAAAAAAAGAGGGTTTATCCAATTTGTAGAAGGCCAAAATATCTGCTCCCTGCTTTGCATTGCCAAAGAGATGACAGCCTTGGGAAGCAATGCAGTATTTGAGCAGTTCTCATGTGGTTTGTAGTTATTAAATGGTGTACAACTAGTCATGGTGAATGACTGCTGCATCTAAACTCTAGGTGTGTAAATACACAGTTAAAAATCAGATGCAAGTAAGACCTGCTAGGTGAACCCTAACCCTTTGTGAGCTTACCGGACAAAGACAGCTGCTGCCTTCCGCTCCTCAATAAACACATCTGAGTCTGTGGGCTGGGGGGGGGAGTCCTGATGTTCAAATGGCAGAAAGAAAGAGACCTTGAAGTCTGCACAGCCACGCTTTACCAGACATGTCACTGGCACAGTCATATCAATCTTCATCTCTAAAGGGGGATAGAAAGTGTAGTAAGCCAAAAGCAAAGACGTCTGAATGCAGCTCTAAGTAGCGATGCAGGCTGCCTAAAAGCACATGCCAAAGCACCTTCTCAGCATTACTGCTCTTTTGCATGTTGGTGCAAAGGAATGTACTGCTGCATTCTGCTTTCCCTTCTAACTAGAACAATTCCTCACTGACTTCTCACTGTCCAGGCTGCAGCTCCTTCAATTCTGTGTGGTCCTTGGAACAGAGGCTGCAGCTTCCCTCTTGCTCTTCCTGTTACACCTAGCCCTGAGGGACCTGGGAGAGGTGTGATGGCCTAATATAGGCAGCTGGATGTAAGACTAGGAAAAGCCTCCTGTGTGTCCAAGGTTATCTGCTGCCTTAAGCTATTTGGCATCATTTCGTTTGTGCTTCTAGCAGTTCAAAACCAGCATGTTCTACCTTTCTCATTCTTCCCTTGGATGTAGTGGAAGAGTTTCCAGAAGCCCTGGCGCAGTGCTTCTTTCTGGGTCTCTCCTCTGATGACTGTGCTGACCCATTTAGCTGTTTCATACTGGCGCAGTTCACAATCCTTTGCCTGGAAGGTAGCAAAAGTCACAGTAACCACAAGATGAATACTAACAATGACACAAATGGCTACTCTTGCCAAATCAGTCTGGAAGGAGTGAGATTAAATAACCCCAGGCAGCCTCATGGCTGCAGTTACAGGCATACCCCCAGGGTCAAACTCTGACACTTCATTGCAGAACCGTGCTGTTCTGCATTTGCTGTTCTGCCTTAGACGGAGCTCTTCAGAGCTTAGGAGTAGGTGTGCTTGTTGCCCCCTGTGCAGTTAGGCATGAACAGTGTAGGAACACTTCCTTCATGCTCGTTCTCAGACTGAGAATCCTAAATCCACTCCGACAATGGAGAACTCTGTTCTCCTGTCCCTTAGGAGTTACCATTGTCTCTGCTGGGTTCCACCGAGGGGACTGCAGATCCAGGGACAGAAATGTTTGCTTGAAGGATTTGATCATCTTGGTGGAGCTGAAAGGCAGACACACAGTTCATTGGCCTCTCCGGTCAATGCAGTATAAATGGGGTATGAGAAAACATCAGGACTTTTCTGCTAAATTTAAGAGGTTTTCCTCAGCCTCTGGTCTCCAACCTATCAGTAACACATGCACCAAAGTGACTGATTAAGTCCAGGCAAAGATCAGACAGCTTCTGAAAGGTAATTGTCTCTGAAATTGTGAACGGCTTGGCTTCCACCCCTTATCCTTTGGGTTTCAACAAAAAGACGTAAAATCTTTTTAGTTGTGAGGGAACCGAGAGACAAGACCACGAAACCATGACTGGGCTGCTGTTGGAGTGTTCATCATTCAGTGTAAGCTGCCTTGCTTCCCTGTGAAGTGAGGGCATTTCCTAGCTGCAAAACAGAAGGTGGGAATCCTGCATGTGAAGTGGACCTGAGCAGTTAAACCACTCTGCATCTGGATTAAAAGGTACCGGTGTTGGTGGCTGCTGTACTATTGATGGTGTACATAACATTATTGGAAATCTCATAGGAGTTGATGCCTTTCTTAAAAACCGTTTGCAGTCTGGTGACTGGGCAAGATTTTTGGTGTTAATGAATATTATAGCTGCTTTCTTAGCTAGCCTTCATGTGGAAGGAAAAAGCTGAAAACATGAAAACACTCAACTTCCCTCACTGTCCCAAAATAATCAAAGCCACTACTGAAATAGTGAGAGCTCATTAAGTCTTACCTCGAAATATTTGGAGCCTTGGTTTATCATTTTTGTCAACACCAGGCAGATAGCACTACGTAGCTACATCCATAGAAAGTCTCTGCTTTCTGTTACATTACAATATCGTTAGCGTGCACCTCACACTGCAAAGGCAGCGTGCCATTAATTCAGCAAGGTTCTTGATACTTAGATTGTAGTTCATTGTCTTCTCAGAGCACAACTTTATTGAGTGTTTCTTGGGCAGCAGAAGCAGCTTTGGGGTTAATTTTTTCTCTGCCTCCTCAGCTGTTTATAGCTGCCCACACAAGAAGCCATTGATGGTTCTGTGACTCGTGACCACATTTTCAGGGGCTTTCATGAATACTAAATTCAAGGTGCTAGAAGTGACAGCATCCCCCACTTCCAGCGGCAGGTATACAGCACTGCTCTGAGGGACAAGGTGAAACCATGCCACCTCAGATTACTGACAGTGTTGATTCCTGAAGTCTGCAAGAGTGTTTCAGTTTGCTGAATGGCGGTGGTATCTAACACAATGAATGGACCATGTGCAGTCCGTGATAAGCATTTTTTAAAGTCTTCAGGGTATGCTCTTTAACACGATGGTCGCGTTACCTCTTAAGATATTCTGGTAGCTGCAGTAGTACGTATTCACTGCAGCCATACACTGCTGTAGACTGTTGTTCAGTACTGATCCCCTCCTGTACCCTGGTTTTGAGGTGGCTACAGAGAGTTTTCTCTTTGGGATCCATGAAGGTGAAAAGGTTTTATCAAAAAAAAACAACCCAACCTGCTGGCACTGATTTCTCATATAATCCTTTAATTAGTACACAGACATGCACATGTTGGAAATTTTTCTAGTAGCTCCTTCCGTTGTTGTGGAGTAGTGGTGTGAATATCAGGACAATGTAGCCGGATACTGATTCCAGCAGGTAAAAGCAGGCACTCTCCCCCTCCCTGTCCCATCCTGAAGAAAGATACCCGCATGAAGTTCAGCAGTCAGACTGGAATGGACTGTTATATGTTAATACACTTTTTGTCAATAGTATATACATACTCAAACATAACAAGAAGGCACAAATCCAATTGTTTTATTTGAAGCAAATGTGAACAATCTATATGGAAATATACTGCGTGAATATGTTTTATATGTTGCCATTTCAAAAAAAAAAAAAAAAAAATGATAATGCTTTGCTGGCACTTCACTTTATTTCTCATTGCTACACCTTGATAGAAAACATACTTGGCTTGTGCTTCCTGGGTATGTCAGAAAGCAGACAAGTAAATGTTCCTCTGCTTCAATGTGCTGCTGTATTAGCTGGCTTGTTTCTGTACGTGCCAGTCCCAACCCCTCCTTAGCCTCTTCTTAGCTGCTGCTCACAGAACTTTTGTAACTGCAGCCAATACTATCATGGCTGCGTGTAAGAAATACTTGAGTTACATAAGACAGTTATTTGGGGGGTGAAAAGAGGAAAACAAGACACCAAGAACCCTCCAAATATTTATATTTGAATTCCTTGCAAGCACCTCCAGAGATTACAGCAATGCAGTGAGTAAACATTGCCAGAATATGATATTCCATAGAGCTGCTAATTATATTTTTAAAGCGAAGAAAGCGGACGTACTTACATTTTGGTGAACAAGCTGTCGTCTTAATTATTAGCCTGTCCTTCTGAGGCTGCACGTAGCAGATGCTGCATGTTGGTGTTTATTTTAGTTCGATCAAACCCCGCCCATGCCTCAGCCCTACTGGAGGGAGATGCTCTTATGAAAACCAGATGTTGTAGCCTGACCCCTCTGGATCTCATTGGAGAGCTCCCACACAAATGCCGAAAGCCCCACCTACAGCCCACGAGCCAACATTGGGTCCAGTGTGTGATCTGGCTCCATAAACCATTTCGCACCCTTGTATAACTTCCACCAGCTTCCATGGCACTGTGCCTACTTATGCTGGGATCGGCGGTAGGTTTTGTGCTCTAGGGAGAAAGAAATGTACAAAAAATAATGTCATACGCCCCCAGCTCAGATTGCAAAGGGATGTTAGAAAATGAAAGCTTTTCCTTTTTAACCCTGGGGTGAAATGGTGGGTACAGATCTGGCTGCAAACAGCTAAGACCATCCTCACAAGATTTCTGCTGACCTGGTATGAAAGACAGACAGTGTTCTGTAATGACTGGCTGTTTTGAACGGCGTTCGAGACTGATCAGCCCCCTTAGCCCTTGGATATCTGCACAAAGGGATTGTACAAAGCTATTGTGAAAATCTGTTGTGCTTCACACAAAGTTAAGCTGGACCCTTCATTTAACCAGCTGCATCTCCAGACACATTTAGGTACCAGCACAGGAAAGCAGACTGAATTACGCAGTTTGATTTCTGAGAACACTTCATGTGGAATGTTGTTTGATACACTCCTGTTCTGAAAGGGAAATTCAAACAAACACGCAAACAAATAGCTCTTGCAATCTGCTCCCTGATGCCACAAAAGTGGGCTGGTGTGAAGTGGGGTTTACTAGCTGAGCCTGTTAGAATATGCTAAGGCCTCAGACCAGTTCCCTGCAGGTATAGCACTTTTATGGAGTAAACTATCTCTGCTTTACCTGTGTTTTGTTTGGATCAAACAGGAAATTCAGCAGGGCGTTTTGGAGAAGCTGCTACTTGGCAGACATTGCTAAAGCATGCGGAGGCATTTGCTTGAGTCAGGTTAGCTGTTACGTTACTCTCTCAACCGAATTTCCTGGAAAGTGTGCACTGGTAATTACTTTCTTCAGAGCAGAGAAATAGTAAAGTAGTAAAAAACCTACACCCTGCCACCACAGTTTGGTCCATCTCAACACAGTTAACTTTGATCTTTTGTACAGAGGAGTATGGCCTTGAAAGGGGGTGGCAACTAAAATGTAGATAAATACAAGCCCACTGTGAATTCTTGTTTTGTTCCTGAAGCGGAGAGCCCCACAACAAATCCCCAGTCAGTATGTATGTGTCCAGCTGACGTTTCTGTCCCCAACAAATAGCCAACTGTTCCTGGTGGAGTAGCCCGAAGTTTGAGAACAATCATCAGTGTTTCCCAAGAGGTTGTTTTTCAACACTCCATTGTTTTTCACATATGCACTGTGAGGACATGCCAAGAGTTGTAAGAGACAGCAGGGCAGGCGTGAGGCCGTGTGTTTGGTACACAACTATATGTGCACCCATACGCTATATAACTGGGGAGGAGGAGCTGGAATATGTATGGGACATGGCTGGTATTCTCTAGATGAGCTGACAAAGCAATATTTTTTTTTGTACTGTTGTAAACAAAAGAAGTAGAAGTGAGAGTACAAGCTCACAGGCACTGTGGAAGCTAGCAGTTTCTAGCTCTAACTGTACTGTTTTGAGCAGCTACTCCTTTGCAGAGCACTAGTGAGTTTGTACTTAGGTACCGGTGTTTCCAGGCTAGCAGCTCGTGGTGGGTAAGTATAAGAACAACCCTGTGACACACTCAGTTGAGATTTCCATTTTTCTTCTCTATAGACTCTATCTACACTTAACATTAACAAGCCCAAACAATACCTTAAACAACATGCTGCAAAGCAAAAATGCTTACGTCTGTTCTATGGCAGCATTACAACCGCTGCTGTCAGATTTAGGCAAGGCATTGTCAGTCACCTGTATGCGCAGAGGCAGGCACATGTGGCTTGCGCAAATGGATGAATCTTTTCTACTGACTTCTTGTGTCGGTATTGGACATGGAGTTCATGAAGAAGCTACAGAACATTTAATGATATTTTTGAGTTATGTTCTTACAACTGACAAGTCTGTATTCTAATTAAAAACAACAACAACAACAACAAAAAAAAACAGCATATAAGGGACAGAGAGGAATGTGTGCTGTGCACACACTCCAGGCAGCTTTGCTTTTTTGCCTAAGCAGCTCACAGCATCAGCCTTGCTCTTGGTAATGATTCTGGTTTAACAGAAATGAGAATCTTCAGGTATAAATTGCATTTGCTTTTGTAAACAGCAGATGATGCAGAAGGTCCTACTTCACAACAGAGAAGTAAACCATGTGATGTTTATATTTACTATAAGTCTGGGCAGCAAAGATGTCTTTACATGTGGTTAGATAATCTGCATCTTTCTGCTAATTCATCTCCCTAAAGAAGTTTCCTGGTTTCAGCTAGGATAGAGTTAATTTTCCTCCTAGTACCTGGTAGGGTGCTGTGTTTGGGATGTAGGATAAAAATAATGTTGATAGCATGCTGATGTCTTCAAGGAGACTTCTTCCTTCTCTTCTTCACCTGGTTTGGCCTTCCCTCCCCTCCGTCTCATACTCAGCTTTCTCCCATCTTCATGATGCATGGGGTGAGACCACCTGGCAGCTCCTCTGCTTGGGGTCTGGGATAAGCTCCTGACGATTACGGGAACAGCCCCAAGAGTGAGAAAAAGATCAAGGTATACAGAAATTGCCCTAGAGATGCCAGGGTTTCTCTTTGGAGCCCCCTGGGCCTTGGAATATGTCTAGAGTTGCTGGAAACAGGCCCAGAACATAAAAGTATTAAATAAATGCTCTCCTAAAATACTGTTTTCCACTTCCTTCAAAACAGATGCGAAAAAGTGGTGAGCTTTTTGGGGCCTTTTTTATTTTTCAACTTAGATTATGCAGGCCTCCAAACATATGCTTTCTTTAAAAATCTGGTCTCTCTCTCCTTATAAAATAAGCTGATGTGGCTTCCTGCAGCAGATGGCACTGTTGTTTGTGTTCAGAGGTGAGTTTTACTCCCTCAGACCATCTTGGAGGTAAGGTGTGCCTTTAGTTCACAAATAGAGCCATTATATAGTCACAGTTCTTTCTAGCTCTAAAGCTGTACACTTGAATACTCTCTAGTATCTGTTTCTGGTAATATTAAACATTTATTCATCCTGACATCTAGTAATATTTTGGCATGCCAAACATTTTCTGCAGCAGACACATGAGTGAGTATCTGTGTCTGGAAAATTAGGAAAGTTCTAAATTATGAAAATCTTCCATGTTATGTTCAATTCTAGAGGAGTTAAACTGGTGGTCTTCCAGGCAGTACTGATATCCAACTTACCAGTTTCAAATTTAAAATCTGACAGCTTCTGCACTTTTAGATTCAGAGCAGAGAAAGCAAGGTAGACGCTCTACGTATAATGACATCATGCCAGCTGCTCAGGTGATGCATTTCTGAGTATCAGAAGACAAGATGAGTATCAGCAGCCAAATGGTATTTAACCAAACTTCTTCACTTTCATCGGTGTTACCTTTTTGAATTTCTGCCATCATTTAGGCTTTTGTGCTTCCTATTAGTTCTAAAAATAGACTTGAGTAAGTATATCGTCTTTAAAGGAAAATTGTACCTGGATACATATATTTACTTCAAAGAGAAATGGAAGCAAACGTCTATTTGAATTATGCCCAAACAAAACTGCAGACATGATAGCCTGAGAAATGGGAAAATGCAGATGTCAGGACTGTGTAGGTGCACAGAATTGTGGTGTGGGTAAAGTAACAGTAAAGGACAGCAGTGGTAAACTGTAGTCAGCGTAGCAAATGTTGGAAATATTAGCAGAGCAACAACAAAAAACATACCCCAACCTAATGGACTCCAGAGGAAATTTAGAGGACCTTTGGCTTCAGTAGTTAACCAACCTTAGCAAACCAATGATTTGAATAATGGAGCACTTTTGATGGGCATGTCAATCAGCTATGTTGGCACATGGCAAGTTTAGCCTCTTGGCACAAAAACTGGTTCTTACGTGTTTATAACTACCCTACTTGAAATTACCTTATGGGGTAATTTAGATAAGCTTTTGACATTGATGTTCGTTTATTTCCCATAGAGAAAAAATGCTTAAATCTATAAAGCCATGTTTTTATTCTCCTAATTGGTTTGGAAGAAATAGCAATTGATTTTTGTTGGTGGTGACCTTATCCTCTGAGTTTTGGCACCGCTAACACTTTCCTGCTTATTTCTGTGGCAACTGGGGAGACACTTTTCCGGTCGTTGCACAGCATGCTGCAGCTGCAGACAGCCTAAACCTTTCTTCTGCTTTTCCCAGAATTTACAATGCAAATTTTGGGTTCTCCCCTGAATTTATATTTTCCTGAATAGAAATTTCCACAGACATTTAAGTTGTTCTAAACTTGTTTTTGCATATTAAAAAAAAGGCATTAAACACACACTTAAAATGAGTATAAAGGAGAGGAAGTAATTTAAATGGCCACAGTAAATTCCTTTCTTCTTTCCTTCAGGGGAAGCATCATCCTTAGGACGCTGTACTCCCATACATGTCACTGTTACTGCTGATTGCTCTGTAGTGGACCCTGAACTGGTGCATTGGGATGGCAGGATTTTACAAGACAGAGAAAAGCAAAGCATGTGTGTGAGTTTCAGCCTAGTGAAACTCTTGCATTTTCAGGGAGAATTCTCATTCTGTGCAGGTGGTAATTTGCTGGTGCCTGGAGGAGTTTTAGTAATTATCTGCTGTATTGTATAGTACCGCTGAACCAAACCCATGCTATCATTCAGACCACTGTGAAATAACTTGCACATCAGCTTTGGCTAAAGCATATTCTTTTTCTTGTCTTCTGGTAATTACAAGGGGCTTTATCAGTGTAAATATCTGCAAGACTTACAATCTTTACCATCATTTTATTAATTACATTCCTTCAGAGATAAGCAAAGGCTGCCCTGAAACACCAAATCCTCACCCAAGGGCTGGGGAAGAGGGACAGGGGCAGTGTGGGGTGTTCGAAGCAGTCATCATGGCTTTGAAAGATGCAGGAAGCCAGTTCCAGCCCTGGGCTGGGCTCTAGGCTGACAGACCTCAGCTCTGAACTGGGGAGGTAATGGGCTAGGGCAACTCTCAAAATGTAAGACTACTGTAAGACTTAACCCCCCTCTAGGCAGCTCTAAACCAGTATATATCACTTCTAAATTGCTCTAAAAGTCCTCCAATCAGCTCTGAGGAGTGGTAAGGACCTCCCTATTGCCGCAGTGAATCCATTGCTTCAAAACAGACGTAATTTACACAACTCTAAATGGTCTCTAAACCACTCTAAAACTCTTCTAATCAGCTATAAACAGCCACTAAATAGCTCTGAATATCTTAAAAGATTTATTACCACCTTTAAGATGCCTTAAAACTTCTTTTAAACAGCTCTAAATGTCTCAAAATCTCCTCAAGTTTCTCTAAAACTCCTCAAAAGCACTCTAAGAGGATCTGAGGAACTGTAATATCCCCTTAAAGAGTGCTGTGGTCCTCTGAACTGCACTGACATCCTCCTAAACTTCCTATAAGGAGCTTTCAGGTTCATCTGATCTTATCTAAAATTCCTCTGTATTGATCTGAAAAGTCTGAATTTCATTTGGGACTCTACAGCTCCACCAAAAATCTCTAAAACTGCTTGAAGATATTTTGAGGTGTTCTAAACCCCTATGAAGTAGCACTAGACATCTATGAAACATCTCTAATAGGCTCTTAAAGAGCTGTATTACCCCCCTTAATTGCTACAGACAATTTTTAAAAATCATTGAACTGGTTCTAAAACACTCTAGAGAACCTCTAAACCAGTCTGGACTTCTTTACACAGTTCCAGAATCAGCTATAAACAAGGATAAGCAGCTATAAACTCCCAAACCTCTACTTCACTGCTCTGAAAATCTCATCTGAGCTCCTTTACACTGCTTTGAGCAATACTAAAATACCACAAAATAGGTCTCAAAACCCTATCAGTCTCCATGCAACTGCTCTAAAAGTCTTCTGCAGTTTTGAAACTATTTTTTAGAGAAACAATGCTAAAACCTCTCTTTGATCCTTTAAAACTCGATCATGCTGATGAGTGCTGAGAAGCTCCAAGCCTGTCTGAACTGATCTAACACGTCTAAAACCTGTTAACAGCTCTAAACCTAGCTAGTGAAAGATCACTGACATGGTGGGGAGGTTGAACAAGCTTTAAGGTCCCTTCCAACCCAAGCCATTCGATGTTTCTAAGGTCTTGTAAAGTGTGCAGAAACTCATGTAAAGTACTCTAAACAACTGAAAACTCCTGTAGCTCTTCTAAGATGGTGAGAGCTCCTCTAAACTAAAGCTCCTGTGTCTTGCTGTAAACAGCAATAATATACATTTAAATAATTCTAAAATATCTTTAAATCTCTACTACGCAATTCTAAACTCCTATGCAGCTCTAAAATTCCTCTGAAGTGCTCTAAGCAGCTCTGAAATCCCTCTAGACCAATCTGTAACTCCTACAAACTGTTCTAACCAGGTCTAATCTGACTTGGGGAAAACGGGCTCTCTAACCTTGGAATAGTTACGAAGCAGGCATGTTTATTCGGCGCTGGGCACACAAGCTGGACTCAAGGGGGATAGCGCCACCTAACTTGTGCCCCAACTGTTACTGGCAGTGTGCTTGTATTAGTGGGACAAATACATATTCATTTAATTTCCTGTAAGTCTCTTGAATATTCATCATGCCTCCAAACAATTAAATCCACTTCAACCCACTGTAAGACTCTCATATGCTGTCAGAGCATTGGGCTTATGTGGCCAGGTTTTGCCAGCAGCACTAAGTAGCTCTAAAATTGTGGTAATATACTCAAAAAATCTTCAAAACTTCCTCTAAATGTCTCTATGCAGCATTGAACTGCCTCTGAACCTTGCTAGAGATACTGTTGTGGGGCAAATACTGCTTAAGCTCTTCGGTAGTGACCCAGATGATGGATAAGAGAGCACCCTCAGTAAGTCTGCAGATGAAAACACAAAGCTGGGAAGAGAGGTTGGCAGACCAGGTGGCTGTGCGGGCATCCAGAGGGACCTGGGCAGGCTGGAGACCTGCGCTGACAGGAACCTCATGAAATTCAACCAAGTGCTTGCTGGGGGCTCTATTACAAGGAGGGGCTGATGGAGCTGGGACGGTTCAGTTTGAAGAAAGAGATTGCACATTACCCATATGGATGGAAACAGCATAGAGAAGAAGAGATGTCTGGAAGAACGAGAAAGGCTCTTCTCAGAGCCTCAAAGAAAGGAAAAATACATGTGCTTTGTGAGAACCTGCTAGTGAAGCCAAATCCCAGAGAAAGTGATCACAGTGTGAATAGCCCACAGTGTGCATATTTTGGAATGGAGGAGGAATACCAGAATCCCAACCTCTGAGATTATTATGTGACTATATGAAAAATGTGCTCCCAGAGCACACAACAACAGGGGATTGTTTTGTAGATACTAGATAGTCAGACAGTGCATTATAATGGAAGATCTGGAAGTGCACGCTGAAGGCAGAATGTTTCCCCACACCTGCTTTAGGGATGAGAAACAGGTGTAGAAAACCCAGATGATTTTCCCCAGGAAGGATGGGGAGTGTTGTGCTGTGCAGGAGCTTCATTTCTCCATGGGGCCCAGGCTGCACTGCATGTGCTACACATCTGGCAAAACCACACGTGGGGGAAGAAAACAAAAGCCACATGGGCTGTGTGTGGGCAGCGGTTTTAGCAGCCCGTTAGCCATTATCTTCTGCTTGTTTGTTCAGTGCCATAACTCATGGAATTATTTAGGTTGGAGAAGACCCATAAGATCATCGAGTCCAACCATCACCTAATGCTACCAAGGCCACCGTTAAAACATGCCACCAAGTGATACATCCACACGTCTCCTAAGTAACTCCAGGGTAAGCGACTCCACCACTGCCCTTGGCAGCCTGTTCCAGTCCCTAACCACCCCTTGGGTGAAGAAGTTCTTCCTCACATCTAATCTAAGCCTTGGCACAAGAACAGACCGACACCCTCCTCCCTGCAGCCTCCTATCAGGGAGTTGCAGAGCACGGTGGGGTCTTCCCTCGGTCTCTTCTGCTCCAGAGTAAGCAGCCTCGGTTCCCTCAGTCCTCCCAACTCTGGTTTTCTGTCCTTCTGGTAGAGAGGGGCTCAAAACTGCACACAGGGCTCGAGGTGCGGGCTCACTGCCCGAGTACAGAGGGGCAATCGTTTCCTGACCCTGCTGGCCATGCTAGTGACACAAGCCAGGCTGTCCTCGGGATCCTTGGCCGCCTGGGCACGCTGCTGGCTCATGGTGAACCGGCTCTTGACCACCACCCCCTGGTCCTTTTCTACCGGGCAACTTCCCCGCCCCAACCCCGTGCTGCTGCCTGGGGCTGTTGCGACCCAAGCGCAGCCCCTCGCTGAACGCCAAGCGATTGCACTTTGGTTTTTCCGAAGAAATTCGCCCCGAATCTCCCCACCGCAGCTCGGCCGCCCCCAGCACGGGGGGCAGCCTCAAGCCTCCGTCTCCCGGCGGCAGGCCCGGCCCCGCGGCCGGGCGGGCTGAGGCGGAGCGGAGCGGGGCCCCCCCACTGCCGCCGCGGAGCCGCCGGGGAGGTGAGGGGAAGGGGGGGAGCCGGGGGGAGCCGGGGGAAGCCGGGGGGAGCCGGGGGGAGCCGAGCGGCCTCGGGGGATCTGGGGGCGGCCTGGGCTCGGCTCGCAGCCCGCCCCGCTGCAGGCCCGTCGGGTCGCTGTGCTGCGGGGCGCTGCGGGCTTGTTGCGAGCTGTTTGTTCTCTGCCGGGCATACGGCAGACCGTAATGTGTATGTCGGGAAGGAAAACAGATGGCTGAATTGCAGCAGCACTTAATGCTCCCGTTCCGCTTCTGGGATGGTGCCGCCTGCGGCAAGCTGTCAAAATTGTCTCCAAGTGCTTTTCTCAGCCCAAAATAATGCCCTCGCAGAGTTTGCTTTTTCTGAACTTTGCCTGACCAGTTTTGTTGTTAACCGAAGCGACTTGAAACAAAGCTTAAAGGTGGGAATCGCTTTTATCTCTTGCTTTTCCAAACAGCTCAATGACACCCGGAAAGAAGCTCGAGGGTCTCGTGGCAGCTACAATCACTCCCATGACTCCCGATGGGTAAGCGTTACCTTGCATCACGGCGTGGAGCGTTGTCAAATTGCTCTGTCAACTGTTCCCTTAAAACACCACTCCACCTTTTTTACTGGGAACAGATCAGATCTCGTTGGTTTTTAAATCAGATCTTTGATGTGGGAGGAAACTTCTAGGTGAGAAACTGCTCTCCAGGTTCCCCTCTCCCCTGAGTCCTGTTCCCCAGCAAGTGCTGTAGGTCGGGGTTTGGAGAGTTTGGATCAGTCTTTCATCCGCTTTTCTATTGTTTTGGTAGATGCAAATTAAATCACAGTAAGGTCATATGAACAGAGTATTTTCAAACTTGTTAAGGCAAATCACAGTCCTGATTAAAAGAGCTCTTGTGAACTAGGCAATAATTGTTTAAATCTGATGTCCCTTTACCCTTTTCTTACCCTTGGCTATCTCATGCAAGCTTATAAGTGTATACATGTGTGCACAGAATTAGTTTAAGCCAGAAGAAATTTTTGCAAGGATTGCACAGTTCCAAAAATAACACCAAATCAAGAGCTGAAATTCTGCCTTCCTCAAAGAAATGGTGATTGCGTCCTTACTGTATTTTGATGTTGCAAGACAGACTTGTTTGGAATCAGGAAAGGACCCTGACCTTCTTTGATTTGTCAAGATCCATGTTTGTTTCTGAGGGAGAAGGTTGAGAGTTGCTAATACATTCTTCTGAACATAAGCCTTTACTTTTGAAAAATACTGTAAAGCAGGGTACTATCACAGTAAGGGAACTCATTTGCATTTCAGTCACTGCTTAGTTTCTTAATTTAAAGGAAACTTGTTATTACTACTTGAATTTATTGCAACATGGTATATAGAGAGTGGAAATGTATGGAAACAGCAAAAGAGTATTACACACTGATAAACAAAATAAATTTGCTCTGGATAGAAGGTAAATCTAGAATTCAGTTTCCATTGTTTTTCAGGGAAGTCTGTTGCCTTCCTCATTCTTTAATGAGAGAGAGGTCAAAGTCACATGCAACAGACACCATTACACAGTCTGTGTCCAGCAGTCACAAGTATAATTTGACTGTTTGCCAGCATGTGCACAAATATATTTGTCATCTCAAGAGAACTCTTGGTTCCCCTAACAGTCCAAAAGGTTTGAGTTTTCCTAATTTCTTGTGGAATGTAGCACATGCTGAAGGTGTCATTCCTTGGGATATTTATGTGTGTACAAATCCAAGACATCAGAAATACGTCTTTATTTTTGATTCCTGAATCTCTAAGTTTAAAATTTCTGTAAGTAGAGACTTACAGTTGCTGAGGGTCCTAAGGTTGCTGTGGTTCTTTTCATTTCAGACAGGTCAATCTTTCAGTGATTCACCAATATGTGGATTACCTGGTAAGCGAGCAGAATGTGAAGAACATCTTTGGTAAGTGTTTTTTTGTTGTTGTTGTTTTTTGTTTTGTTTTGTTTTGGTTTTTTTTCCCAGAGAAACTGTGTTATGTCCCTTTTGCCTGGATAGCAAACCTATGATATCTTGCCTGATAAGAGCTGTAATGGGAGGGACTGTGGATGTGGGATCATCAGTGATGTTTATATTAATCAGTGGAAAGAGTGTAAGCAATACTTAAGAGATCTGCTTTTGCCTACACATCATTTCTGTGTGGGGTGAAGTAAGTGTTGCCTTCATACAGTAACTGGATGAAGCAATGAATGGATAATGCTGTGCTGACAGGCAAGACTCAGTTGAATGATTCTTTCCATTGACCAAGCAGGATATAATCATCTGACTTAAATAATATCCGCTCAGCATTTCTGAGAATCTGATGGGCTCATCAAAGCCAAGTGAACTTCTCTAGGAGCCGTCTGATGCACTGGGTGATACCGGAGTGGTCACTGCTCTCATCCTTCTCTTCTGCTTCCATCTAAGGGACTGCTGCCAGGGCTTAGCATCTGATAAACCACATTTATTCACAGCCTGGTGTACTTTAGTAAGGTGAAGCCAGTGCTGAGATTTCTGTTTGAAATTTCAGTTAAGAGTGGCAGAATGAAAAGTGGAGTGTGCTAGTGACTTCAGCTGTCTATTTAATCTGTTGTTTTGTGACTGTGTTTTGTGACATTTCGTTCTTTTCAAGAGGTGCTCTAGCCTCAGATACATGGTTCCACTCACTACATTTCAGACTTTTTCCTTGGAGTGGAGGAATGACAGTCCCTCTACTTGGCTAGCTGCTTGTCCCTTTGTGCACTTGTCTCATTGCTGGGGGAAGAAGGTTTAACAGTTTAACAGTTTCAGCAGCTGAAACACCCAGGTTTTGGATGCAAGCATTTAGTGATGATCCCCTTTAGTGATGATCTGCACCTATCCCTGGTGCAGACCACTGTTATCTTAAAATGAATTGGAGGAAATATAATTCTGCTTAATTTCATCACAATTGTCAGTACTTGCCTTCAGGAAAAGCAATGCCTGTAGGCCAGGCCTCAGCAACTGTATTGTATTCTGTTGAAACAGTGAATGGCACCACAGGAGAAGGCCTGTCCCTTAGCATCCAGGAGAGGAAGCAGTTGGCAGAAGAATGGGTGCGCCAAGGAAAAGACAAGTGAGTAGCTGTGAGGAATCAGGGGAATTCTAAATCTCATGTTATTATATAGGCTTGCCTAAGACATGTATAGCCAGGAAAAAAAAAGTTTGATGATGGCTTTTTTTTTTTTTTTTTTTTTTTTTTGTATAGCTGCTGTCTTTTGATTTAGCTCAGTGAAGTTCTTGTTCTGTGGCTTCCTGGTCTGAACTGATTCATTTAGGCAGACTGGTATTTTTCACCGTCACTAAAACCTTCTGAATTTGTTCTTGTGCAGACTAGATCATGTGATCATTCATGTGGGAGCACTGAGTCTACCAGAGTCCCAAGACCTGGTGTGTACATAATATGATTCCTTTTCACTATGTGTGTAATAAATAAAAAAAAGCAGATGTACCTTCATGTATTTTCTATTCTCTCTTTCATAGGCAAGACACGCAGCAGCCATAGGTGCTAGTGGTATTGCTGTAATAGCCCCCTTCTTCTTCAAACCCACAAACAAAGGTGAGTAGATGTGATTGCCAGACCTCCTGAGGCCCTGTTCTATTGCCCTCAAGCCACTAGCAGTATTTTCTGGCAAAAGAGAGCTCAAGGACCAGTGATGATAATACTGCTCCTTGTGGAGAAAGCGTGGCTTTCCTCTGAGAAATAGAGGAGTTTCCAGCTGCTTGCAAGATTTCTCTTCCAAATTCCACATCTTGAAGGATACTCTGAAAGGGTGGGCATTTCAGCTGTGCAGTAATCCTTTAGCTTAGCTCTCTCATGTGCTTTCTTCCTTCTTTGGAAAATATTCTGGTGGTAATATTTGTACACCTGTGCCATGTCTGGCACCACAAGAAAACAAAACCTAAAAGGCAAATGTTTTTTTCAAGGATGGTCTTTCAAGAAGTCTCACAATAAAAAGTGTGAGGGATGGCATTTGGGATCTTGTTAGAGTGTTGTGAAAAGAGGAGTTGCTCATTGAAAGAGTAGTTAATTACCCTGCCGTCTTAAAATAGAACACTGAGTTTGTGCATGATCTGAAAGCAGTCAGTCCTGTGCTGACCCTTGGTGGACACTGACCAACTCAGTAAGCTGTTGGTACAGCAGTGTCCCTTGTTATTGAGGTGATGTTTGTGAGTTTGTGGCATACCTCTGCCCCTAGCAGGATTATCCACCTCTTGGTTCTGTGCCCCTAAGTTTACTTCAAAACTTACAAATTGAGTGGTTTTGCTTTCAACATGATGACCATAACGTAAAAGAACCACATGATGTTTTTAAGATTTGTAATAGAAATGTTAAATTTTGTCTGGATTAATTATGAATGGAATTGTTTATATGAAAGCACCAGAAGAAACAGGAGTGGATTGCCCAAATGGCTGGAATTGATAGCCAAGGACACAATCAGTGGCAATCAAACTGGTAAGCACAGAGGAATAGCACAAAGATTAGCAGAAGGTCTGTGCTGTGATTGTAGTAGAATGACAGCAAGGTTTCAGCACATGGCTCTTTGACATTATTCTTCCTCCTGTGGCAATGCAAAGATTGTGTAAGATTTATGTATGATGCAATGAAAAGATTCTTGGGAAGAACGTAAACTGTAATAACTCTCTGATGCCTAAAATGGTGCAAAAACAGTTGTTGAGGGACCTGTTTGCTATCACCAGTTGAGCAGAACCCCAGTGAGGTGGACGTGAACTTCATGCATTGTCCTCTGTGTTGTGTACAAGTGGGAGAGACCGCTTGGTCTGGTGTTTGAGGTTCTGAAGTTTGGATGTGTGAGAGTATGTATATCTGTAAGAGAATGAGTGCAAGTTACTGAAATTAGTTTGGTTTGAAATAAATACCTTTGCGTTCCCTAGGGTCTTCCACCGAGTTCTGTTATAGTTGATTTTTGTGGTGTGTGCAGGTTTTTATATTATTGGCTGTGCAGGGTATGTGAGCTGTGGATGGCCTATCCCCAGACCCTGTCTGCTCTGCATCTGCACTCTTTCACTGTGACTAGTCTCGTTGTCTTATGGGGGTGCTTGGTTGTTTTCTTCCAGATGAACTGGTTGCTTTTTTACAGAAAGTTGCATCTGAAGCCTCTGGGGTTCCATTTTATTACTATCACATTCCTCCTCTGACGGGTGTGAAGAGTAAGTACTTCTTAGTCAG
Organism: Nettapus auritus; assembly: GCA_011076525.1. Classification (NCBI taxonomy): domain Eukaryota; kingdom Metazoa; phylum Chordata; class Aves; order Anseriformes; family Anatidae; genus Nettapus; species Nettapus auritus. Next base: position 12,633,459 of record CM021772.1, read on the forward strand.
CTCTTCCTGGGCCACTAGACATGTAGCATCCTGAGTAACTGCAGCAGCTGGTGTGACTGGTCTACCAGCAGCACAGGGCTTCTGCTTGGCATCCTTCCCCAAAATGGGAGGTGAATCCAAGTCTGGAAACTGTAGAAGTTGAATCCTACACCGGAAAAGGTCACTGCTGCTGATTTTGTGACACCCAGAACGGCGGAGGTGATGCTGACTATGGCTTTGCAATTAGTGTCGGCACGGATAGATAATTGCACCAGGTAACCACAGTTAGATGCCAGTTTTTGCAAGACAGTGAACACAATTTCTATTGGTGTCCTCTCACTGCATTGTCATGTTCATTAGGACATTTCATGTGAAACCTGAGCCTTAATATTTAGCAGAGGAATAAGGAATAGAATACATATCATACGTTGTTTGCCCCAGGCACCAGGTTATGTGGTTATACATTTCTAGATGTATGAAGTTATATTTATTCTTTGTTGCCAGTTGGATGCTCTATTTTCCCTTATCCAGGGTTTTTATTTCTGGTCTGGCAAAAGGAATGCTTCAGAGAAAATACCTTTTTTGTTACTTTGTTACTTTGGAAAGTGATTAAGTTGTAAATATTATGTCTACCACTTGGGGAGGAAACAGGGAAATCTTCCAGAGCAGGGATGTGTATCTTCATGTGAGGTTGCTGTTATGCACAGTTCGTGTTGAAGAGTTGCTGGATGGAATAAGAGAGCAGATCCCCACCTTCCAGGGTGTGAAGTTTAGCGACACAGACCTCTTGGACCTTGCACAGTGTATAAACAAGAATGAGAGCGAACAGTTTGCATTTCTCTATGGGGTGGATGAGGTAAGAGGCTCCCCTTTAAATGACTTCTTCTGAGGCATTCTCTTGCTTCAGCCTTGAGGAAAAAAATAATCCTGGACATTCAGTGCCAGATAGTTTCTCTATGCCTCCCCCCCCCCCCCCTTTTTTTTTCCCTTTTTTTTTGTTAAATGAAGTAAAAATGTTCTCTTTCTCCCCACATGTCAAACTAGCAACTGTTGGGTGCACTGGCAGTAGGGGCAAACGGAGCAGTTGGCAGGTCAGTACGCCTTGGACTCCTGTCCCCCTCCCACACACACCTTACTGGTATATCTTCCACTGTCTGCATGGTTTTTCTGTGACTGTCCTCTGTCACAGTGCTGGGGGATTCTCTAGGGTAAAGCTGCATAGTACAGAACAGACAGACAAGCTAGCTCCAGTGCTAATGATGGGACCTCGTGTCATCTGGGACCTCAGAGTGGGTTACTTTAGATGATTGTTTCTGCAGTCTGTAAGCTGACCATAGAATCACAGAATCATTCAAGTGGGAAAAAATCTCTAAGATCATCTTGTCCAACCTTTAACCTAGTACTAAAGTCCACCACTAAACCATGCTACTAAATCTACCCTTAGGTTTCAACATATTTCTTTATGCTCATGGCAACTTTTCAAAGTAGGAAATCACTTTTGTCTTCACTTTTGTCTTGTGGATAAGGAACCAAAACCCAGAAAGGTAAAAATGATTTACTTTAGTTCACATGAGAAGTCTGCGAGGAAATGGGCTCTGCAACAATGCTTGCTGAGTTTTTCTGATTTGACTTCTGCCCCTTGTACTAGGCTGTGAGGTTGCTTAAATGAATTCCTGTATGCCACCTTAGCTTTTAGTAGATGATCCATTAAAAGAACAAATAACTGGAGAATTTGTATTCTGAACTTGGTACAGTTAGTATGCTGAACTTCAGAATTGCCCAATTATTTCTTTTTATTTGTAATTTTGAAAAATAATCGTCTTCGGAAGGAACTGGGGAGAGAAATGTGATCTCTTAAACTCTTCCATAGGGCTTGCATACATCTGATGCTTGACTATTAACCATAACCACATGACTGTGGGAAGGTAACAATGGCATTCTGATAATGTCAACAGGGAATGCTTATGGCTACTTTGTTTCAGTGGTGCTAAGCTCCCCTTTGCATTTACTAATTGGTTTGTTTGTTTGTTTGTTTGTCTTTGGCAGTACATACAACTATTTGGGTAGAAAAACCAATCAGATGTTGCAAGCTTTTGCAAAGCCAGACCATGCATTAGCACAAAAGTATCAGGTACAGTATTTTCACTGTCCCCAGTAGGATTCTTTCGCTTTTAACTGTGCTGGGAGTGGGTTTTTTTATGTGGTTTTGTCACCCATACTCTGAGATACCTTTATTAGAGTAAACTTCTTTCAGTTCCAACACTCTGCTTATTATTCACTCTCCTTGCATTTTGACCAGTCCTCACTGACTTACTTTTAACCAAGACTTCTTTACTTATCCTTCAACACTTGGATCTCATCTATGCAGTAGTGGGCCATGGCCTGGCCTTTTTCCTTGAACAGTGTCCAAGCCCCTTGGCTGGGAATATTCCCGTGATAGTTTACAGGAGGTAATGCAGAAAGCTGTCCCAAATCAGCTCAGCTCTGACCCCTCCTGGTCTTGGGATGGTTGAAGGTTTTTGAGGAGTTCTGAGCAGTCAGCATACAAACCATACTCAGCGTTTTAATGTCCCATTGGGACATTTGATGCATCCTTTTTTTGCCTTAAAATAGAAATGACTACAAGATGAATGTCTAAAGGACATCTGATACATTCAGATTTAATATCTTTAGGGCCTGATGTGAGACTTGCCATTATTCTCGGACTGCTTGCAGCAAGAGACAGCCTGAACAGTAGTAATGAGACTGAGACTGATGGCTTTCTCATAGCCACCTCTATCTCCCCTATTCCGCTGCAGTAGAGTTAGTATTTCACACAGGCTGGCTAGGTGGCCAAGGGCTTTTCTTAAAGCTGTGCAACAACTGCATGTAATGTAAATAACATAACAGCTCTAGGTGCTTTTACATCTTAAAATTTGAAAGGGTGAATAAGCTGCTGTTTGTCTATTCTAGTTTCTCATTGGGGAATTTCTCAGCTTTGTCATCAAACTAGGTAAGTTATACACTGCCCTTGTCCCTTCTTATATCTTAAAATGCAGACTCAATGCTCCAGAAATTCTCCTGTTGCTGTACCCTCAGAATTTCCTTCCTGAAAGATTTCACAATGAGAAAATGTTGCTTATGCAGTTTCCTGAGTTGATAGCAGCTGGGAGCTCAAAGGGAGCTGACCAAGCATCCCTGACAAAACCCACTCTCACTTCCTTCCTTCTGCTGCAAAAAGAGCTTCAAAGCTGTGACTCTCTGTGATTTTCTTTTTTTCTTATCCTTTTTTTTTTTTTTTCCTTTTCTGCCTCCAAATGCTCATTTTAACATCGTTTCTGGAGAGTCATTTTTCTGAAATGGTGATGCCCAAGTAGGATAACACAGCCCTGATACTTGTCTCTTCTTCCTTGCTGTAATTAAAGATTAATACTGTTCCAGGCTGTATAAGGCCAAAGTATTCTGAAATGGAATGATTTTTAAAAACAAAACCAAGTTGTAATATAAAAATAAATTTAAAGCAACCAAGCCAGAGTATTGGAGGGAGGCTGGGATGTTTAGTGGTTTTCACATAATGAATAGAATGGTCCGACATGCTTTTGCTATACATATTGTATATAAATCTTGATGAATCTGGCTGAGCTTTCAGGTTAAAAGTCAGAGGAAGTGCTCAGAGATGCATAAGAAGACTTGAGATATGGACAGGTAGGTCCCCTGAAGTTTCCCATAGAGGTTTAAGCAGGTGCCCGGTGTCACTGCCACATGCCAGCAGGATGTCTCCACTCCCAAGGTTTTATTCTATGTGAGCACTCTGTAGGTTGCATTAGGGATAGCTATGAGGCTGCAAATGTTGGGTTGCATAAAGTAAAGTGGATGTCTGAGATAATACTTTGCCCCTATATCTGTAGAAGGGAAACAATAGTAGTATCAATATATTAAATAAACAAGTGTAATAAGTAGGCATAATTTTTACTGTAATGTCTTTCCTGCCTGCAAACACAATCATCTCTTCTTCATTGCAATGTTCTCACTTCTGAGAAGTGCTTAAAGCCTGGATGATGGCAGGTCACACTGTATGCTCCTGCTTCTTTGACACCTTCACAGAGACTGGTTTGAGTGAAATGATCTGTAAGTGACCTGCTTTTTGCTTTCATTTGCCCAGGTTTTGGTGTTGCACAGACGAAAGCTGTAATGACTTTTGTTTCTGGCATCCCCATGGGACCTCCCCGGTCTCCACTTGTTAATGCCTCTGAGGAGTTCATTGCCAAGGCCAAAGCCAAGCTGGACAGCATCGTGTGGCCTGATGGTGACTGACTTCATTTCCCTGTCAATCTGGAAGTAGAGGCTCCTTTTCTGGGATTCACCATCACTCGGCACATTCCCCAGGAGATGGTTTGGCTGTGATTTCTTTCAAGGAGTTGGCAGCGTGCCTGAGCCTCATCCTGGCACAGCTGGCACACGTGTAGATGCCTTCTTGTGTAACTCTACTCTGCTGCCTTAGAGCTCTGCACTGCCCAGGACCAGTTGGTATCTTCAATAAAGAAATAAAAAAAAAAAAAAAAGAAAGAAAGAAAGAAAAAAAATAAAAGAAAAAAAACTAGGTTTCTCCAGTGGAAGGATCCTGACTCCTTTTGTCTCAGAATGAGGAAGGTCTGTCTGCACCTCCCTCCACTTAGACCATGTTTTGTCTTCCCTTCCAGAGCATCTCCAGCACTAGTGTATTTTTAAACACTGCTCTTTTAAACAGCTGCTTGTTCAGGCTGGTGTTTCATTGTTTGTCACAAAGTCATTGGGGCACCGATGGTGCCTCCTCTCGTTGCCTTTGCATGCCTTCACTTAATGCATTATTTAAAACAAGACTTTTCTAACAGCTTTTGGCTCTCTAATGACTGGGTGTCACTGCAGCCTTTTCCTTGCAGCCCACCAGCGGCCATGCCACCTTGTGTCCTTCAGCCCCATACTGCTCCTGCTTCTCCCTGCTCTGACCCATGGCACCTTGGTGTGGGCAGCTGGGTGCTCAGAGGGTGCCTGGAGACACCCAGCTGGCTGCAAGCTTGGCTGTGTGACAGCCAGAACATCCCTGCATCTTTCCTGTGAGCATGAAGTGCACTGATCTGCTTTGTCAGGGGAAAGTAGCCTGGCAAAAAGCTCTTAGTGTAAAAAGTCAGCTGTAAAGAACTATGGTCATATGCTGAACTTGTGCTGAAATGTATTAAAAAAATCTCTTGGCATCTGGTGTGTGTGCTGTTATGATACTGCTCTGTTCTTGGCTCCAGGAGTCATGAATGTGGCAGCAGAGAGCTTGGAGTTCAGGTTGGCTTTGGGAAGGAGCTAACTCCTGGTGCGAGGCACTTGTACAGTAGGTTAGCTGTAAGAAATACCAGATTCCCACCAAAAACCCACTAACAAATCTGGGAAGCACAGTGATACTGGGCCAGGCTTAAGGTGCTGAGGCTGAGATTGCACATTATTCCAAAGGAGGCTGTGTGCTCATTTACCTTGTTGAACCATTCGGTATTTTGTGTGTTGAGGACTAGTGACTACTCACAGACACTTAAAAGATGAATGGAGAGCGCTCCCTGAAACACTTCCTTTTATTAATTTTCATGATACGGGACAATGGTTGTAAATCCAGTTTCACTGGTGTTACCATTTTCATGGCAAACTGATAGTCAGTGCTGGAAGTCAAAACCCATTATTTGGAACCTCTTAAGCCGAATCCCAGAAAAGAGTGTTTGGTGGTGAGGAAATGAGTGTTAGCTACCCGCGTGACAGTACCGATGGATGGATGCAATCTACTGGTAGTGCTGTTGTACAAAACTGTGGTTGAGGCTGGCTGGACTGTTGCAAATCTGCCTGTTTGGGGCTGTTTTTTTTTTTTTTGTTTGTTTTTTTGTTTTTTTTTTTTTTTTTTTGTTTTGTTTTTTTGTTTTGTTTTGTTTTGTTTTTTGTTTTTTGAGCAGAAGTGCATAAACGATCTACCCATGTAAAGCTAAGATGAAATGGAGTTGCTGACTATGGATGTAAAAGGGAAGAAAATAACTATTTGAAATGGGTGGCAGTGGTCGCAGAAAAACAGGTATAAAATGTCTGGTTGGTCTGAATTTTGAATAAGCTTCCTATGCTCAAGTTTTGTAGCAGCCTCTCAGTCAAGTTAACAGTGTAAGGCTGCTTGCTACTCGAAAGCATGGCTGTAAGTTTCTGACAGCTTTGCTCGCTGTAATCATGAGGAACAACAGCAGAGGACGCACAAGCTCGCGCCTGGTGTTTTCGTCTGGTGCTTGTGGGTTAAGGCTGAGGAAGGTGAAGCTGTGCAAAGTTCGCTGCTGTGTCTCGGCAGTATCCCTCCCTGCACTGATTCAGTTTCTTCAACAAGGGTTCGGGAAACACTCACACTCCCTGGGAATGGACTGCAGGCGTTTTCTTTAATAGATATAAAGTATTTTCTGGCCACAAGCTATATGTTCAAAACCTATGGGAACATGTGTGTTTATCTATGTAGATAGCTATAGATATGTACAATGATACGTAATAATGCTTGGTAATATTTCTTCTGTACTTATTAGCAAGTCAAATTTAGTATACCTGTATTAATTACTGATTTTCAAGATATTTTAACTTGTATGTGCAGCAAGTCTTTTTATTTATGGGTTCGGGTGGAAGACTTTAACCATGTTGTCACAGGCAATTCCACAAAGAAGAATGATGTTTGAGACTTTGTCACTTAGTTCGGGTGAATTAAATGAAGAGGGACAAAATTCCTGCTTTTGGTGTAAGCCTCTCTTTCTTCTTCCCAAAGGCTAATCTTTGATTGCAGTGCTATGCATCCAGGTGCGTTTCATTTCTGGAGTTCAGTTTGGCTTCTGTGTGCAGTGGAGAATAGTGAACGTGCAGAACTTCTGCTTGCAGTGCTGGAAGCCTGGAATATATATGGTGAATGATGGAGGGTGATCTGGTAAAGACAGCTGTGTTTTGCTCTGCCTAACTGGTGAATCTGGGGGAGAATTCACAGTTCCTGTAAAGTCCATTTCAAGGGTGACTACGAAAATGTTTAATACCGATACTGACACTGGGAATTGTTTTAAATGGCACATTGCGATATATAAGAGTGTATATTAAAAGCAAACAAAAAGAAACAGCATCATCACAGACATTTCAAACCAGACACTGAAAATGTGATGGTTTCTCTTAACTATAAATGCCTTCTGCTGTAGCACCTCATGTGTAGTAGGATCACTGGTTGTTACAATGTTTGACATAAAAGCTGAGGAGGAACGTGACTCTTACCTTTAAATGTTAGAGTACAGTAACTAAAGCATGAAGCTACATATTAAATGTTGGGAGGGGAAGGAAGAGTCCTTTTCCAGTGTCCTGTTAAAGATTTATCTGTTACATAGTTTGGTTAGTGAAAGCAGTGTCTGTGCCTCATTAGCCTGGGTGAAACCTTTTGTTAATAGGAGCTATGTTATTTCTGATGGACCAGTTAGTTTCATGGCAATGCAGTGTGCTGCATGGCTAGATCCTAAACAGTGATAGCACGCTCTGTATCTTGAATAGAGCAGAGTTGGTGTGATCAGTTAGCTTCAAAATGGAAAGAATTCAAACTGTAATTATAGACCATGGTTTTGTCACTTCCTAAGGGTGTTAGTGTTTTCTTGTTTGTTTGTTTGTTGGTTTATGTGTTTCTATTCATAAAGAATCTTTTGAGTTCTCTTGGATGTAAGATATGGAACAGTATTTGTTAGTTTTCCCTGGGTGCTGAAACAGTTGATTTTATAACTGCTGAAATTCGGTAGGTCAGAGATACTTGTGAGGATAGAAATGCTTTTATAGAACACTGTATGAAACTTTTTTTTTTTTTTTTTTCCATACTAGACCTCAGAATCAGAAGTAGAGGACTTAAATGATGAGCTATGTGAGAACTGGACCTTAGAAAATGCCAAAGCATGTCTGAACCATGTTTTTCCAACAGGTGATTTGAGAAGAATATAGACTCAAATTGGGCCTGACCCCAGCAAGTTTGGTAGTTTTAGTCAGCTGCTATGTATCAAGGGTTAGAAATAATTTTGGTGACAGTGGCTATGCACGCTTATTTGCAGTGCGCCACAGCACCACTTGTTAAAGCAGAATTCTTTACCAGAACCACTGATATTTAAAATAGAGCAATTAAAGTCCTTGAGAGAAAAATAAGGTGTCTCCACATTCCTTTCTGAAGTTTCTTCCTTCTCTTCATTTTGCTGCCCTTGACTTGGTTTGTAGACCATTTTATCCAGTTACAGAGTGGTAACATCCCTACATCTTGAAATGAGAGTGATGAGCCTTGGTTCTGAGATGTGAGTGACTTCATGGATGTGCAAGGTTTATGGTTGCTGTGATCTAGCTAAGTGTTGACGTACCACAGTGAATCAGAAGAGTGCTGAACAGCTTGCAGTTATTGTTTGGATGACTGTAGGTGTCTGTGTACCTTAAATAAATCTTAAATACTTATTTATACGTACTTATATATGCTTCTGTAGAAATGTGCTTGGAGGACGTTTTATTTATCTTTTCATTACAACTAACTTCATTTGCAGCAGAATCTCCTATAGGAAAAATTAGTTTGGCAGAATCTTCCCGAAGGCATTTGGAGGGTGTTAAATTTCAGTTGGAACCAGGTGGGTGTTACCCTTTTTTCGCTGTCTGCCTGTTCCACCAGAAAATTCACATGTGCTCCTCCTCCTAAATGAAAATCACGCATAACAGATTGTGCATAAATATTTGATGTTTTTGAATTTTTACACATTTGGAATAGTCAAAAAAATCATCAGAGCTTAAATTGTTTCTGGTGAAACAATTATGTGTTGTGGCCAGAAATAATGCATGCTGCTGCTGCTGCTAGATTTTGTAGTGGTTTCCATTTTTTCAGTTTTATAAACTTACAATTTTTATAAATAAATTTGTTTGGGATGTGTTTGTTTGTATTTTTTTTTTTTTGGTTGGTTGGTTCTTTTTTAAGGAATACAAGAAAATTTCCTTACTGCAGTCTTCCATGAGAGTCTCACTTGCAGGATTTCTGGTATTCTCTTGAATCTAAAGTACAAAAAAAAATCTAAAATAATGTCATCTGTGTCAGAAAGTTCTAAATTTTCATACACAATTGTATTTTAATTTGTAGGTCTGTAACTATTCCTAAGCTCAATTATTTGATTTTTTTTAATTACCATTTTTTCTTGAGAAAAGAATTCTTGTATTTTCTTATTTAAACATTATATTCGTTCATCTGAATTGAAGTTAAATTAGTTTGCTAGCTTCCTGCTGTGAAATTGTATTGAGTTACAAGTTAATGCAATGGAATTACAACACTATTCTTGTAATAGAAAGGTGGGGAGGCAGGATTTGAACTGCTCATTGTGAGTCATTCTGTGAGCAGTGCCTGAGATAGTCTTGATTTCCATTTTCCTATTTGTCTGGCCAGACAGTCTTCACAGGTTGAATAAATTCATTTATATTGTTCCTCTTCCCTTCCCTTCCCTTTTTTTTTTTTTTCTTTTTTTTTTTTTCTTTTTTTTTGTAGGGCAACTGGAGTCTTATTTGCAGTGATGAATGTGGTCCAGAAATACGTGGCTTCATCTCAGCTGAATGAGAAACAAACTTCTTTCGAACTCATTGAGGCTCTGCTAATGTATATCAGGACTCTGAATGTCCTGGGAGTTGTAGTTGCTTTCTTGCCTGGCTGGAACTTGATGTATAAATACAATTCAGAAGCATCTAGAAATGAATCCAGACAAAGCACAGTACAAGCAACTGTGTTTATTGTATTTAATCTTCTTTTCCAAAGGAAACATCTGTTTGTGTGTAAAGACAAGAGTTGCATAAATGACTTGGAGAGTTGGATTGATATGGCATGAAAATGGATGGGTAGAAATAATTATGCTGTGCAAAGAAGAAAGGAGATTTACACAGTAACAGACTTCCTTGTTTTCATGTTGTATAGAATTTCACTTTTTCATTCACAAATTCCTTTGGAGGAACAGTGCTGAGTGTTTCATCCCATGCCTCCTGGAGTAACACAAGTGTGAGAGCCTCTTCTGTGTGGACATTAGCATACTTTGTGCTGTTGTGGAATATATTGTTGATTTTTTTCATAGAGGTTATGTAGTTTATCTTGCAGTAGATCCTTAACATTTTCAGACCAACTATTTCAGTGTACATTTCCTGTTTGTATTAAGGCTGTGTTATCTATCGCTGTTGCAGAGACCAGCATTACCATCAATTATGTGGCCTATCTTATAGACTGCTACAAATGAAACAGCTTTTTGTTTTGTAAATGCTGTTCTTTGGAATGCAAAAAAGGTTTTCTGAACACACAGAACTGCCTTGTGTTCCCATAGTCACAGAGCTGAATTTAGGACTCTATCTCCCTGAACACAAATGTGCATTGTCTTTAGCCATTCCATACAGTTACAAACCACAGTGGCATTTCAGTAGGCTGCTCTTGGTCATCTGCATTGATGTGAGGTGTCACTGAGTCTCCATGTGAATTTGAAATATGTGATCTGCCAAATGAGTATCAAAAACACAGAGCATATAGCCAGTGGAAAATAGGAAGATTTTTGTAGTCTATTACGGATCCTGTCTTGCTATGTATGTTCTCTGAGCAAATTACACATAGGGATCTCACTAATTGCATTAGAATTTTAAGCTTTTGAGACAGAGAATTTCACTCTGTGTAGAGCACTGGTTTATAAATAGTGTGGTGCTTTAGTTTCCAGACAGATGGCTAAGTAGCCGAAGCCTAGCTAGTCCAACAGGGACGGTTTGCTTTTTGGAAGCAGTGTAGTATGGCTGCAAGGAATAAAATAAGAGCTGATTTGGCAGGAATTAAGATGAGTAGCATCTGATATTCTGCTCTTTTCTGAGATAGACAAAAGTGAAGCTGTTCACTGCTCACAATAACATAACAAACTGTGCCACGTTTTTTTTTGTTGTTGTTTGTTTGTTTGTTTGTTTGTTTTTTTCAGTAGAACTCTGAAAGGTGAGGCTTTGTCCTTCAGAAATAAAATTACTTTGGAGAGTTCTCTAAAAACTGTTCCATGCTACTTCTGATCAAACATGGGAAGTAAATTGAGAAAACACAGGAAATGCATGAATTCTTGGATATCTCAGTTATTTTGCTTTAAAAAAATGTGTGTCTATATGCTTTTGCCCATAGTAGGAGGTGGACAAATAGTTCATGATCTTACTGTGAAGAACTTCCCTGCAACTACAGAACCTCCGAGGATTAACAAATAATACTGCTTGGGAAACGAGGCAAAGCAGAAAATGGCTTTGAAATTAGGATAAAACTCTCAAATATCCCTTCAAACACATAACTGGCAATTTTGTCATGAAGGTGGGAAAAGTCAGGCAAGACAGTTGTTACTTTTCCCTCCATCCTCATTCTGTGGCCTGGAAGACCCTTCTTGCTGCTGAACTGCTCCACCTTCCTTGCTGCTTAAACTTGGGATCTTCTATTGGTTAAACTGTATCTCGTTTACTAGAGCCATGGACCTTTTTTGCCAGTTGCAGAAGTCTGCACAGCTGTTACACTCACTGGTCTCCCTCGTGAAACCTACAGTGCCCCTTGACGGGTAGCAGATAAAGCATAGCTGTATTTTGATGTTCAACTTTCTGTAAGCTCGAAAAGTATCAGTTGATCAAAAACTTCTCCTAAATTGACCCAATGTTTTAGATCTAGTCTAGTAGATATTATTCTAGCACAACGTAGTGATTTTAAAAAATAATGTTTGACCTTGAACTGATATTAGGCTACTGAAGCCATCATGGGACTTCATGCCTTGAAGGTTACCTTCCTGTGGGGAATGTAGAAACAAAACCTGCTAGATCCGTGGTGCCTAATAAAGAAAGTGTGTGTTTTGTGGACTTCTGCAGAGAGATGCCAACTAAATCTGATCCTATCAGAATGTGAAATCTGTCTGTGGTGTTCTGAAACCTCTTCTACTGTCTGTTGCTCAGTACAGCCATTCCTGAGAGTTCATAATTTCAACCAGCAAGCTAAATGATCACTAACAATGCTATGCTAGAGATAAAGACTTAAGAGCTCTCTCTCTTTCTAACAGATCTTTTTGCTACCAGAAAAACAATTTTGGAAAGCATGCAGCAAAAAAATTCTTACTCTTAGTGATCAAAGCAGAAACATGCAGGTAGAGTTGGTATGGAGCTGAGAGAAGAAGATGGAAGTGCTAATATGAGGCCATCAGAAAGCAGATCATCTTCTCAGGAATGGGAGTCCTTCCTTAGCCATGCAGGAGACAACTGGAAAGGGTCGTGTTTGTGGCTGGACACAGACATGCTGCAAGTTGGGGGCTTTAGCCATGCAGACTCTTTGCATGGTCAGCTCATGCTAGAAACCAGACTGGGGTACTGGTGATGTGAGGGCTGTACCCTCTGTGCATTTCCATTTTACATTTTCCCTGAGATGAGAATTGAGAAGAATGGAAGACAAATAATCTTAGAAGAGTACAGTAAGTGCAGATGGATTGTCTAGGAAACAGTATTTACTTGGGGGGTGAGGGGGTGATACTTTATGCTGATGGAATGACCCATGGTGGTGATCAAAGTGTATGTTAAAGAAAATGCGTGCTTTTTGTTCTCTTCCCATTCCAGACTTCAAACTCATATGACACCTAAAAGGTTTGAACACCATTTTGTGAAGTAGTCTTGAGCAGCAAATTGCTGCAGCTGGGAGGAATTTGTCAGTTTTTGGCCAAAGCAATAGAACCACCACCTTTGGGTGCAGTGATGGAAGCAGAATGCACACTAAGAAGTACCACTGTTTGTCCACAAGGTTGTGTGTTAACAAAGGTGACTCCAAGTGATTTCCCATGCGTGGTGGTCATTTACAAACTGCTTTAACATCTCTCTTGCTACATTGTGTAGTAGCTTTTTGTACTAGATTGTGTGGGTGGCAATGACTTTTTGCAGCTGAAGAAATATTTGAATTCCCAAGTGGATTTTCTTTTCTTTAATAAATTTGAGCCTTTAAACTTAAGGCTTGTTTTGTTATTTTACCAGTGACTGATGCTAGCTTCCAGCTTCCTGTTTTCCAGCTGTGGCACTGTTGTGTATGACATAGATTCAGTTTAGAGCTTAAGGCATTTACAGAACCACTATAAAACTAATAAAAAGGAAAGATTAATAGTGTTTTTGTTGTTGATGTTGTTTTGTATAATTACTGCTTTCCACAGTTTGCTAACCTAAATTTTCAGTATTATGTCAAGTAATGAAATCTCCAGTTTCTGAATATGCAACCATCAATCAAAATCCTCCTAGAACAGAAACTGAAGTGGGGGTTAAGCATTCCCCTCAGTTTCTTCAAGGAACTAGCTAGAATGTGAGTAAAAAGAAGCAAGGTTTAAAGCAGTGATCTCAAACCTAAACATGCTTTGCAAATATCACTAAATAAGCATTTTTTAACATTTCTAATAACTGAAATATCTATTTGATGACTTTTATGGAAAAAAAAAGTGTAAAGAGACTACAATGCTTTTACAAGGGATATGCATTCAAGTTTAATGATCTAAAAATGGATGGTGCTTTTTTACTTTGCTGATAAGAAATGCATTTCTTTAGGATTTCAAGATCAGTAGGTACTAAAAAATGGATTTGATGGTGGCTAAGGAGTCCTTTGTTTGCTTGCTTTCCCATTTTATTGCTGAGGCAAGAAATGTAAATATTCTAATTAGGCTGAAGTTTTCCAAAGTATGTGATGCCTGAGTCTGTAGAGTATGTAAATAATAAGTCTGCATTTTTCTTTGGTTTCTTAAGAGTTTTTAAAGATCATATCTGTGCTGGTTTTCTTTGGCATTTCTTATGCTTAAGAATTACTTTGAAAGCAATAGTCTGTCTGAAAGGTACCAATTTTGTCTTCCTAGAGGGTGAGATTCTATGCGGACATAGCAATTTATGGTCATGTTTTTCATTCTGAGATGATAAATAAATAAACAAGGTAATCTGTGATGAACACACAGGCATAGAGGCATGCCCTTAATATCTTCTACCTTTACAGCTGTGTTCAGATGAAGTTTTAGTGCTGTCTCATTCTCTTACAGTTGCCTACCAGATAGAAAAACAGAGAAGGTGTGACGGCTGAGATACGATATAGGGTGATTCTGGAGGCTGGTGTTAGGGCTGCACGATTAAAATTATGTTGACTAATTATCTTTAGAGAGTTACCTCTCTGATTTTCTTTGTTCTTCACTTGTTGCATCCGTAAAATGTGTTCTGTAAGCACTGTGCTTCTCCACTCCTTTCTATTAGCCTTAGGGAGTCTGTGTGATCTAAACATTGTGCTATGTGTCCTTTGTTTTTCTGGGTTTGTGCAGCAGGAGGGATGTGCAATAATGTGACGTATTATTCAGTTTTCTAAAATTGCTGTTTTAAAACTGTTTCTTAAAGATGACCAGGTTCTGAATTTGCCACTTGTCCTAGAGGAGCTTGTTTAGGCAAATATGGCATGGCATATTTGCAGGATTCTGCAAATAATCTCTCCCTTTGTTATTTTTTGTCTCTTTTTCAATTATTTTTTTTCCTCTTCATGCTGTTAGAATCATTGCTGCATTTATCTTTAATTTTATTTCTGGGCAAGATGACCTGAAAACAAGCCACCAGAGACTCTGGGGAAGTTTGTAACAAATAAACTAATGAAAACATCCATTCTGACCTCCCCCAAAAGATCTGTCTCCAAAACAAATGACAGGAAACATACTGTGGTACAGCACATTCTGGGCAAACCTCTCTCCTTGTTTTTGAAGAGCCTGGGAGAGAAAAATACCTCTTTGTAGTAGTATTTTTCAGCTTTTTGCTATCTATGAATTAATTGGAAACTAAGTGTAGAACTGAAATGCTTTCAGTGCAGATGCCCATCTGCCAGTTGATTGAATCAGAAAATGCATTGATCCAGGATCCTAAACAACTGCTGTGCATGACCCATGAATGCTAGCCAGTCTTCTGTTCTCTGTCAACAGAATGTTTGATGACTCAACCATTTAACAGCACTGGACCAGATAATAATCTAGATGTTGTAATCTCCTTGCTTGCTTTTAGGGTCTACCCCAGGGTCTGCTGCCACAAGGAGAAGAAGAAAATTCTTAACACAGAGGGGCAGCTTAGACATGCACTTCAGTGTATTATGTGAGGAGCAAAGTAAATATCCCTATGATCACGTAAGCAGGTGTAGGACTTCCTGCTCATTTGTGTGAGCTGCAAAAGTGGGACTGAGGGGATTTTTTTTTTGTCCCAAGTGTAGACCTGTCTGAGATTTAGAGGAGGATCTGCTTATGTGGCACTTCAGGCTTTTCTTTACTGATGTGGAAAAGGAACAAAAAGTGCAACCGTAATTCAAATATCTTACTCTGTTAACAGAAAACAGAGGCTTCTTAACTGAATGTTGAGGCAATAGATTATTCCTGTAATATCAGAGGGAAAAAATGAATTTATAAGGTTGCATCAAATATGTAATGTTTCCTCATGCCAGATTGAGAGATGGTCCTCGTGCTCCAAAGGTGGCTCACTGTGACAATGGAGGTTTTCTGCATGGCTCTGCCTATGGAGGTTCGGTGGCTTCTCTGGCAGGGGCTCAGAAGGAAGAGGATGCTGAGGTAGCCCCAGGGGAGGCTACAGAGTTGGGGAAGGGTATTGAGAGCAGGTGGTGGCTACAGAGGCTGTGTTAATGTGGGGCAGGGCAGGTGGTTAGGTACAAAAGTTCAGTGAAGTTATTCCATTTTGACAAAAGGGTTTGTTTCTTTCCTGAATTCCTTTCTTGCTGTTAACCAGTCTGTTTGCCATTTCAGTTCCTTAGTACAAGTACATCTCTGTAAAATATCATGCCCTTAGGGAATTTAGTGCAAGTTTTTGTTCTTAATAAAGAGTTTGGTTTTCAAATTTCATATGCTATATGTTTAAACTGTATTTGGATGTAGATTTTGAAGCCATCTGTTGTTAGTTTTGATTGTAGGAAGTACAAGGCATTCTGAAGAAGTCTCAGCATTGTCTAAAACCATTCTCTGCCAAACAAATTTCAAATTACAGAACTTGGACTCAGTGGGGATTTTTCTTTGTTGTCTAATAAACTGGGCAAATAGGCTTTCCTGCAGTGGTCTTCTGTCTATGCCAGGCAGTACTTTGTTCCTTTACAACCAGCCACTGCCTTAGTGCATGCTGTGTTGCACTTCATGGCCCAGCGGCTGAGGAGTTGTTTTGCTTATTCAGATGATGTGGGAACATGGAATACCTTTTCCAAGACAGCTCTATGTGATGGTGCTCGTGTCTGCAGAACCTGACATGAACTCAGAATTGTGAACTGTGCCCTTAATCTGAGGCAGTGTTTGTTTACATTCCTATTCCAAAATAGTCACACTTCATTATTCCAAAAACATGAGAGTGCCTTTTTAATTAGAATTCATTGAAATTATAGCCTGTGGATTCCAGACATCCAGAGCTCTGCTGGCTGACTTGTGCTTGCAGAAGTATACCGGTGCAAAAGGGATTAAAAAAACAAACAAACAAACAAACACAAAACTCCAGTGAGGTATGGTTTCCTCCTCACCTCTCAGACTAGCACCTGAGAAGTGACCTGGAACAGGAGTGGAGGCACAGATTACTGTTAAGGGTTTCCTACAGTCAGGCTATTTTTACTTTTGTGCAGGAACTCTTATATGAACAAGATGAGCAAAGTGCTCCAGCTGTGTACATGTGTACATGAATGTTTTTGTTTTGGCCCAGACTGGCTGGGCTCCCTTACCTGCTGTATACCTGACCACAGGAAGAGCTAAACTGGCCGTGCGCAGCAGCAGGCAGGGACTGACTGCTTCTGTGCACACACTTGGTACTGCAGGGCTACAGGGGCACAGGAGATCACAAGGCATGTGTGGGAGCAGCTCTGTACAAAACTTCTGTTACCACACCTGATGAAATTAAGCCCCCTAATAACCCAGCAGGCATTGGATTATTCAGAACCAATAATTGGTTGTATTTACAGGGGTATGAGGGTACCAGTGTTTGAGTAGAGTTTAAAGCAAGTGCAACATTTCCTGTATTTATGATGAAGAGTTCTTAAAAACTGTATAAAGCTCAAGCAGGTGGTTTTTTTTTTTTTTTTTTTTTTTTTTTTTTTAATTCAAAACTGTTAAAAGGCAAATGACCCATGAATGATGTCACATGATGCCTTGCTATGAATTGTAGACATCTTTAATGTCATCAAATGTTTTAGCATTCGCTTCCAAACTTAAGTCTTGGATTAATTTGGAATGTGTATCTTCTGCAAGGTCTGTGTTAAACTCCCCAGTGCCATCTGCTGATGTAGAGGTTTGTGTAAGTTGGAGACTGGTTTCTCCACGGCTGTCGTTACTGGAAATCTCCAGCTTGGGAACTGGAACAACCTATTAGGGAAGCAGAAGAGATGGACATTGAAAGATATGCTGTAGCGTTAGCCACGTTCCCTTTTTGCATCTGTATTTATTGCACCCAGACAAAACTGCCTTTCATTGGCTTGTCCCCCAGACTTCCTCTTATTCCAATTGTGTTACTAGCACAAGACTGGAAACCTGAAGCAGATGTCCAATGATTTTAAAGAGAATTATTCTTACAAATTACAGTATCAAGCCTCCAGGTCTTAAAGATGATCTAATATCTATTAAAGCTTTGTATTTTTCTCTCTATCTGTTCCTGGTCTACAAAAGAAGTCAGCATTTAAAGGGGAGATGAATGCAAGGTGAGCAAAAAACAGAGCTTAAGGGGATGGCCCTACAACAACAGGCTGTTCAGCTGCTCAGTGCTGCCTCAGTCTTGGCATGGGCAGAAGCAGAACTGGAATACTGGGAAGAGTTCAGATGAACTCTAGTGAGTTGGCCATGCTTTTGACAGCAGTTTTGCTTTTTTTTCCATGACTCAGTCCTGCTACTTTGGCTCAGATTTTGTTGATCTGTTCAGGTCTTTCTGTGGGTACTAGGGATTATGAAGTATGTGTACAATATTGTATCATGCTGGCTGAAAACAGTTTTACTGGGTGTACTTTGATGTTAAGTCCTAGCTAAAGAAATTCCCCTTTTAGAATAAATTTGATTGTTCTCAGCTCTATTAAAAAAAAAACCAAAACAGTAAAGTCTACTATTATCTACCATCTATCTATTATCTACTATTATCTATTATCTATCTACTATTGCTGGAAAAAGGACTGTAAAACATTACCTTAATGCCACCAAGGCTGTGATGTGAGACCTCACTGGTTCTGATACTTTTGCAGTGATGGATTTTGTTACTCCCTAAGATGGCTATGCTTCTTGAGTGCAGCTTGGCACCAGTCACTGACAAAAAGATTAAATCTGTCTTAATGTTGCTTGTAAGAATTCTTTTAAAAACTAATTGTCAAGCAACAATAATGTATTAAATTCTGCAGATCATGTTCCTATGTTGCAAGTTGCTGCTGAGATGGAGCTTCCAAGAATACCCAGACCTGAGAACGAGACAGAATGCAGGTTGAGAAGCAGAGGTGACATGGACTATTTAGCATCTAGAAATTACAGTATAGTTGATTTTTTTTCGGTGCTAGTGTTTTACATATTAAGGAATATCCAGCATGAAAGTAGTGCTTTACAATGATCAGTCTAGTTTTTTACATCTAATACATCAGGGCAAATTAAGTGGGAAAGCAATAATCCCTGCCAACACTTCCTGTGCCAGAAATTAATAGAGTGGTCTAAACATGGATTGACATCCTTAAACAACCTGGGTACAGAAATTTGAAAATTAACTTGAAATTACATGTACATTTTCATAGTAAAACCTGAGGTTGAGATGAGTTTACTGTGTCAGTAAATTAAGCTGTGCTTTGTTTCAAAAAGCCAGCTTGTCAGAACACCCACATTTTTTGTGCAACAAATTCAATCATTTGGCATTCAAGGCAAATGAATCACCTGAGCTCCAGTAATTGAGCTATCTGTGATGGTCAGAGAAACCCCTGTGAGCACATACTCCAATTACTTCAGATCTCAATGCACAATTTACTTTTAGTCAGTTGGTTAGATCAGCAACCACGGCACTACTGGCTGTTCCTAGCTGTACCAACATAAGGTGCATTAGCTTTGTACCTTGGGCTTTTGATACTGCAGAACTCTCATGAGTGGCTTTTGAAACATTTGCAATTTTTTTCTGTTTTTTCAGTTCCAAATAGAAAAGAAGAAGAGTAAGAGAAATATTGTCAATGGCATCAAAACAATAATCTGAAAGATAATACTTGTCAGTTGGTTACTTGAATTTTTATCTTGCTAGTTTTAAAGCTTCACCAAAATACTAAAAATGCTACCAACAAATTGCAAAGTCACCATTAAACCAACTTTTATCTTAATTTCTTCAAGCCAGACGTCATGCTTGCCTTCCTGATTGTATGCACCATGCTGTGTTAAACAGAAAACACAAACACTGTTCTTGCAAACTGCTTGATTTCAAAAGTCTGGTAATCAGAACAAAAAACATAGATATCTCTGCACAAGAGAGATGAGAAATACAGCGTGTTAACTTTTGTCTTTGAGGTAATATACAGTGTTCCGTTGCTTGGGAACAGCCTGTCAGAGTCAGGCACAGAGGAAATTCGAGAATCTGTCTTTTATTGCACTGTTAGGGTAAATATGCAGAAAATTCATTTCCTCTACATGATATTACTCAGGCAGCACTTTGCATAATGTATCCCAGGGTAAGAACGGAAAAAACTTCTCTAGACACAGGGAGATTTCCACCAATGGAGAGGAATTCAACAGAACTTCTGTAAGATCTTTACCTGGAGAAAGCTTAAAGGAAAAGTAGGTGGAGGATGAGGCCTTCTCTTGAAATCTTTTATGTGAGCAATATCTTTATAGTAAAGATTCTTTCTGTGGATTTATTCAGAAACATTTGTGCTTGATCTATATA
The DNA here is from genome assembly GCA_011076525.1 of Nettapus auritus. NCBI lineage: Eukaryota > Metazoa > Chordata > Aves > Anseriformes > Anatidae > Nettapus > Nettapus auritus. The sequence goes on from CM021772.1 coordinate 12,653,358, forward strand.
GCAAGTGTTAAAAGTGTCCAGGTATTGTTCTTGAGAAAACTGACCAAGTTAGCTTTACAGTTAGGTTATTGATCTCTTTTCCTGCCTTCAAATTAAAAAATGCTGTGAGGAATACCAGCCAGGGGAAAGCTGGTATCACCGATACAATTTTATAGAAGTGGGTGGCTTAGCAGGCAAGTCAATGATACCTTAGCTGAAAAAGATGCAGTTAGTGTTTAAAAACAGGAAAAAAAGATGAAGGTGTGAACACTTCTAATCTGGAATGTGTCTGTTCATCCTGAGCTTTGACAAGAAAATTACCTGAAAGTGGCTGCCTGAAAACACTTTGGCGGTTCAAGCATCATCAGCTTGGCAGTGTTTGTTATATGCAACAAAAAGACTCACACAAGCTCTGAGATTTTCTATTGCCTTGTTCAAAATCTCCCTTAAAAAAAAAAATGCATCTATGTACATGAGCAGTTTACATTCAGGTAACTGCAACAAATCAAAGTTGGAGAACTGATGGGAATAAACAAATAAATAAATAAATCAGCAAACACACCAGGAGTTCCAGGGATAGGAAGGGAAATGAAGCAAAAGAAGTTTCAAGCAATTAATGTCAGCATGGCACTTCATTGCCTATGCCCCGGCCTCCTGCTGATTTTCTTGACACTGTCAAGAGCTCTGAAAATCTGATATTCTTTGTTCTCAGCAGTAACAGGAAGCTGCATTAAAGCATCCTTAAAACAAACAAGCACTGAACAAACAATCCACGCCAGAGGCTTCGCGTGAGGCACTGTTTTTTCAAAGTGACCAAAGCCATGCACATTGGTTCCAAAAGGATAAGGAAGTCTTTTAAAGAAGCATCAGGTGCTGCCTTAGTGTTTGCTATTGCTGACAGTTGGCCTTGGTGAAGCATGTGCATGGTTTGTCCGGGCAGAGAAGTGGAGGTGCGAGGAATACCTTCAGTTTATCTGTACTATTGCTGGGATTTCTGCTCTACCAGTTTGCACAAGCCTTCATGTTACACAAGGGCCAACTTTTACAGAAGGCACTTCAGTCAACTTCCTCACCTGGAGGTAAGATGGCAAAAAAAAAAAAAAAAATCAAAAAAAAATCGTACTAAAAATGGGAACTTAAAAGTAAAGAACCCCCCCCCCCCCTTTTTTTTTTTTTTTCCTAACTACTGTTATTGTGCATGGCTAAGCTCCTGACCTATAGTCCTATAGTCAGTGTCTGCTATGTAGTTATCCATTTTTCCTCTTACCTTCTCCTAAAGGAATTAGTCGCTCATTGTAGCCAACTTTTTTTTTTTTTTTTTAAGGGGGTGGAGGGGAGTAAAAGATGTCCGAACTGCATCAGCTCTTTTTCTCAAGAAGAGATGTTGGATGGAACCCATTGCAAGAAAAAGAACATTTTCAACCATGGTGAGCACAAATAATAATCATATGTTTGGTCGTGTAGCTCTGTGCTGACTGCCACTATTGCTGTGATCATCAGCACAAATTCTCACCTAAGGATGGAGAACAAACAGCTGAAAGTCTAGTCCTACCTCTGTAAAAAGATATGTAGTAGGTGGCACGTAGGAGTCTAAGACAGACATGCACTTCCTTTACAGACTCTGAAGTTAATGCAGATACACAGGGAGGTGGATCTATTATAGTTTTATTTAGTTTTAATTATATGTATTTTTACATAACAGCTCCATTCAATGCACTAAGAAATGACATTCCTGAAGATGTTTTTCTACATCGGTTTTATACTTACCCTCTACCTCTTTGAATTTTTGGGTAGGCCTGTGTGGTGCCAGGAGATGCACTCAATGATCCTTTTGGGTCCCTTCCAACTGGGGATGTTCTATGATTCTATACCTTTCATCCCACCACACTGCCAGTCTGATCAATTCTGGGATTTGGAGGCAAGAAAGAATTTGAGGTTTTACGATCATCCAAACCCTGCAGTGAGGGAACTACATGGACATGGCCTGCAGAGGAGAAAACTTCTGTGAGAAACTCCCAGTGGTGTAGTATTTTCCATGGCAGTATTATAAGGTTTAATTTTGTAAAAATCTTTGCGTGACTCAGAATCTGGCACTGGCCAAAGCACAAGCTTTGCTCATGCATCTGTAGTGGCTGGAAGGGTACAGTTAGACATTAAGAGTTCTTCTAGTCCAACTGAAGATTTTTCTGAAAATGAATTTAAGGAACCAGGGCGGAAGAAAGAATCCATAGATACCAGGTGCTGATCAGAACTCAAAAGTCTCAGGACGACTAAAGACCACGGCTATAAATGTTAGAATCAAAGCACAGTGTGTTATCTATTAATACAAAGATACATTATGGTAAAAAGTAATATATAGATATATATATATACACACATACACATATATATATCTGTTTATCTGTCTTTATTCTTTACTATTTTTACTATTCTGTGCCAGATACTAAATAGAACATTTTGCCTAATAAGCTTCTGCCCACTATCTCTCTTAAAATGCAAAGTATTTCTAATCCCGAGTCCTTCTGATATATACTCAAGTAATAATTAAGGGATTTATATGCTTATTTACATCAGAAAAAAAAAAAGATTTTTTTTTTCTGCCAGATTTCCTGTGCAATTCCAAACAGAAGATTTAATCCACTTTCACATGTGAAACATACATTCTTTATATTGTGTGCTGTTTGTAGCCTCATATTAGCTGATGGATATGCAAGCAGTGAAAGCTGCTTTATTTATAGTAAGATGGATTAAATGCAAATGTCAATAAATCATTTGTGCATTCAGTGGGTACCACTCAAGCTCTGCATTAACGAAAGTAGACATTCGATTACAACATGTAATTGTTTTATGGACAACAGAAACGATTGTTTGCTAGAGAACTGCATTTAAAGTATGAGAGCTCATTGCATGTAATTGTCTGCATATTTGTACTATTTGAACTCATTGAAAATTATCTATGAAGGTCAGCCCTTGAGACGGTTTTACTGAAGTCTGACAGGACTTTCAGACGCACATGAAGGAAAGTGATGGACAGGCAGTCCCAGGAACTGTTTTCGTAGGAGAGGCTGGAAAAGTAGCATGCGATCATGCCTGTTCAAGACTACTGCAATGCCTTATGACATATCTACAGCTGTGACACTTTTAGTTTTTAAATGGGTTATTTTACAATATTAACATCATTTAAAGTTGTCTGTTTAGAGTGTGTACACTCTGTACAGACACGTTCTTGAAATGAGCTATCATCCTGAAGCCACTAATTTGTTAACATCATCCTGGCCGCTCCATGTGAAGTCACTGGGGAATCTAAAGGAAATATTCATGTTACAATCTGTAAGTGAATAGAGCAGAAATGTAGAATATACATATGTATCAGTATAGCAGGAAGATTTAAGAAAATTTAAAATGCTAAAATGTAAAAGCTTTTAATAATTTCCCTAATATGGAAAGACTGCAGATAATATAGTTAAATGAGAGTAAATTCTGGCGTATGTATCATTTGTGGGTAGGTAGAGCAGGGAGCACTGCAGTACAATAAAACTTAGCTGTTCTTCTGCAGAATATAATTGGTAGCATACAAAAAAGCAAAATTTTCTTAGTTTCTCATGATTTTGAGATCAGTAACATTATTAGATATTTCAAACAATGTCTCAAATAAATCCCCATGGAGACATAAAACTTAAGGAAATGTGAAAATGTAAAATGTTGCAAAAACTATGGAAACAGAATGAAAGGGCTAATAAACTTATAACATGAAAAGCAATCACAATAATGAAAACAGTTTGATTCTGTACTTAAGAAAAGCCGAATTAGAAGATTTCTAGTAGGACTCTGATAGTGAAACAACATTGAGTTTTTAGATATTTATAGAATCTAATAATGTCTTCTAGTGCTTCTGCTCTTATAAACAAAAACAGAACCCAGACCATGCACGGATTTATGTATAAAAGGCAAAATGTGTATTTCAGGACACGGATTTTCAAGTCTTTTTCAAGTTTTGAGGTTCACCTAATTTGAACAACCATTTCAAGATAGGTAGAACAACCCCAAATTGATCAACTAAGTTTTTCCATTTCTCTAGTTTGTAACCTGAATTGTGAAGAGCCAGGACAGAGCTTTGAACAGCTCACTCGTATGCACACCACACCCCCTCTCCCCAAACTGGATCGGCTGGGACAACAGATGAGCAGTAGCACTGGTATTTACTGTGTGACCTTTTACAGCTGCCATAAAATGGTTCATCCTCCTCCCTTAGGGCTAACACAGACATTTAGTTTGGCCGGTGGAGTTGTCAGGCTGCTTGCATGAATAGCCAGAAACTCTGTAATAGCCTTGGACTGGAGTTTGGTTTAGCTCATCTTTGGACAAGGCAGCAGTCTACCACAAAAGGACAGAAGGAGAAGGGAAAAATAATTCTGCAACTTCATCTGTAGAGGCTTCATCTGTTTTTTGCACTTGAGTGGTGCACTTGAGTACAAGATGGGTGCTTTTATACGCTGGCCTGTGCCAGCAGAAGCTGGGTGGCTCTATTGTGCTGATAAAAAAAAAAAAAAGGAGAAAATGAGTGAGGGTGATGAAACAGCAGGTGGGCTAAGCCACACCAACCACAAAGAACCGAACAAAACCAGACGCCAGTGGTGGATCTACATCCTGCAGAAACCCTTCCCACAGCTGAGAGACTAAGTGCCTGCCAAAGAGCTAACTGAAGAACTTCCAGCTTTTTCAGGCAAGGCACCAGTGTACGAGAGGCACTCGGCCTCGCGAGCATCCCTGACATGACGGCACTGCGGTGGGAAGCAGCAACCTGCCCTGAAGTGCAGTTATCACAGAAGCTCAGAAGGGCTTTTCTCCTTTTCCATAGCAGCTTCTGTGTCTGTGTGATTACGATGTAATAGATCACAAAGCATCTGGCACCCATAGGAGGATGGGAATGTGGGGCAGAATTTGAGTGAACAAAACATTGTTCTGTTTTTTTTTTTTTTTTTTTTTTTTGTAAATTAGGGCAAGTCATGCAGAAATATGTTCATCTGCATATGCTAATGACCACTAAAAATCAGCATAAGTGAGTGGAAGAGTCAGAGCTTATTCTAAGTGGGAGGCACTAAAAATGAAGCAAAGCGGCTAAAGTTGAAGACATTTTCACATTTTCAGAGCCTGAAGAGTTTCAGATGAAGATTACTGTTTCTTCCCAAACTCAGAATAAAGTCCAAAATTATTGGTTTTGAAACTTAGGAAAAGAGTTTTATCTTTTAGTCTTCCAGATTGTATTTGCTTGACAGAAATTTTAAACAATTCAGTTGTTAGGTCAGCATGTTGGGCCAGAGCATCTTCCTAGCTATGGGTTGTGGATTTACTCAAAATTCATTTTCAGTTTTATTGCACTTAAGATTTAAGTTTTCTGTGTGATTTCTCTTGCACTATTATCAAGGCAAAGTAAGCTTTCCGATATTTCTGCTACAGATACAGTTCCTTTGTTAAAATTTTATCATCTTTTATCATATCATATGTCATCAGGCAGAATATTTTTGAGTCTATGTGTAGTACACATTAAAAATAGTGGCTACATCAGATAGCTATAGTAACCAGCATCAACAAGTAAGCAACAGAAGTGTATTTAAGTGTCCCAAATGCTAGTTTCTGAATTTACATTTTAAAAGATGGTTATTTCACTCATTGCACATGACTTATATATTCAAAGTTGTGTAAACACTGCAAGTAGCTTATTCAACTTTCCCACACTATATACCTTACTCTGACTTGCTTCCACCTTTACCGAGACTTCAGTTTTCAGACTGAAACTTTCAAGGTTCAGTTTGTACAAGGGTGACCTTCAAAGTCTGAATGGAGACTTTCCAAAACAGATGAAAGCAGGAGAAGTTACTGTAAAATTAAACATGGATACAGGATTTTTATTTATTTATTTATTGTTCTTAACATATTCTGAGTAAGTGGTCTGGATCAGAAAAGCAAGTTTAGTAAAACCAGAGCTGCACAGCTGGCTATATAGAATGCTGTCTCTGAGGAGGGCTTAAAAATCACCATTGATAAGTGAGCAAAAAGATTTGAACACACGGTGACTGACAAGGCATACATGTATAAGAACATTAATATTCCCTCAGCATATGGTAGTGGAAAAATTACTTTTAAAATATGCCCAACTGTCACATCCAGCATTATCATAGCATTAAAAATTTGGAGATAGCTTGAAGTGATCACAAAATATTCAAGACCAAAAATAGGTCTAAGGAAAAGCCTTCAGTCTAGTTAACTTATCCAAGAGACGGCTGGGAACTTCATCTGGAGTTGAAAGTGTTTACATAACTGAAGTCTTAAAAGAGAACGTGAGTTTTCTTTCTAAGTAAAAAAAAAAAAAAATCTCTAATGACAACATACTATGCTTAGTAATGTTTATTTTATCCCGTGGAAAGATAACTTCTTTCACTGTGAGAGACCTCTGGTGAAATGCTGCTATATTAAATAAACTATGTAAGTCATTTACCTGTCATGAGTTTTCATGGGTCAACAGGATAGATATCATCATGGATATCATTGGTACACAATATAGGCAAAGAAGCTTCCTCAACAACTATTCCAACAGAAGGTGTAATTAAATATTCAGAATTGACAAATATACTCTCTGGTTTAGTCTTCCAAATTCCAAGCCAGTTCTTTTCTTTAATCTTCATTTTTTCCAAAAGGTATTAGCCATTGTATTGCTGGCACCCTCTGCCCGGTATTAAGAATTCAGAACAAAAGATGTACCTTCCCCATGTATTACCTCACAATATTCTGTAAAGCTACCTGTGAAGTTCTGTCCGTGGGCCCAGATTAAGAGGAAAACCATCAAAAAAGAGAAGAGAATAGGCTAAAGAAACATGAGATTAGTTAATAGACAAACTAAAAAGCCAAACAAGCAGTCTGCATCTAAATGATGTGTTGTCACATGAAAAGTGTTGCAGTGTTCACTTTGCTGGATTCACACCTTGGCTGTATCTCGTAACACTCGTATCGGTGTGTCTGTGTCTCAGAATACCTGGTTAGTCTGCCAGCTGCCTCCCAGCTCATACACTATCTGATGCTGCTCTGCAGTTGTACTAACCCGCTGATATCTCACTGTTTCAGGACTGGTCTGTCTCTTGTCTGCTCTGGGACTGCACATACCTAACAAGCCCACTTGTTTTCTGCCATTCCTGGTAATCATTCTTCAAACCAGCCATTTACTGGAGATTTCAAAGTCCTCAAGTTTCAGGAAATGTGAAGAATTCAGGAAATGTGAAAAATGCTGCACAGCTACAACAACAGTAATGTAGTTGGAAGAGTCATTATGGCCCTATGCAATGCCATAATTTCAAAGTGAGCGACAGTTCAGGTTGGGACAACAACAAAATAAACTACTGGCTCTCTGTCCTTCTTGTGAAGACTGGGAATCTTTCTGACCAGTTCAAAGCAGCATGATGCTGGTAAGCACTCTCTCTTTGAAATAGCCCATCTGGCAGCTCATTTCCTTTTTCAAAGTTGCTGTATCCTACACCCCCTACTATCTTTTGATTACTCAAGATATTCAGCTGAGAGTTGTTATGAGTATATTTCATCATTTTTTCTTTTTATTACAACCCTGGCAAAGTGGTTCTATAACAACTCTCTGAATTGTGTCTTACTCAAGACACAATTCACTGTCAACTCTCTGTATGTGTCTTATCTACCAAAGAACATCAAATTTGTATGTTGCTGTTGATCACACAAATCGTTTTATAGAGAAATAGCATTGATGATTCCCTAAATTCCCAAAATATGTACCAAAAAACCTAATGGTGCATTAATGACTTAACAATGAGTATGACATGTTTTGTCCAGTGCTCTTCCAGATGTGCAGGACAGCAAGAAGCATTCTTACTGAGAGCAACCACAAGCTACCTCTTATCACTTCACCTGGTGATACCAGTTCTTCTCATCACCCCTTCACATTCTAGCTTCCCTGAAGGAGGAATTCAACAGAAGCTTGCAGAATTATCATACATAATTTGTAGTGGGATGAATGATTGCTTCATGGAGCTAAGTCCTGTTTGTACTCTGGAACCTGAAAAAATTGGCAATCCTGGCTGCATGATGTGAGAATAACAAAATGGGAGAACATCTGCTGTCCCAACTGTGACTTGGAAGGATATTTGACAGTGAGTACTTGGGATCAGTATGAGAAAAATGCTAACTGTGTTGTACACTTCAGGGGACTAATAAAGTTATCTGCCATCTATTTGTGCACTGTTATTCATTCTTTTTTCTCTGTTTAGAAATCCAGATGTTGCTAAACAGATTTGGCCATGTGGCTTCCAGTGATTGAATAGTTTTTACTGCCTCTTGTTCAGAAAGACAGACTTAGTTAAAAATGTGGACTCCTGTATTGGAGATAAATACTAGTAAAAGCTTTCAAGCCTGATTTCTTCTAAAGGTGGAAACCTTAGGATTCTCCTTCAGCTTGGCTCCTTTGGGACTTTGGGACAGTCTCATATCCAGGCAGGGCAAGAAATGGCTGGAAAACATCAAGAAAAGGTGGGGAAAGAAAGAAAAAGAAAGAAAGAAAAGAAAGAAAAAGAAAGAAAGAAAGAAAGAAAGAAAGAAAGAAAGAAAGAAAGAAAGAAAGAAAG
>CM021772.1:12671937-12690803 GCA_011076525.1 Nettapus auritus
CCCCTCCGCCCCAGCCCCGCCGCCATGCGCGGCGGCGGGCGCCGGGCGCTGCCGCTGGTGCTGGCGGCGCTGGCGGCTCTGGCGCTGCCCCGCGGCTGCGGCGCCGCCATGGACGAGTGCGCGGAGGAGCGGAGCGGGCGGCCGCAGCGCTGCATGCCCGAGTTCGTCAACGCCGCGTTCAACGCCACGGTGGTGGCCACCAACACGTGCGGGTCGCCGGCCGAGGAGTACTGCGTGCAGACCGGCGTCACCGGCGTCACCCAGTCGTGCCACCTCTGCGACGCCGCCCAGCCCCACCTGCGGCACGGCGCCGCCTTCCTCACCGACTACAACAGCCAGGCCGACACCACCTGGTGGCAGAGCCAGAGCATGCTGGCCGGCGTGCAGCACCCCGCCGCCGTCAACCTCACCCTGCACCTGGGTAAGGCCGCGACGGAGCCGGGCGGCCCCCCCCCGAGGAGCCCTCGGGGGTAATTAGCCCCCCGGGGGTAATCACCGAGGGGTAATTAACCCAGGGTAACTGTGCAGACCCGCGGGCTCCGCGTGCAGCCTTCACTGCAGAGCCCGTGTCGAACCCAGCATCAGTGATGCGCCTCACCTCGTCCTGCATGAGGCTGTGTTTGGGGTCAGGGGGGTGGGCGTTGGGTTTTGGGGCTTTTGGTGAGCGGGTGGGATGCTCCCATGCTTGATGCGATGGAGGTGATCCGTGGGCTCTCGTGGCAGCCACGCTGCTGGCTGCACCCACCTGCAGAACCGCTGTCCTGCAGCGGTGCCTTGTGCTGGGAGCTCTGGGACAAGCACACCGTCATTACCAGGGTAAGGGGAGCGAGTTTAGGTTAGGGCAGGCAGTAACACCTCTTTTTCTGCTTTATTTTTTTGTACATCGAGAATTGTTATTCTCATTATTGGAGAAAGCAGTAAGCTAAGATTTGATTTATTAATAGAGCATCATCATAACCCTTTATTATCAAGGTTAACCTTAGTTTTTAGGCTTATATGTGTTACTGCTGTACTCGATCCTGTGCAGCTGTGTGTGTGTATATATATATGTATGTATATATATATATATATATCCTTTGAAAAACAATCTGCTTTTCTAACTTACTGGGACAAACAATGTGCTGTGTCCCGGGCTTTGAAGAAGTGCGCTTGTGTCTTTCATGAAAACACCATCTTTAAAACATCGCTGGCAAATTAATGCTGTGGCACTGCAGTGTGGTCTCTGTCAATCACCTGGATTTTGGGTTTGTTTTAAGGGAAAGCTGCCTGCCCAGCTGTGAGGTGCGTGAGTGGGGTTTTGTTTGTTTGTTTCCAGTTAGATTTTCAGATGGAGTGTTTGTACACTAAAGCTTCAACTAGAAGCTCGTTCTGGGCACGATGGTGGCAGGAGTTAATTTTAAGAAGACATAATAGCGAAGTGTTAAGCTACTTGTGCAGGTGGTGTTGTATGGTTTTGTGAGGCATTTGGGGACACGAAGCCCTTTTACACAGCTGGTTCTGCACGATCTCCAAGGACCCGTTTGATGCTGCAGTCGCCTTTACTCCTGAAAGCACTGCTGTCCTGTCTGCTCAGCACTGCTGCGCACCCATTCAGGGCTGGCCGCATCTCTGTGCCTCCAGCTTGCAAATGTCTGTGCCTCCAGCTTGCAAATGCTGACCTGCGCTGAGTTTTTGGCAGCTTCGGATGTCTTGATTAATGTACAATGATGTTCGGCCTGTGTAGAGCAGGGTAGTGTTTCCGAGGGCCACGGCGGAAGGCAAATAAGAAATGCAAGTCTGTTGTCAACATGTGAAAGCGGGCTGTTGGGGCTCGTAACTTCTCTGGAAATTCTAAGAATTTACACTTCAAGTTTAAAAACCTTAGCTTGGGAATTGGATGCTAGCAAACAGCTTGGTGTAGAAAATACAGTGTTGGTCAGCATTGTTAAGTTGCAGGTGTGTGTGGACAGGAGGTCTCAGCCCAAAAGTTACAATGCTCACAGAAGAGAGGGGAACTGGGAAATTATCACCCCCTACTAGAAATGGCTATCAGCAGTCATAAACACTTCTTATCTTCGTATGAGAGAGCACCAAGGCCCTCCAAGTAAGAGCCTTCCCCCGAGAGCTCTGGAGAAATGAGCGTGTCTCTGGTTCGCGTGTGAGCAAGCTGATGGGTGAAAGTGGGAGCACACCACCACGTCCTTCCCTTCCGCTTTTCTTAAAGCATCCCCTGGCTTCCCCAGCTGCCAGCTCCTAAGGCTGAGTTCTTTCTATTTGAGACTTGCCCAAAGTGATTTTTTTTTTTTTCCAGTGCCATCCTCCCCCCTTATTCCCATGCATTCCAAGAATAAGGGACTTTGGGGAAGTGATGATGGCTTTTAAGCTGAACATGGAAGCTGAGACGCTGCGGTCTGTAGTTAGTTGTCTTTGCTTGTTTCTGAAGTCAGTGAGTCCCATCGTTATTAGAGCCTGTGCCTTTCACTTCTGCTTGCAGCACTGGGGCAGTCCTGGCATCTCCCCAGCGCTTTGTGTGCATGTTTTAGCACAGCTTTGCTAGTTAGACCCCTTATACAGCAAAACAAAGCCTTGGGGTAAAGCTTTAAACACTGGAAGAAGAGGACAAGAAAAAGCATGGAGTATTCCTGGTGCTGGCAAAGGCTTGGTTCCAGCTGTTGGGATCCCAGCATTTTGTTCCTCAGACTAAGAGGCAGCATCCATCCTCGGCATACCGGTGGCTCTGCTGAGAGCAGCCCTGCTTCTGTCCTCTGTTCCTCGGCGCCGTCTGTAACAAACACGTCAGCTGTGTTTGTGGGGCTGGGTCGCGGTTAGAGCTAAGCCCTGCTGCTCGTGGATTCTTCTGAAATCCGTGCTGCAGGCTGGCCTGTAAGCGCCCCTCACCACGACGGTCGGCATCTTGTCAATGTAAGATAAAGAAAAACTCATTAAAGCCTCTGGCTGTTAGGAGAAACGGGTTGTGAGGCTCCTTCACCTCCCCCTTTTCTAACCGCTCAGTCCTTTATTTGGCTTTCAGGAGAGTAATGATGCTTGGTTATATATACCCTGCCTGCGAAGCGTACTTTGGGGCATGACTGCCATTTGAAGGCATTTGCAAGGAAACCCAGGCAAGATGCCAGTTTTTATGTTCAGCTTCAGTTTGATTTGCCAGTTGTTCGTAGCAGAAGAGATTTTTTTTTTTAAGCACAGAAAGGCAGCTTTTTTTTTTTTTTTTTTTTAAGGAAGGGCTACAAAGCGTGCCCTAATTCAAGTATTCGGTTTATGCAGCTGGGAAGCAAGCAGTCGCTGCAGGTTGTCCTGGTAAAACCTTGCAGGGTGGCCAGGCACTGCCTTCCTTGGAAACAGCCATGGAACTAAATCGAGCAAGTGGGTTGCTGGCATGTAAAGGTTTGCATAAGTAGTTAAAACTAAACCCTGAGAAATGGTGATTGATTCATTGGCAGAGCGTTCCTAGCACTTACGTTGGCACTATGGGGTTGTGAGTGCACAAGTACACAGTGACTCCAGCCTAAGCTCCTCCTCAGTTACTAGTTTTGGCTTTCAAATCAGGACTTTTAGGGCCTGCTCTCACTGCCCTGGTGAGAGCCTACTCACCAAGCGGGCTCACCCAGCACGGTGTTGGTTATTCCCAAACAGCTGAGCATGGAGGGGGCAGGCTGAGGAGCTCAGTTCCTGACCCGCATTTCCTTCTGCAGTGGCTTTATCATGCATCTGTAATCTTTCTTCAGTGAAGGCTTCTTATCGTGCAAGCCATTTAGTTTGGAAGAGTCCTCTGTGCCGAGCACAGCACCCAAGCAGTGCAATTTGTTGGGAAATCCTCGGGAGACGTTGTTGGACCCGGGCTGGGAATGGCTTGCCCAGTGCTTCAGTGCCTCCTTCTCTGTGGTATTTGCAGAGCCCTGAGGGGACTCTATTTTAGTTGGCCTCACAAAGGCTTGATTTACATTTTGCAGGTTTCAACATGAGCAGTTGAGAGATCAGTTTTTTTAATGGCCAGCAGTTGTTCGGTGCAGTTATATAAAGTAGCTTTAAAGCTCTATATCACTTCTCACATACTCTTTAAATTCCAAAGTTTTCTCCAATTCCTCTGTCCTGCATCTTTCTTGGGATGCTGATGGCACTGAGGCATTTGGGAATACTATACATGGCAGAGCACTTATTTTAGGGGATGGAGCGAGCTGCGATTGGGTGGTGTTTTTGCAGCAGAAATAGCTGCTATTTGTGGTGCTCGCCCTGAATTGCTGGAAGGATTAATCACCAGTTTTGACACAGACACATAGCTGTTTTTGTAGTTTTAAATCTTGGAAACTATTGTTTGCTGAGCTTACTGAAAAATTTCTGGTTTGCTCAGTAGCATTTGATTTGCAGCCCAAAGCTCCAGGGGGCTGGCTTGTCCTTGGCAAGGCTGCAAGCAAAAATCTCAGGCCACTGCTTCTCATGGAGATGAAGAATGACACTGATCTGCAACCTCTAGTTTACCGTAATACTTAAACTGCAGCATAAAGAGCGTAGCATTGATTTCCTTCATCGTGCAGCTCTTGCCAGGGTGGTGCTGGTACCGCTTGTGTCCTTGGGGCCACAGTGCATTGATTGCTGCTGCTGGTAGTGCTGTGGTAGCTGCCATGCGGGCTGCCTGCTGTCTACCTGTGCCTTAGCTGGGATGTGGGAATAAAATCAGTTCAGCCTACGTTTACGTGTCTCTTCTTCATTGAGTCTTGCTTATAAGTGGCTACCACAATGCGTTTTAAAGTTGGTTCAGAAAATAACACGAGTTCTGTAACCGCCCCGTAACCCACAGGAGCCGTGCGGCCTCGGCTGTCCTGTGGCACAAGTCTGGTTTTGGCCCAGGCACAGTGTGCACAGGGAGGCTTCGCTGGCTGTAGGCGAAGGACAAGCGTGGGTGCCTGTGTCGAGGACCTGTGGCACTGCTAGCTCTGTTCTAAACTCGCTGTGGTATTTGGGCAGCTTAAGGCAAAAGCCTTCCCTGAGGATGTACTTGGGGTCGGTTTGTCGGCCTGTGGCAGCCTGTGAGCGGCATGGGTTTGAGAGGGTGCGTTGTTGTTGGTCCGTCTGGTCTAATAACGCACCTGCCTTCACAGGCACGCAGGGGAGACCAACAACAACGCGTTGCTGTGTGTTGTCTGCATGCTGAATGCAACCGACTGCTCTCGGGTGTGTGCGAGAGGGGCCCTTCCCCGTTCTGCTGCCGTCACAGCAACTTCTTTCTAGCAACATGCTTGTGCGAGGGCGGCGTTGGCCATCCCATCAGCACTGATGAGCGCTGTGGCCAGGCACTCAGCACACCCTTTGTGCTGTGAGATTAGAGAGCTGCTGCCCGCAGAAGCGTACGGCTGTCAAACAGGGCCCGGGCCGTGGGGGTGAGGCTGCCTCCCACAGCCTGCCAGCCCGCAGGTACAGGCTGGTACCGTGCCGTGAGCCATCACGGGAGGCACCGCGTACTTCTGAGGGAGGACACTGCAAGTTCTCAGACTCTTCCCTCTACAGAAGCTCCTGCAGTGGTGGAGACCCTTCAACTGCAAAAAGGAACAGAAACGGTAAGGAAATATTATTAAAGTTAAACACAAACCACCCAACCTCTTTCTGCTAGTTTCTGCTAGTCTATTCGAGAGATGACTTAAAAAACAAAAACCCCAACCCCCTATGTATTATTCAGTGATCTTCAGCATTTTGTTTTGAAACTGGGTGGCAAAGCTCTTCTGGTTTCCATGCTTCTACTTGTTTCAGATATTCCAATGTGATAGTCATCAAAGAGAAGTTTCCAGTGGTAATCACGCCTGCAGTTCTGACACAACACAGCTGTGTTCGCTAATGGAGAATTTCAAAATTTCCTCTTTCAGAAATAGTATCCAAAAACTATTATAGGATTTTTTTGTGTGTAGGTAAGCCAGTATTATCTTGTATATAGGAGGCAGAATTCCAGATAGCTTTAGGGTTTATCTATGCATTTGTTTTGGGTCATGGTTGTTTTTGTGGGGGAAGGGGAAGGTTTGTGAGCTGCTTGTAGAGGTGGTATATTGAGATCTTGGAAAGACACGGGGTTTGTGGATTTGTGGATCAGCTCTCAGTAATGTTCTTGTCTTCGTTGCAGAGAGAAGTGCTTGGAGAACAGTTTATCTGGCTTTGCTTTGTGTTGAATGCCACATTTTCTGGGAGGACAGCAAGGGAATCCTCTAATTCAGCGTCAGGGGCTTGGGATGCTCTTGAGGGAAGGGCTGGGTGCAGAGCTGGTCCCAGCGTTAGGCGGGCTGAGGTGGAAGAGGGGCTCAGCCCTTCTTGACAGAAAGGCCAGCTATGTCTTAGGAATCTTTTAAAAACAAAACACCTGAATTCCAAGACACATAAAAATCTGCTTGATAACAGGGGTTGTTGTTCCTTGGCCCCTCTGTGTCTAAGTGTATAGTGTGCACGTCGCCGCGTGGTTTGTCGGCAGTGCTTGTTCTCTCCCCTGTTCCAGGGCTGAGTGAGCTCGTCAAAGTCTCAAGTTGGCAGCAGGCCAGTTCTCAGCAAATTGCTTTCATCTTGTGATTTATCTTTTCAAGGTCTGCTTTATAGTTCAGCCTCCTTGGGCACCAGAAAAGGCCTGGTTATGCCATGGTGAGCACCTGGCAAGTGGGCTGGGTTATTTTTGAGGGGGGAAAAGTGCCAGGGATCCTGAGCAGATTTGTTGGTAAAAAGGATTTTCTTTCCTTTCCCTGTACATTTTGCTTCAATGTATATAGTTTTGGAAAGCAACTCTTTGAATTAAAAGATAACGTCTCTCTAGGGGCTTTAAGGAAATGGTTGTACTGAACCTCTGTCTTCAAGAGGGATAAGTAGTCCCTTTTTGTTCCCAAATCATTCCCTTCTGGAAAAAAATGCTTCTTGGTATCATAGCATTAAGTAAGATTGCTTAACTAAGTGAAAATAAATCTTTCTTGTCCAGGGACTTCTGTGGTCCACTTTCCGATTATGTTGGTTATTTATAGTCCTTTCATCTGCAGTCCTCTGCATGTCCCATCCTATGGGATTTCATGTGGGATGTTCTTCCCGACAGTCCCCGGTGGCAAGCTGGGCTGTGCAGCCAGTCCCGGGGGATGAGCCCTGGAGAGGCCACGCCGCTGCCTGTGAGCTCCCGAGCATGGTTTATTTGTGGGTATCCTGCGTATCTGCATCTGCTGGAGCTGATACTGCCTCCTGGCTGCAGCCATTGCTGTGCATGGTGTGGTCCAGCTCTCCCTGCTCTGGTTCTGGTGCTGATGCCTCCCTGCCACTGCTTTGGTGTCTCCTGTGCTTCAGGACCTTCCTCGGTGGGTCTCCTGGCTCCCGCTGGCCTAGCTTGAGGAGCGTACTGCCTGCAGTTTTGCAATGCTGAGTCACTTGCTTGAATGATCCAGTACTTCAACCAGATGTGGTTTCTCTCATCTTCTCACAGACCCCCTGTTGGCTTCACTCTTGTGTTTTCTGGCCCTTCTCCTGTATCTGCCCCTGGCTTTCTTTTCCTTTCCTCAGCTCCTTGCAAGGTGCCTGGGCTTCGCTTCCCTCCTGTTCCCATTTCCCTGGTGCTGATGTTCATGGGCTGTGTAATTTTTGGGGATTCCTCACCCCTAGGATGCTCTGAGTTCATCATAGTTGAATGCCCTAATGTTCTTTAGTCATCATTTCGTCATAAAACCTCAGCGCTTTTCACTGTTGATTCCCAGCATGTGTGGAGGGTTACGAAGAAGATGTAAAAAACATGGAGTGAGGAGATGCTGGGCTCCTCACTGCAGGAAGAACATCGAGGTGCTTGAGTGAGTCCAGAGAAGGGCAACAAAGATGGTGAGGGGTCTGGAAAACAAGTCTTAAGAGGAGAGGTTGAGGAAGCCTGGGTTGTTCAGCCTGGGGAAGAGGAGACTCAGGGTCGACCTTATCACACTCTGCAGGTACCTTAAAGGAGGCTGTAGCGAGGTGGGGGTTAGTCTGTTCTCCCACGTGCCTGGTGACAGGACGAGGGGGAATGGGCTAAAGTTGCATTAGGGGAGTTTTAAGTTGGATATTAGGAAAAACTTCTTTACTGAACGAGTTGTTAGTCACGGGAATAGGCTGCCCAGGGAAGCTGTTGAGTCACCATCCCTGGAGGTCTTTAAAAGACGTTTAGATGTAGAGCTTAGGGATTTGGTTTAGTGGAGGGCTTGTTAGTATTAGATCAGAGGTTGGACTCGGTGATCTTGGAGGTCTCTTCCAACCTACGTGATTCTGTGAGACTTGGAAAACCCTGAGCAACTGCAAGCCCCAAGACAGGGAGGCTCAGGTTAATTACCTGGGCACTCGGACAGTTGGGCATCTGTGGGAGCTGACCAGGTGTGGGCTTGCAAGCGTTTCTTGCTCGCCATGCAAATGCTTGACCTCTAAATAAACCAAACTCCCGTGATCATTCCCTATTGAATGAAATTCAGCTTTCTACCTGCTTTACCTCCCAACCTGCTCCCTGCCCCCCATCTGCTCTCCAGAGATTACACGCTGCACTGGGAAGGGATGGATGCTCAGTGGAGATGAACCGGTGCTATGCAGGCATGAGTTAACTGGTTAAATTACTGGCATTGCACATCGCTGCTCTTCTGCTCTCTGAGCAGAGTGACTCTGCATACATCTGTACATACACACTGCTGCTTTCTCACACAGAATGGCTTTTATCCATTGGTAATTTGTCTGTCTGAAAACATTGAAGTCAGTTGTCGCAGTGCCAGTCCTTGACTTCTGGTTGAGAATGGAAGCTTGTGGTTTTCATGAGGGATTGATATTTCATATGGTAGTAAATGCCTCTAGGAAACAATGAAATGACTTGCAGAGCTACAGATCTGAAACTACAGCTCTCTTGCAAGTAATTGGTGTCACTTATTATCCTAAAAGAGCAGCAATAAACAATGCATTTTTCTTCTCATGGGTAAATTGCTAAACACTGGAGATTTGAGGCTACTGGATGAGGAAAAAATTACTAGAAGCTGCTTGAGTAGATGATGAGTTTAAAAGAAACATTTATTGACCCTGCATTCCCCATCATTGGCATCCTGTGTGGAAGGTTTGATGTGTCACTGTGAGTCACCATAGACCTTCCCAGTCCTGCTGCTGTGAACTGTGTGTGAACTGCAGACATCTGGCTGAAAGCCTCCGGGAGGAGACCGCATCGCTCGTCTACCCAGGGCAAACGCGCAGGAGTACTGCTTCCAACACAACTGCTCTGGTCAATTTAAGGGGTATTTGCTGCAGATTTCTTCGTGGCCTTACTTTCCTGTACTTCCATCCCTTGTAAGGTGCAGGAACTGTGTAAGAATAGATCTGTATCAGCTTGGGAGGTGCTGGAAGGCCAGAAATCCCAAACTCGGGACACCCCAAGTTGGTGTGCTCTGTTTGTTGGCACTGCCGCCAGCCATTATTTGGGTGAAGACTGCACAACTTCATGAACTGTCACCCAAAAGGGACTATTAAAAGGTATTTAATTTGGTATCCACGGATACATTTAAAGATACCAGGGAAAATGTGTTCAGCTCTCTACGTAGTTAGTATTGGGGAAGATCTTCAGAAGATTCCCCAGATTGAGTTTGTTGCCTTGATTCTCTGTGAGTACAAGCAAAAGAAAGCCTGATGATAAAAATCCTGCATTTTGATGACAAATCATATTTTGCTCCTAATTTGTAGCACCTAACAGTAGCGTCTGAAAGCGGTCTGGAGAAGCTGTGATGCGGCTGCAGCACTGGCTGTTGAGGAGCACTGCAGTCACCAGCAGAGGTGAAGTTCTTGGTCACACCAGGCAAGGAACTGGTTTGCTTTTTGGGTGTACTTGGAGTAGTTGGCTCTGGTCTCTCCATACGTTTTAACAAAGTTAATGTTTATTACTGCCCAGGATTTGGATGCACTGTTGCAGCAGTGGTGTGGGCTGGGCTGGTGAACCTGATTTCTGTGCACACAGTGTCAGGAGCTATTGCATGGAAGAGCCCAAAGGTGTTCATAGGAAGGGAAGCTCAGTTCTTCCTCTTGCAAGCCTTGTACCAAATATGTCTCCTCGTTAATTTGTCTGCGAATTAATAGCCTTTTCATGTAATCCAAACGGTCTGTTTTGCAACTTCAGGGGCTGCAGCATTGTTCTTTTGTGGAACGCTTGGTAGAAAATTAACATACTGCTCTGGCAGATGGGAGGGACCCTGTTCCCCAGCTTTTCTGTCACACAAATCCAGCTTTTCTGTTTCTTCCCCACCCCTAAAAAATCTACGTTAACTTGAAAACAGTGGGAGGGAATTAAATGTGTTTTGAAAGGGTGATCCCATGGGCAGGAGTGGTATTGAGTGCTTACACAGTGTATAGAGAGGGTTTGTGGGAAGAGAGGTTGTTCAGCAAAATGAATGGAGTTTAGAGTTGTTAATCTGTGTCATTAGCACTGTGTACCAGAAAGTTTAAACTCTGCCTGACTAAATAGCACGACTCTTTGAAATTCACAGCAGTGCTGGCAGCCCCCTGGCTGTTGTCCCTCCGCAGCTGTCTGTCCCAGCAGCCCTGTGCCCGTCCCACCCCACGGCCGCAGGAAGCCACTCATGGCTCTGGGGAAACCACGAGGGCCCGGCTCGAAGAAACCTCAAGCAAATGAGTTGGTGTCGCCACCGGGCCCGCAGAGGGTGCAGATGTAAAATGAACCAACCCTCCGCTCCCTCCCAAGCTCACTTTCACGTCTATGCTCCCTGTGTGTAATTACACAAAACAGGAAAACTTTCTTCATCGACCCCCTCTGAGGGGTGGTGCGTGTCCCGACTTGTTCAAGAAATCCATTGGTAATAGTCCAAAGCACAAAGGGAGCGTGGAGCACGTCCGTCTGTGGCCGCGTGCCATCTGCAGAAGCCTTTGCCATGTGCGGGTAGTTGTGCTGGCTGCCCGGGGTGCTTCAAGGCAAGCTTGTCTTGAAACACATGGTTGCAGTCAGTCAGCTTTGCTCTTCTCTTGCTGACTTCTGAAAGCCAGCAGAAGAGGTAATAGATTGCTAAAATGTTTTGCTTGGCAAGAGGGCACAATGCCCATGAAGGGTGTTTTAAATACGGTGGCAGCTCATCAGGTACGTGATGCTTGGCCACCCCTTGGGTGAGAAGTGGCTCTTCCTTCAGGTGGTAGCACAGGGTGTCTTGTCAGGTCTAAAATAATGACTGCCTCACTGTGCATTTTTTAAAAAGAAACAAAAAATACGTCCTTGTGTAGTGAGTTTACGTGGCAAGGTTTTGGTAGCGGGGGACCATAGGGGTGGCTTCTGTGAGAAGAATCCAGAAGCTGCCCCATGTTAGATAAGGGGCCTGCCGCTAGCCAGAGCTGGGCCAATAAGTGATGTTGTTTGTGACTCTGTGAGAACAGATTTAAGAAAGGAAAAAAACCTGCTGCTCAACAGCAGCTGAGAGAGAGAGGAATGAGAACAAGCCTTACAGCCACCAAGGTGAGTGCAGCAGGAGGGCAGGAGGTGCTTCAGGCACGCAGCAGCAGTTCCCTGCGGCCTGTGGAGAGGCCCCTTATGGAGCAGGCTGTTCCCCAGCAGCCCATGGGTCCCACATGGAGCAGATCTCCACGCTGCAGCCCGCGGAGCTGGTGGATGTGGTCTGGAGGAGGCTGCGGCCCATGGAGAGCCCCCGCAGGAGCAGGGTGTCTGGGGGGGATCTGCTGCCTGTGGGGGACCCGTGCTGGAGCAGGATGAACCCTGTGTACGGAGCTGTATGGGAGCAGTTCTTGAAGAGCTGCTGCCTGTTGGCAGCCCCTGCAGGATCAGTTCAGGAAGGACAGCATCCTGTGGGAGGGACCCCATGTGGAGCAGGAGCAGAGAGTGACCATGAAGGAGTGGCGGAGAGGAAGTGCTACGGACTGACTGCAGCCCCCATTCCCCTGCACCACTTGGGGGGAGGAGGTAGAAGAGGGTGGATGGGGGAAAGGTTTTTTTGTTTTGTTTTGTTTTGTTTCTCACTTCTCTAGCTTGTTAGTAATAGCCAATAAATTTTATTATCTCCCTACTCAGAGTCTGTTTTGCCCGTCACGATAACTGTTGAGTGATCTCCCTGTCCTTATCCCAACCCTTGAGCCCTTTGCATTGTATTTTCTCCCCCTTCCCCTTTGAGGAGGGGGAGTGAGAGAGTGGCTGAGGTGGAGTTCAGCTGCCCACCCGAGTAAAACCACCACGTCTTGGTAACTTTTCCAAGTGTCCTGCACTTCAAGGTAGCTGTTAAGACCACTTCTGCCTTCTCAGATGTAAGCTGAGTAGTGAGGTAAACCTTGAGCCTCCAGGACAAGCAGTGATGGTTTGAGGTATTTTAGAGTGGAACACCAAAAGCTATCACACAGTTAATGATAAACTAGTTAAATTCTAGTAGCAGAGACCATTGCTTTGAAGTAGAAACGAGCATTTGTAGCTTAAAGAACATTTAAGTCCTAGCTTAGTGTGCTTTTTTTTTTTTTAACGTCACTGAGAAAAGTAAGTTTAAAGATTTGAAGAGGAGGATTCTTGAGCAGTTGGAAAAGATTACTTGTCATTCTGAATTGGCAATTAAAAACGAATCAATAAATAGTTGGTACATCATTCCAGGAACGCCTTCCATTCCCATGCCTAAAGGACATACGCTGCTGCTTCTTTGAAGAACATTAGCAAGGTAAAAAACAAGCAAATCATTGTTAAGCTCCTCCAAAATTAAGTACAAGCAATAAGGATGCTCTGTAGGAAGCCTGGGATTTCACTTCTTGCTTGAGTAATGGACAATGTTCATGAGTTGCTCAACTCCTTGCCCGGTCTGTACCATTTTGTCTTGTGCACCTACTTCTTTCCCTTCCTTCTTCCACCAGTCCTGAGGCTTTTATGCTGTTTCTGCACTCAGTTACTGTGACAGCACATTGCAGGACACAAACACTGCACAGCGTTCCCTCAGTGGCCTTGTTTTGGAGGCAGGAGGTGGAGGTAAATGTGCAGTGTCCCTGTACCACCAAGGTACTCCTGCTGCTCCTACTCCTCCTGGTCTGCTGAGGCTGGGGGCATGGATCTGCAGCCCTGGGCTGAGCCTCTCAGCTTGTTTCATCAAGTCCTAGTGGCTGCCTTGATCGAAAGATAACCTTTGGTGGGGTTGGAGATAGTGGGATCACTGCTGCGATGTGCCTGGGGCCATGCAAGTGCTAGCTGAAGGGGAAGAAGTGCTGGGAATGCACAGCCTGGGGCAGGGACTGGACACAGTTTCACAGTTTACACCAGTTTCAGCCAATTTTGGAAATGCCCTAAAGTTTTTTTTTTTTTTTTTTTTTTTTTTTTTTTTTTTTTTTTAAAAAATTTTACAAAGAGCCTTGCAGTAACACTAATCAGAAGTGAGCACTTTGGTTTATGTGAAGCTACTCAGAGCTTTTGATGCTCAGGTGTCAGGAAAGAAACGAGCAAGCTAAAATTTATCTTTTGGGCCTTGCACAGGGATGCAGCTCACTCAGCTGACAAACCTAGGAAAAAGGTTGAGAGATTATAGGGCCTTTCTGGGGAAAGGTTTTCATAAATAGAATACTCATATTTGTATTCTAACCGAAACACAGAATTCTTACATAGTTTTGCTTTATATAAAACATCTTCATTTTAGTTTGAGATTCAGCTGTCCTAGCTTGTTCTAGCTGACTTTGCATAAGCAATTTTTTAAAATTAATAATCCATTAAAATAAGTGGACAAAGCGATATTTATGCAGCTGTTTGATGCTCTGAAAAGCAGATTCAGGGATGGAGGATTGATCAGTAGTGTCTCTCTTAAATCTATTCATCATAATTAAGATGAATCGATGTGAAAATTAAACCTAATTTTCATAAATAATGCTGAAGTATCAGCTGGTGCATCCAGATGCAATTACATTTATATGCTCATTTTAATATTAATAAGGTAATGAGGTTTTTTGTTTTTTATGGGCTTAGAGTTCCTGTAGTGATGGATGAGATAAAGCCCATAAAAGCCTCCTGCGCTGCTGATGGACAACACCCATCCCAGAGCCAAACAAACTGCTGAATGACAGAGTCTGGAGATGTCTGTCGTGTCTCAGCACCTTGGGTTAACTGCTCAAACAGTTCCTGCAGAATTGCTGTCATGCTGGCCAGGTTGGTGTTGTGTCAGCGTTTCTTTTATTGAAAACCTTCCCGAGGGATGCACAGCTGGCGAACCCGTCTTGGAGGAGGACACAGCCCTGGAAGTCATCTGCCACCTGTACAAAGCTGCAGAGCTGCTCTTGGCAACAGGGTCAGCCAGTGAACAGTGATATGTCTTTGTAGAATACAGATGCAAAAACAGTGGTCTTAGATGAAAACATACTCTTTGGGCCAGAAAATAAGCTGGATTCATTAGTCATAAGGAGAGTTTTTTTTTTTTTTTTTCCCTGATGCAACTTTCACCTACTTGCTTAATTTGTAGCTGCCTGGAGGAAATGGAAAAGGAGCTTAGCATACCTGAGGGCTTTACTTAGAGTTCTCCCTTTATGTGTCCTACCCACACAGCTATGAGCAAGAAAACCCTTAGAGCTATGCATTTTTGTGCAGCATGCAGCAGCTCCTGCCCAGGCCGCTGCAGAGGATCCAGTGGTGCAGAGGGGCCAGCCCTGGCTCCGTGACCAGAGGCACTGTGCTGTGACCCAGACAGCTTTCATTTCTGCACATAAGGGACATATATGTGTAGGGGTACCTGAATCACAGGAGCAAGTGCTCTCCTTTCAGGTTACCAAAGGATTCTTTGCAAGCGTGGGCAGAGTTTTGTAGCTCTTCTTTTTTTTTCTTCTTGCTGTGGAGGATGGAGGTGAGCTGTCAACTCTCTCCTGGCCCAGTAACACTTGAAAGCTGCCCAAAACGGGCTTGGTTTGAAAAGCAGCATGAAGGTGCTGGGGTGTTCAAGCTGTGGGGCCAGTGCCATGCTGCTGCTGGGGGTCCTGGGCCCTTCCTCCCTGTTGACAGGGGGAGAAGCTGAAACCACTACATAAACTTTGTTTTTGATGTGCAATGCATAGTTTGCTTCTACCGCAGCAGGCTTGCGACTGTTTTAGAGCAGGGTGTCCTCAGTCCGAGCATGAGCTGGGTTCACGCTAAGGCTTGTTCGCTAAACGTAGCCTGTGCGTGCACATGCCATCCATGAGGCCTTCCAGGTGTTCTTGTACTGCTTGCATTTACAGCACAGTCCTCAGCATCCTAAATAAAATTCAAGGCATTAAGTGCATCTATGGAATAACGAGCTGTTTAGGATCACCTTGCTCCCTTACAACACCCATTCTCTGTAGCAGTCTTGACAGGTGACATTTGCTCCATCGCACAAGCATATTATGCAGGAAACTGTGTGTTAGGCACAACTCTGTCACCTGCTGTCATGCTCCCAGGTGGCCAGGCATCAGTTTTCAGCATATGTCCTGTCTCCAAGGCTGCCACATGATGCTCATTCAGGAATCCCTGCAATGCATTTGGACTGCTGGAGGTTACAGCTTGTGTTCACGGTAATTGGGCTGGCTCTGAAAAAGTTCCTTCAACTCCTTCAGTTCTGTTTCCCTTAGATTTATTAAATAGTTGTCCTGTGCACAGATGGAAAATGTTAAAAATAGAAGTGCTCAAGGCAGGGCTATTGTTTTGGTGTTGACAGGCTTGCTGGAAGCTGAGGCACACTGTGTATTTTAAGAAGTGCTGGGTTTTTCAGATCTCTCTGATGTCATCTTGACCCAGCACTGAGGAGCTGCTTTCTGTACTAAGAGGAGACCATCTTTTGGATAAGCTGCCTTCTCATTGTGCTGCCATCCATTATATAGACCAAATAGTCCAAATTACAGAGCTCAGGATTTCTGAATTACTTCTTCCTTTTGTGATGAAGAGGACGCCAGCTGTAAAGCTAGTCAGAAGAACCTGAGATAGTATCTGAGGGACCAACTGCTTTTTGATAACTTCTTCTTCTACTAAAATCCTTTTTTCCTTGTTTCATCACTCTACATGCAAGACTATAAATATAAATAAATAAAGTACAAGTAATGATATTTACATTTCTAGGATGTGGCAGCAGCTTGGGTGCAGACCTCCCAACTTACTTCTTCTTCCTGATAAAGTCAGTCTCAGAGGATTGGATTGCCTTGCATCCATCCTAGAGTAAAACAAAATGGAAGGAAACCAAATAAGTGAGTTTCTATGATTCCCACACCTCTACCACCTGTCAAAGTAGCTGTAAGCACTAGAAAAAATATTTTTTCAGGACTGATTCTTTTCAGGACCCCAAACTTGACCAAGCATGCCCCACATGGAAGGTGAGCATTTCAGAAGGGAAGGAGAGGCGGGCAGGGCTGCTGCATGCTGGGATTCAGTCACTATGGAGCTGTGTCCCCAAATACAAACTGAAACCACAGGCAGCCTTGCCTTGGCTGTTGTGATTGCAGAGATGAGCTTCCAAATGTAAACAGCGCCCGAAATGATGGAGGAAGTTTCCTGTTCCTCCAGTCTGAAACTGGCTTCTTTATAGTAGCCGTCAGCTGTTGGTATCTGCCTTTTGTCATCGCTGAAATCTAACGGTGACCACACAGATTTTATTGTGCTGTTGCTGATTGCTTCAGCAGATATATAGGCTTATCTCAGGCCTGCACAGCACTTGCCAGATATTATTCTGTACCCAGCTGTCTCCTCCACAGCTGTGAAAGTCATCTGTAACTTGTGTGGAACCACAGTTCTGCGAGAAATTAGGACACACGGTAAACATAAGGGAAACTTAAAAAGCTTTTTTTTTTTTTTTTTTTTTTTTGCCTAAAATGGTGAAAGAAAATCCAGTCTGGTGAACCTATAGTTGTGAGAATAAGGGAGGCTTTTTGCTGACATTCAAGTTTTTGCAATGCAGCGATTACTCCTTTCTTTCTTTGCATTGCATGGGGTTTTATACCCCTCGCCCTTATCATTAAGATTCCCTCTAGATTCAGTCTGATTTAATAGGATCCGCTGACTTTCAAGACGCAGTCCATCAGACTGTGTGTGTTGATAAGGAACAGTTAATTTTGCTTCCTTACCCAAACTCTCTGCATTACATGTTAGGAATAGGCTTCTATTTTCTGTATGGCTCAGCGGCACCTTGTTCAGCAGATGATTGTAGTAACATAAAGAGATCCTAAAGAAGCGTATGTAAAAAAAGACCTTATAAAAATAAGTAACTGGGTCAGTGTCACTTACTGGTTGTGCTTTATTCCAAATGTGGGAAAGTTCCTTATTTTCTTGGACACAGCAGGTCCGTGACGGCACAGCAGCCTGGTGGGGATCGCCCCCATCCTGACTTCACGAGGTGCGTAGCCAAAGTGGGCTTATGTTCAGATGGAGCGCACATGCTTACTTTCTATCTTCAACAATTAATTGCAAATGCTGGCAAATTCTTTCAATGTTTCTGGAGGCTAATGGAGACTAGATTTTTTTGGTGAGAAAACACTTTTTTTGGAGTTCAAGTGAGTATCATGCTTCTGTAAGACTTTTTAAAAAGTTTCTATTTCTCCTTGTGGTCATAAAATGTTCACTGTCATAGGTCACAGTATTTCTGTGCTAAATTTGGGAATAGAGCTGGCAGCTTGCTTATTCTCAGGGAACTTTCATGCCTGGTTGGTATAGAAAGCTTCAGACACTTAGCTGTGGGGGAATAAAAGGTTCTTAGTTGTTCTTTCTTCCAGTTGCTTGGTTTTTACTTTTTTAGTATTTTTTTTCATGGCCTTTTCCACTTCTGTGGAATAAATTGAGACTTGAAGTGGTTGAACTTTAGCAGCAACTTGGTATTCAGTTTCATGTTTGCGTTGCCTCTTGTGTACAAGACTCCATTTCCTCTTTGTGTTTTTTTTTTTTTTTTTTTTTTTTTTTCCCTGCCAAACTCCCTTGTTTCAGATCTGCTTCCTGCTTGCAGCTTTATACCAGCTTGGGAATCTTTTCACATCCATTCTTTGATTTTGGTGTGCAGCAGGGACACAACTGCACTGGGTATGACTTTTTTTTCTTTTATTTTTTTTTTTTAAAGGTGAAACTGTCATTTGGATATAGCCAAGTTTTTTCACTGTTTTTCCCCAGCATTTTGCATGTAATTATTTTGTGTGGTTGGAAAGAAAAAAAAAAAAGAGATAAAAAGATTTCAGATTTTTTTTTCCTATGGCATTGTAGCTAATCAAACTTTTTTAAGAAAAAAAAAAAGGCAGATCCAGAGATGAGTGGTCTTCACCTGGCTGCTTGCACTGGCATGTGTCTTCCAGAGCTGGATGGCCACATAAGGGGATGTGGCTTCTCTTGTAGAAGGAAAAGTCAAGCTGCTCGTCATGCCTTCCTCTTGCTCACCAGTGATGGGTATCACCCACTAGTTCTATAAATTGTTGTGTGTTGACTTCCAGTTTTTAGCTCTTTTCCCCACTTATTAAATGGGTACCTCATGTAAGACTTTCCCAAGTTGTCCTCTGGTGGTGGTGCTGGGACCCCCAGCCAAACAAAGCACTCTTAAGTGCATATATGTTAAACTTCTCCAGTCTCTGCAAAAGTACAGGCAAACAATTGGTGGCAAAACCCAGAAAGGTGACCTGGCTGATCCTATTGTTTTCAGGGACTGCGGCTTTCCTGTTTATGCATCCTGGCTTTCAGATGTTCATCCTGCTCTTTATGAATAAAGTGCTTTTGCATGTATCTCAGGCTTCTTGCATGTTGCTCTCCATGCAGTTTTTGATTGGTCTCCTGGTTTCGTAAAATGATCACATAAATTTGTAAGTGGCAGAGAGAAACCTCCCCTTGTCTTCGAACATGTAAAAATACAGCCCTGGCAAACTTTGCAAACTTTTTTTTTTTTTTTTTTTTTATCCATAACTGCCCTCAAAGAGGGGTTTATAGGCTACTGCTTACATTCTCC
>CM021772.1:12690903-12705036 GCA_011076525.1 Nettapus auritus
TTTTTTTTTTTTTTTTTTTTTTTTTTTTTTCCTTTCTGGACCAGGAGTCCATTAGAGAAATGAGAATGGTATTTAGTTGCTTTTCCTACTTTTCTTCCAAGAGTTTATATCCTGAGTGCAGCACAGCCCCTTGAAATGAGGGTTTGCAGGGCCAGGAATTGCCAGAAGCTGATGGTCATCCTATTTTTCTGATTGAGGCATCTTACCTTGGAGATGAATTAAAATGTTTCTAAACTCTGTGCTGAATTATCAAACAGTGATAGGAGTAAGTAGTAATTGATAATTGAGACAGTCCTCTCTGCTGTTAGGGTGTGATACAGCTGGAGGTTGCATGAGAGTGAGGAGAATGTAAGCAGTAGCCTATAAACCCCTCTTTGAGGGCAGTTATAAAAAAAAAAAAAAAAAAAAAAAAAAGTGCTTTGATATATGTATTTCAGGAATTGACCTAGAGATTCGTTACCTTGCTGTGCCACAGAGAAGCTTAATGGCATGACAGAGAAGTAGAAGATCAAACTGATGGATGCACTGGTTGTAAATCGGAGGAGGGAACTGGCGGTTCCTGAGTTTGTGTTCTAGCTCTAGGGATGCCCTTAGGGCTGCCTAGTGACTTGACATCCAGATGGTGTTTTATCTTCTGATCCACTCAGGGTTTTGGCAAAGAGAAGTTCATGATTTGTTAGCAGAGCTGAGCATGACAGAGAGTTTTGTCCTAGGCCAGAGATGTCCAAATCTCTGTTACGCGGACTCCATCCTGCAGCTTCACCAGAGCCACCCAAGAGTGTTGTTCTGCCTGCGGGCTCCTATCTGGGTTTACTGCCCCTGGGCAGACTTTCAAACTTCAGGCATGCTGCAGGTGTGTACTCTTTAAAGGAAAACTTCTTTTTCCACTGACAACGCATGCAGTTTCATTTGCAGAACTGTTTGCTCCAAAACAGATTTATTTTTTTTTCCCGAGAGCAGAGATAGCTGTGGGCTCACAGCTCGATGGTTCCTTTTTAACTGGCCAAAGAGCAGGCCGGAGTACTCTCAACTAAGTAAAGTTTTGCCAAAATACACATTTTTGCTTAAAGCAATACATCACCAGGAACACTTCTGGCTTTCATGCTTTAGGAAAAGAAGTTGGTCTGGACACTGGTTTCTGTCTATTTACGCACAGGCTTGGAGCCTAGGAACAGAGTTTCTGGTTCCTGATCTAGAGAGAACTAGTAGGGAAGACACCAAGCAATTTTTCTTGAATGTGAAATGGTTTGTATCTCTACCCAGCCTGCTCATGGGGTTATGCTACTGGTGTGCTGGCTGGTTGGCTGCATGCGAAGTGGTGATCTCCACATTGGGGAACTCCTTACAGCTTTGCTCCTGAAAAATGCCAGGGACATTTTTTTCTGCCTGTACTCTGGTGCTGGTATGGGACAGGCTTGTCTTCTGCTTCTGTCTGGTGCAGGCAGAGGAAAATGTTTATAGTGTTTTAATCCTTCAAAACTTTTGAAAATATACTTATTTTAGAACATCCAACTCTGTTGCACGCAACATTTTTTTTCTCTGGCTTTGTTTCCTTCCCTAAGAAAAGGCTTTTTGATTTCTTTGTAAGTTTGCTACAGAAGTGTCAATGCTCCTTGCAGGCAGGGCCACAGACCTCCCCGTATCCATGTCCTGCAAGGTCTGTGGTTACTCAGTGCTTTTCTTGCCTCTACCATGTCTGCTACACACAATGCAGATTTTATTTTTCTGCAGGTGCAGAATTTATCTGAGAGATGTGGAGCCAGCATGGAGGACGGCAGCATCTGTTTCCATCTGTGGAGTTCAGCAATAGTACTGTTCATTTGGGATAAGACGTGTAAAAAAAAAATCAGACTTGGACAAATCTGTGCTATGAAGAAAAACAGCCCAAATGAGGACACATCTCTGTCCATAATTAACTGGAAATCTGGAAAAAGGAGAAGCTAAACAAGAGAGCTCTCAACTGGCTCACCCATTTTCTGTAATTGACAACATGGGAACATCGCACCCAGTGGTTATACCAAGTGTGCAGGGTAGGATCAAGGGATGTCTCCTTGTCTCTGTTCCTCTTATGGGACATCCTTGCATTTAAAGTTTGTGGACTTGATGCTTCCCTACATCTAGAATTTCCTGATTTGCAGAACTTCATACTTTCTTTCAGTTGATGAAGTTACAAAGCCCCATTAAGAAATGAGAAGTGCTCATCTGAGTGGGTAATCGGCAAACGTTTTGCTTGAAATTTAAAGGAGGTAGAAAGGAAAAAAATCCCAAATGAAGTTTCGTCTTAGGGCAGATGTGAAGCCCTTTCCTCATCATATCTCACCAGGACAAGTTTTTACTACTGTCAATTGCAAGCTGATCTCTTATTTATTTATTTATTTATTTTCCTGTTCTGTAAAGCAGAAATTGCAATGGAAGTGTGTCTCAGGAGCAGTCTGGAGGGGGCTACATGTGCATCTGGGGGAGGGGGGATTATATAAATTCGTGTGTCTTCTTTTTGTCTTGTTCCTTAGTGACCTAATAGCTACAGGTTTCAGTTGTGATCGACATCTGAGTAGTACTAGATGTATTTGTTTTAATCTGATAGTTCAGGATGTCAAGATATTGAAAAACAAGAAAACTTCTAATATGTAACTACGGTTTCTCTAGCTGGAGTTTTGAATATGCTTTTTTTTAAGCATAGGAACGTGCACTGCAGCAATAGTCCAACTCCATTGAATGGGACTTTGACACAGTAAATCCAGAGGGGTTCGTTGTTCTGCCACATTTCTTTGGTTCTGTGGTGGTGTTGCTTGCACACCACCGGTGAGCCGTAGGCTGTAACTGCATGCGTCACTGATTTTACTGGTATGGTGAATATATAGCTATTATGCTTCCAACTTCAGATCTGGTTGTTCTTTGTGGCCACACTTTACATCTTGGATAATCTCATCTGCTTTTGGGAGGGGAGAGCGAGATGGTTGATTGTTACCAGTTACTGGTTACTGATTGACTTGGGGCTAGTTTGTGACAGAGCAGCCCCCGTGTGTTGGATGGGCAGGAATATCGCCATATCCAGACATGGTTGGTATTTTCAAGTCTGGTGTTCAGCGTTCTTTCCCGTTGCAGTACTTGCAGCTGTCTATCGCTTTAAGCAATACAGAGAGCCAAAATCCCACCAGCTGTGTTGCAAGGACTGCAAGAACTGCACGGAGATTGCAGCACCTCAGGCTCCTGAAGGAACTGTGTTTGGGACTGGGCATCAGGCAGAATTGCAAATGGCTGAGAGCAGCAGGGCCCCCAGTCCCTCAGTCCCCAGGCCTGTCCCAGCAGGACCCCCCAGCTGGTGCCCAGCCCCACGTCCAGGCGGCTCTGGAAGCCCCTCAAGGAGCCCCCCAGCCTCTGTGGGCTGCCTGTGCCAGGCCCCAAGGTGCTGCCTGGGGTCTCCAGGCTGGGCGCTGCCTCTGGGTCTGCCCCTTGGCACCGCTGGCAGCTGCCTGGCTCCATCCAGAGTAGGAGTCCATCCGGACAGTTGGATGCTTTTGCCTGTTTTTAACATTTACCTCTGCAGA
Source organism: Nettapus auritus (assembly GCA_011076525.1). NCBI lineage: Eukaryota > Metazoa > Chordata > Aves > Anseriformes > Anatidae > Nettapus > Nettapus auritus. The sequence continues at coordinate 12,694,452 of CM021772.1, forward strand.
TAGGATTTGACAGTAAGCTGTTATTTTCTGGAAGCATGTGAAGATCAGGGTGATGGCAGAAGACAACTCTTTGCCCTGCTGAAGCCTGCTCCAGAGAATTCATCCAAGCTGGACGGGGGGACAGGGGCTGTCAGGAGGAACAGATGGTTCTTATTTCTAAATTTACAGTGTTTTCTCCCCTTCCCCCACCCCCTGTGGTCAGATTAAATGATTTCTTTTATTAATTCCAGTGACTTCTGTAAACAGACTGTGTAAATATACATAAACAAATGCCAGATCTGCCTTGGTTTGTACATTTGAGAGCAAATCTCTGGCCAGGGGAGGACGGAGGATAAAGGCGTGGGTCGCCTTTTATCTTTGCTGGAGTAAACCTGTCCCCTGGGCTGGGGGTGTGTGCTGGCTCTAAAGGGCAGGGGCCCCAGCAGTCATTGCAACGTCTGGGAGGCTTGAAGCCTGAAGTTCTTGTTCCAGATGTTGTATGGTCTTTTAAAATTAAAGAAAAAACAAAAAGCTATTAGTATTTCTGATGTGTAGCTGAGAGAATGTTTTGGTGACTCGCAGGATTTCTAGCAGGGAGGGAAGAAGCTCTGTGGCCGCATTGGGCTGGGGGTAGAGGAATAAGCTGTCAGAGGTACATTCCTGGCATTAAAAAAAAAAAAAAAGAGTATTTGCTAGAGTATGGGGGAGGCTTTAACAGGTTTTTACTCTTCAGGATTTCCTTGTGGTGAGGGGTTTAAAAAAATGCAGCCAGTTTTCATCAGAGGTTAGCAGTGGGATTTCTCAAGAACCTCTGTTGGCATCTGTGGTTTTTAATCTCTTTAAAAGGTGAAGAGGTAATATTTGCAGATGACACAGCTCCTGAAGCCAGTACTAATGAAGCTGGTTAGGTGGTTTCAGAGGTGTTTCAAAAGGCTGCAGCAAAGTTAGGTTATTCCATAGCACAGCAAATAGAATACTCAATGGATGTGTGGATTATCGCTTGATGGAGGGAGGTGTTTGACCTATTCACTTCCACTGATTTGCGTTAATTCTTGGCTACACTGGGCAAAACACTCAGCCATACATTACTGGATGAGTCTCCATTGGCAGGTGGGTTTAACTGAATCATTAATTGGTTTTAGTAATGGAAGATATAACGAAGGGAGAATGGGAATGCCCAGTGGGCTCAAAATCTCGGTGATAACATCGCTGAAGACAAGGTTAAAAAAAAAATCTGCTGAACTCAGGGATTTTTCAGTGCTGTCATTAGGAAGTGATTATCTGCACTTTACAGTGGTGCTTGTTTTACATTTGATTTTAGAAGCTCCAGCAGGAAAAGGAGAGGCTGAGGGGAGGACAAATGACAAGCTCGTTCTCCTGGAGCAGTGCAACTCAGATAGGTTTCTTGCCCTTGGCCTCTTCTTCACTCCACACCTTGCAAAATACTTCCAAGCTCGTTTCTCCCGTTTAAGAACTTGGAGAAGGGAGGAAGAATTCTAGAGATGAAAAAGCTTGAGACTGAAAAGTTGCTATGGGAAATGGCACCCTTTGATGTACATGCAGCAGTGCAGGATGTGTTTTGGGAAAACTGGTGAAGTTGGCTGTCTGTCTGCAGATGGAGGTTGATGGGCTTCAGTGGGAACACCTACCTTCTACCCTGGTGTAAAATAAATCCCATTCAGTGTGAACTGCTGTGGTACATCATTTAAGCTCTTCTGTCTTTATGCTGAATATCAATTAAAGCTCCTTGGATTGGTTTTGAGAGTGTATGTGTGTAGTGTCTCAAAGCCCTACCTACCTTTTTCTGAAGTAGGGATAACCTCAATACTTACTTAAAGGAGCAAAATTTTCTAGAACACTGAAAACCTCTTTTAAGCCAGCAACACAATGCTTTAATTTCCTGTTGGATAAAGCCTTGGCAAATGTAAAATATTAAGTGGTCAAATGAATACAGGGATTATCCTTTTTTGGGAAGAGTGGAGGTGGGGATGCCAGCTCAGTCATTCTGTCCAACCCATTGTCCATCAAAGCAGTTGATGCTATTCCTGTGCTGCCAGGATGGTTGCTGGAGCCTTCTGCTTGAAGCTTGTGACCTTGCAGCTCGGTGGGTGGAGGAGCTGGATTTGTTTTACGTGCTGTTCTGCAGTTGGGGCCCGGTGGGGCTTCTGCGATGGGAAGGGGAGGCTTCTTCTCTGCAGCTGCAAGTTAAAGGATAAACAAGAGGAAAAACAAAAATGTTAGCACAGTTTGTGCTTGGTTGGGCTGTCCAGACACTGAGCAATGAAAACAGACCAGATGTGGTGTATCTGGTGTGTGGTTTTGGCAGTCCTCTTTGTGGAGCACCATCCTTCCCAGGCCTGCACACTCAGCTGGGTGCAGGACGCGATGGGCTTTCCCTCCGGAGACTTCACTGTAGACCTGGATTTTTAAGTTTCTTCTTCCTTTCTTAATGCACTCCCTTAAGGAGAGGGAGAGTTGTGGCTGTTGAGCAATAGTTGTGGCTCATCTGAACAGCTTCCATACTTGCATGGAACCAAAAACAAAACAAACAAACAAACAAAAAAAAAATCCCACAAATGTACTTTCGCCAAAGCTGTGCAAGTACCAATGTAAGGTGATGATCACGTGTTCCTCTGTCTGTAGTAGTGCCAGAGGTCTTCAGAGTTAGTGCAAATATTAATACTTATCTCTTTTTGCATTATTTCAAATAACCTTCCAAACCTACAAAAATTGAACATGTTCATGGTCATGCAGTTTGTAAAGGGGGATAAACGAAGTCATGGAGAAATGTTATAAAGGTTGTATTGATGTCTTGTTCTGGAAAACAAACTTAGAGTTTAATTTTGACTTTAAAATGAATTGAACATTGTATATGTGTTGTCCTCAACAGCATAACCACAGACACGCTGTTGAAGATGACATGCATAGTAAAATCGCTAAAGTAAGAGGTTCTTTGGAAAAAAAAAATGCCTTGACTTTAGCTGGGAGATTTCCATTTATTTTTCTTTTACTGTTCAGAAAAAGAAATAGATTAGATCAGGAGTTAAATCAGCTTTTTGGCTACAGGTTTCTTATCAACCTTTCATTATTTAATCTTTTTTTTTTTTTTTTTTTTTTTTTTTTTCTAAATAGGCTTGAAGGTTCCTTTTTTGTTGTTGTTCTGAATGATGTTTTGTTTTAATACACTTCCAAGATTCACGGTTAATGGTGGGTGTTAGGATTGAGAGATTATCCCAACACCCTAGAGCCTCATTGTTTGACAGGGAAGTGGAAACTGGGGGGGGGGATTAGCTGCTTCTAAAGGGATTTCAAAGGGGTGTGGGAAAAGGGAGAGCTGCAAGTTTCCTGTGTGCTGACAGTGAGTGTCCATCGAGGCCTGGAACATAACCTAAAAGGTTTCACAACTAGGAATTAGTGGTGTTGGTGGGTTTTTTTTATTTCTTCCTTTTTTTTTTTTTTTTTTTTTTTTTTTCTTCCTCTGGTGCTCATTTAAACCCTAGGTTGAGACTATTCTATGCAAATAGGATTGGCACAGCTTCATGTTTGTTTGCTATGGAGATGCAAATATTTAGGGAGACTTTGCTTAGCAAATACATGAGTATTTGCAAGTACATGAGTATAAATCCACCTTTTTTCAGCTCTAAAGATATTTGTGGGACCTTGAAAGAGGGACCTTGAAACATTTGAGTGCTCTGTCTTGAGGGAATCAGTTGACTCTTGAGAAGAACTGATTCAAACAAACAAACAAATACGAGATTACGATATTTTTGGTGTGACAATGTAATATATGAATGCAATTAAACAGCATGCTGATTTTCCTCTTTTGCATCTTCACGCTTACAGCTTTACTCGTGAAGTTCATCTTGTTTCCAAAGCTTATTGGCATGTCCCTGAAAGGGCTGGGAACAGCCTGGCTTTGTTTTCCCATGAGCTGGAGGGAAATAGATTTCTCTTCAGCCAGTGAGTCTGGGGGAGGATATGGCTGAGTTAGGCAATGTGCTTTAAATCGCAGGACCATTACTACTTGGTCACTTGGTTAATGAAGCTTTACATAGTTTGTGTACTTAATGTTCCTGGGAGATTGAAATGCTCTTAAAAAGCAAATCTGTCCAACAGCCCTGTCCTTCTACAACATAAATTAAAATATGAAGTAACCAGATCTGGCTAGGTGATAAGCTGAGTGTTACTGGAGAAAACAAAGCCACATCTGCTCAGTGTACTGATGTGATTTTGTGCTCCGTTCTGGAGCAGTGACCTCTGTCTGAATAAAACTACTTGGCTTACACAGATTTTTAACTGAACTCTCTCAAATTTTATTTCTGTTGCTGCTCACATTGACTTGACTTCAGTCAGCGCTTAGGGTTTCTGGATAGAGGAAGACTCAGAGGAGGAAGGAAACTGCATGCTTACAGCTGAAGTAAGGGGTAGGAGTTTAAGCATGAATGCGTCTGAAAACTTCCTAAAGGTCTCTTTCCCTTAGGTCTTTTCCAAAGGAAGCTCTGCTTACTCTAGCAGTACTTTACCACTGTATATACTGCACTTTAAATTACAGGACCAGCTGCTGCCTTTTTCTCAGCAAAACCAGCTATTCTAGGAAAATAACCCTCATCTTCCCCCAGGCTGTGTCAGTGCTGTCAATTTTTTTGTTCAGGTTTGTACCTTTTTCCCCACTGTTCTCACCACGTTTCAGAAATTAGCAGCACTCATCTGGATTTCTTTATACACCTATAACAATAAAAAAGTAATAACAATAAAAGTCCATTGCTGTTTTTAATCAACTGAAAATTAACTTTTTACTTCTGTCTTTTACTTTGCAAAGAGCAATTGAGTTAAAAAGCTCAAACAACTTCTTGCACAAGTAGCCCAGGTTGATCTGGAAATAATTAACACTATTGTTAGTACTGATTTAAATCTCTCCTGTAGTCATCTGTGTAAAATCTGGCATGTCTAATCACAGGCTGATAGCTTTTTGTAACAGCCTTTTTCTTTGCCTTGATTTATGAGAGGAGTCCTGAAATTAAACTATATTGGGTGAAAAACTTTTTCTTAAGAAAATTTCCTCACATCTGAGCAGGCAACTGGTAGTAGAAGCTGTTGAATGAGCTTAGATGTGACTCTTTCTGACTTTTTATGAAATAGAAATTTTATTTCCTTTAAAGTTTTTTTTTTTTTTTTTTTTTTTTTCAGATAAAAATAATATTGTTGTATTCATGCAAGTAATTTACAGCAAAATATGGGGTTATTAGACCATGGTGAAAGGAAGTCTGAGCATGCGCTCAGCTTGTCCACAGATTTTAAGTTCTCTGAGTTTTGTTCTGCTTTTGGAGTAGGAAATGTGAATGAAACCATTTCCCAAATCCACCCACCGAGTCTTCGGAGCAGTGAGACATCCAAGAAGGTTGTTGCCGTCCATTTACTCATCCAGAGGGAGGCTGTTACATCCGGTATCATTCCATTTACTTTGTGTGTTAAACCCTTTTTATGACAGCGTGACAGGAGGCTCATGGAAATTTTCCTAGTGACTCAGGAAACTGTAGCTGTTAGTTTACTCTTTGCAAACATGAGGCAGTTGTGTTTCTGGTTCTGGAATGCATCTTATGGAAGTAACTCACCCAAGAATTTGGTCTGTGCCCTGTCGTGCCCCACATAGTTTCTGAACACTTTTCTCTTTTTCTGCTTGGTTGGTTAGAAGGAGGAAGCTCTCTGTGGTAATGACAGCTCTTGTTAGCGTTATGGAAAAAGTCAGCCAAAGAGGGAACCGGGATTCAAACATTTATCTTCACCTCTTGCAGGTTTTGGCTCCTGCAGTCAGGTGTGAGGTATCCCTGTCAAGATCAGAAGATGCAGGACTTCCATAACTTGGGAGGCTTGTATGTAGGAAGCCCTATGTTATTAATTCCTCTACTCACTGGGTTGCTTCCGTCTCACCCTTCCTGTTTTATTGCTAAAATATTGGGAATTGTGCAGGTCTCTGGTTGCCTGCTTTGAATGTCTCGCTTCACCTGAGAAGATCTCAACAGCCACAGAGTTGTCTTACTGCCTCTCCTGTTCATCTGTTGCTCTACAGTAACAAAACACCTTGCATTTAAGACTAGAGATTAAGTCCTTGAGAAGCTTTCCATTTCTAGCACTCATTATTTTCAAGCTAGAAACACTCAAGTAAAGTTTTTCACTTACGTTCTAGTGTGAGGGTCTATAATGAGAAGCATTTAAGAGGGTAGTAGTAAGAAGCTTATCTTCCTGGGCGGTGTCAAGCAGATTAAATTATTCCATTTTCCAACTGTTGGCTTCCCATGAGCTGCCCACACTTTTGCAGATTTTTATGTTTAGACACACCGATGTTTTACTAATGGTGAAATCTGAAGATTGACATTTGGGGTTAGGGTGGTGGTAGTTTCCCTTGACCTCTGAATGAGGAACCTATCTGGGGAACAAGGAGACGTGGTTATACTGCAGTGAGCTTTTGGAGAAGCAAAGCCCTTGATGCAGTCGGCACCAGCCGACTGAAGAGCATGATGCTCTTCAGCTCTGATGGAGTGTTTGTAGATTGAAGGAGCCACAGGTAAGTCAGTTTGGATTTGACTGTCACTGAAGGTGATGGAAGCAAAGGCTGGAGAGTGCCTTTGGGATTTGACTGGGCGCAGGATGCTGCTCGGGCAGTTGCTGAAGGTTGCTCGCAGGGGGTCCTTCTGCAGTGATCTCCCTGCAACGTCCTGCGCAGTAACCCCTGGTTGGTGAGCCTACTTCTTGTGAAATGAGTGGGTTTTCTTTTGCCTTGTCTGGACTTTGTTCTGTGTTTCTGCAGCTATTTCTAATCCACATTTCTTTACTTAAAGGCAGTTCTGACTTCTTGAGTGCCGTGACCCCTCACCATCTGGGAATTAAACGTATTTATTTGAGTTTCTTCCACCAGCCTGCTCAGCCTGTTCTTTACGATATAACTGCCTCCCTGTTCAGTTCCTAACAAGGTGAATTAATTAGGGAGATATTAGGGTTTGCTTGCATTCCTGTCATCAGGAACAAGTCAATACCATTTAGCTTTATACCGAGTGGTTGTACAGCCTATGTGTCGAGACCAGCAGATAAGCTCTAGAAATGAATGTCCCTGTGAATGGTCTTTTCCCTTCTTAATATCTAATGTTTTGTTTCCACTGGGGCTCTTCTCAGAAAACATAGTTTGCAGGAAACTTGTTTGATGTTACATCATCTCAGCGATATCCCAGGTGGTGTTTAGTCTAACTTCCAGCTGCGAGGTCGGTAGCTTCTTTGAAATCTTTTCTTTATAAAGGAGCAGCAAAGTGATGTTCTTTGTCTGGAGATCTCCCTCTGACACAAAATGGTAAGGAAAGTTTGTGCACACACATGCATTTATATATATATATATAAATAAAGCCAGCCTGTAGCCTAATTAGGGAGGAGTTTTGATGTACAGATAACTTTCCAAATCTAGGTTTGGTGTTGATATCTCATGTGTTTTTTTTTTGTTTTTTTTTTTGGGGAGCCTGACATGAAGCAGATTTGGCTCCATTCTAGTCTGTCCTTGCATTAAACCAAGGACTTCAGATCTTGAAGCTGACTGAACTCAGAAGCCTGGAGTTCGCAGCCCCTTTGAAGTGTCAATAGAGAGCATATAGTTTCATTTTTTTGTTAGTGGTTTTCTGAAATAATCCTATCGAGCTGTTACTGTGGGAAAATGGTCGTGCTAAGCCATGCTTCCTTCTCAAGTATGCTTTCTGGTTTTGCTGAATTCTCTCTCCTTAGAAATAATCACTGCGGCTAGTGATTTGGTGTGTTTCCGGAAAGGATCTGTAGATGGACTTGAACTTGGGTGTTTTAATACACCTTTGTAACCTTCATGAGTGTTTTTGGTGTGTGCATTTCATGCTCCAGGTGCGGGTTTGAAGGCGCTCACTAGTTGCTGTCGTGAGTGGAGAACTGAAGCACAGTTCCCTCTCTGCTTTGAGAAAAAAAAAAAAATGGAAGAAGCTTTGTTTCTGACTTTCCAAAACATATTTGAAACATAAGTCAGTGGCAAGCTTTGTTTTGGAAATGGCCTCGCTCCAGCAATGGCTTTGCCAAGTCTGTTTATCCCAATTTCTTCCTCAGCTTAATAGGCTGAGAAAGTAAAACTGTTGTGTGGGTGGCTGGTTGAAAATGGTCCTTATGGATATTGCTGTAATTTGTTTCACAAATAGTGATAGCTTGTGCATAAGCCTGTAATTCACATGAAATGCATTAAGGGGTAATGTGAAGGCATGGGAACTGCTACTTGAGATCCAGGCAGGACGCTGGCAGGAGGAGACGGGCTGGTGGAAAAGGCAGAGGTTTCTCAGTGTGATGGAGAGATGGAAGGTGTGGAATCTGGGCTGTGCTGAATGATGCGATTCAGATGTGCTATAAGTTAGTTCTCTCAAATGGTTATTGAAGAATGCAAAACTTCCCAAATACTGGAGAAAAAAGAAAGCTCCGAGCCAGGTGATGGATGCAAACAGCAGCAGCGCACCTTCCAAATAGCTGCAGTGTTAGTTATGGCCTGTGTCTGAAAAAATATTTGGCTGGTGAGTGGGAGGTGGAAGGGCAGGGGCGGGAGGGAGGTAAACCACCAAATTCTCTGGAATTTGCGTGGTTTCGGGTAATAAAAGTGTGTCGCCTCCTGCTGGCTGTGAAGACAGCACCGGTCTGGACAACTTGTCTCACTCCTAGAGCAGCTGCTGCTGCTGGATTTGCTGCTCTTGTATAGTCGTATAATTTAATATGTTTATAATTAGGCTCAACAGCACGAGTTGTGTATTTTTGATATCTGATTCAGATAGGAGCAAAGTCAGGCGTTAGAGCTGCTGCGGGTTATGAGTACATATGGAGGATGAGGGTAAGTGGGGAAGGTGCGACCTTTCCAAGGCGAGGGGATGGCCCACAAAACCTCACGTAACAGGAGCTGGCGGCCATGTTGTTCGGCTGGGTCTGGAGATGGGAGCGCAAGGGCTGCTCAGTGTCCCGCTGGCACGGGCAGGCCTGACCCACGTCCCCTCTGCTGCCTGTGGCTGGGGTGCTTGGGCTTGTCACTCAGATTTGCTGGGCTTGCAAAGCCCTGGCACTGCACGTGCAGGATGTGTGCTGGCTGAAAGAGCGAGGAGCTGGCACCTGGTTGCTGGAGCATGGTGCTCCTGGGGGAGCTTGCACTGCCCCTGCGCAGAAGAAGAGCGGACCTCAGGAAAGCCCTGCACTGCCTTCCCTCCCTGCTAAAAGGCTTCTCTGATTCAACTTTTTTTTTTTTTTTTTCCCTGTAACAAGTGAGTAAAATCTGCATGTCCTTTAAATACATGGCTTTGCCGTTCTCAGCAGATCGGCTGCTACTCGAACAGCCTGTTTGCAAGGCACTGCAGTGCGGTCCGATGAAGCTTTTTCCTTTTTGCAAGAAGTTACGTTTGACCGTTGGCCAAACATTGCGTTTAAAGTAGCTACAACTTCATTTTGTTGCTATTTAAACTTTTGCTTTTTTTTGTGACTTATTTTGTTGCTTTAACTTGAATCCTACGAGAAAGACATGACAGTGGGTCAGGTTTGGTTTGGTTCCTCCCGAGATAATTTCTTACCCAAGAACCAGCCATAAGAGAGGCATCTTACCCCATTGCCAGGGATGGGAAGTGTTGCCTATATTTGGCTCAGTTGAATGCTTTTTGATGGATCTCTGACCTCCTGGTGCCACCAGTTCTGCTCTGTTGTGTGGGCTGTGGTGGTGGCTGCTTGCTTCAGTTCCTCCTGGGTAGTAGCCGTATCTCCTGCAGGAGGCACTTGGTTGGAAAACTGAACCTTGCTGTGGCTCCAGGTTCCCTTGGGATTGGGAGCGGGTGGGAGCTGCCACATTTAAGGGAATTGTGACTGCTGAAGTCACTGGTGGTGGGGTCATTACGGTTTATCAATGGTGAAATGATTGCTTCTTGGCAGTTGCCTTGCCTTGTGCTGGGAATAAAGGGCAAAAGACAGCTTGCTCTCATTTGGGGGAGAGGTAAGCAGTAAACCCCAACAATACCTCTGGAGTTAGAAGAACAACTTGGTTTAACCCATACCTGTTGAGCACAGGCCATGGAGCAGTTTCTGGGCACTTGATACCAGCAGATGAACTTGCCAAGGATCCTGATCTGGGATCCCAGTCTGCCGTCACCCAGATCTTCTTGCCTTGGTGCTGATGCTGGTGGCAGGAGTTAGCTTTGCAGTCTGGGTACATGAACAAAACAGAGCCCTTCCCAAAATGGCACGTGGAGCCCTTGATCATCTGTGATCAGTCTGCACTTGCCTTTTTAAAACAAGCTTTTATCATTTGTGCTGAAAAAGGGCTTTGAGGCTGCTTGTGCAGATAGGACTTCCGTGTTGTACATGGTATCTATCTTTCCAGTCCCAAATGAATAAACACAGCTGGCTTTTTTGGGAAGTCAACTTAACATCTTTGCATCAAAGCTGTACAAATAAAGCAGCAAGCCTTACTGAATTACTGAACAACATTTTCTGATTTTTATGCTGATCCACACGCTGACTTTTCATCATCAGATGAAAAAAATGTTTTATTATTATTATTATTATTATTATTATTATTATTATTATTATTATT
>CM021772.1:12705046-12739664 GCA_011076525.1 Nettapus auritus
TTATTATTATTATTATTATTATTATTATTATTATTATTATTATTATTATTATTATTATTATTATTATTATTTCCTGAGGCTGCCTGCAGCCCATGCAGGGGGAAGCAACTTTCCCCTCCTCCCTCTTTGGAAACATGGCTGGAACAAGCAGCCTTGATGACTTATCAGTGTTGGATTATTATGCAATAATTTACTAGGCAGCCTTTTGCTGTCCGGACCGCCTACACTCACAAGTCAATTGTGCCTTTGTTCAGGAGTGCTTGGAAGAATGCATGACCTAATGGGGTGGTGGGAGTTCATGTTCATTCCAGTGTGCTAAAGACTGCGCCAGTTCCACAGAGTGTCCCAAACACATTTCCTTCCTCCTGCCCTGTTTTGTTACGAATGCCTAGAAAAAGCAATCTGTATTTATTTCTCCAGGGGCTTTCTTAAAAACACAAACACTCAACTCTAGTGGAGCTCTGAGTGCTGAAATCTCATTTGGTGGAACGTGGTTTATAATTAGGTTATGTTAAAATCCTTCAGACCTTTCTTGTTCATGACACACCTGCCTGAATCCCTAGGTCCTGTAGGAGAGAACAAGAAAATCAACCGAAGTTTTATCATTACCACTTTTCACAATATGTTCCCAGGAAGGCCACCGTGCAGAATGAGATCTATCGTCCATGATGCTGCGTGGTGTTGTTTTTCTAAGGAAGATCATCAGAAAAGGAGAAACCCTGCATTTTCTTTTTTTTCCAGACTCTGGCTATTCCACTTTATGTGCAATACTAGTGCTGTAATCTTCCTCCTCCACAAATTTTCCCAGAAAACCTAGGGTGTAGTTAGAATAGACATTTGCTCTAGAACTATAATAATTTCTTGCTTTTTTGTCATAAGTTTGGCCATTTCATGTGCATGTGATGCAAGCAACATAACTTACCAGTTATGTGTCTCGCAGGTGTTGCGCTGATGTTTAATAAACCTTTTTTATTCCAAAAGATCAAGTTGCTCTGGAAGTTTCTCATTCTCCCATACTTATAATTACTGTCCTGCTTTCATTGTTCATCTGCATGCTGGCAAACCCTTTCCTATTCCACAGGATGGGATAACTCCTTCTCCTTAAAAACTGCACCAGCAGTCCATGTACTCTAGGGAGAGTTTCTACCATGAAAGGCTGCCCAAAATATGGCAGTAGCTCAGAATCTGGAGTAGTGGACTCGAGAAGCAGCAATCAGTCTTAAATAAGAGCTCGCTAACTTGCTCACTTCCAGCATCAATGTTTGTGTTCCTTGCAGTTTTCTGCTTGTGTAGGGTCACAGTACCTCTGCTACACCCTGTCCGTGGTGGAAGCTGCTGCCTCCTACTATTGCTGGTAATTCTTCATTCCTCAGAGGAGCAGATACGTGTTTTGCTGCCCTCAAGTCTTTCACTGGTTCAACACTGCTGGATGGTGGATGACAGTTCAAGCAAGCAGAATGGAGTTAGGAGTGAGAACAAGAGGGGTGCATGGCTTTGGGTGCCTGCCAGTTCTGTGGGCTGGCAAACCTGGCCTTTCATCCTGGAACTGAGAATGGGACAGGTCAGATGGGACAAAAAGCAAAAGGAAATGCCAGGGGTATTGAGAGCTGCTCATTCTTTGTCTCATCACTGTGAATTGGAAATGACATCTAGTAAAAAAGTAATAAATATGCTACTGTGTTGTTTTCAATTCTTTTAAATTTTACATGGAATTGTCGTGAGCAGGTGTCTCTAAGAAAAAAGCTGCTTGAAATTGGAGCTAACCAAAAGAGAAACATTCAGAGCAAAGCTGAGCTGTTTCATTACTATTCAGAGAATTTTGCTGGAAATACTTGTGCAGAAGTATGACTCTGCCTGACATGGTCTTCTCAGGCAGACTTTTACCCTCAGCATCAAAATTTAACAGCCAGCTTGCTGCTTGGGGGCTGCACCGAGGAGTTGCAGAGAATAAAGGAGAGGGAGTGCAAGCTCTTTCTGAAGCCATGCAGAGGATGTGAGCAGACCGATAATGAAGGAGGCAAGTGTCCGGGGCTTATCTCAAAGGCATCTGCTCACAATCCAATGCTTGTAGTCAGAGTGCCAGCTGGCGGGATGCTTTCCTGATGTAAATTATCCATCCCTTCTGAGGGATCTGAGCACAAGGAGGCCTTTTGTGTCTAGGGATGAATTCCTAACTTGGGGGGAAAGGGAGGAGTTTCTTGTAAAGATCTAAATAGCATTTACTTAAATTTTCCAGGCTATCCTTATGGTTTTCAGCATGGTGTGTTTCCTGCTAGACCCTGGGACACAAAAGTGGGCGACGAACCTGCTGACATCCATCAGCTTGCCTGGAGGTTTTGGCTGGTTTGACAACATGGTCAGATTGTTGGGGGTAGTGTTTAGCAGCGTTCGGCACAGGGAACATCTCTGATACTGTCTTCGCCCCCTGTCCAGGCACCCAGGCTTGCTCAAATCTGGAACTGAAGTGCTGCCTTGAAGGCTTAAGAGAATTATCAAAGTCTAGGAACAGAAGAACAATGACTTCTTGTCTTCCAAATTAAGCGTTTAAAACTGCCTTTCACCTAGTTATTGATGTTGCCGTTTCTCAGGGTAATAGTAACATGTATTTATTCAGCCCTGCAAGGCTTAAAGGCAGCCTGGAAGGCTTAGCTTTGCTAGCAAAAAGTCTCTGCAACCTTGAAGAGCCCTGCTAGCAGCCAGGCTGCTAAGCACAGCGTTTGCACTCAGTATAAACAGGGGGAAAAACGTATTTCAACGCTGTCAGCTGTCTTGGGTAAACGCTATTGTTCCAGCAGTATTTACCCATGGCGAGCTGATACAGTGCTGGAGCACAGCCCTGCTGCGTGCACTAACTGCATTCCTGCGTCACGCCATTAGCAAGGCATCTCAAGTAGTTCCACTGCCAGCTGAAATGAATTTCTTTTCACCTGGGCAAACCTTTGCAGTTTCCAGTGCATTTTCTTTGGCCTGTGGTATAAAACTGCAGACGAGGAAGGGGAGGGTTCTTTCCATTCAGCGCAAGAGATTTCTGTGGAAAAATGTTTTTGTGCTGCCGAGAGTGCGTTCTGCACATGTTGTACCTTTAGCTTATAGCTGTTTTTTGTTGTTGTTGTTGTTTGTTTGTTTTGTTTTGTTTTTTGTTTTTCAGGAATCTGTAGGAGACAGATTTGGGGAACAGAGCTATAATCTAGTTGTAGTAGAGAAGGGGAAAAAACAAACAGGGTTGTTTGCATGCTGTGGAGGTGGCATGGTTGTTTTTGTTGGGACGGCCCTGCAAACTTTACAGTCTGTTTCACTTTTTGGGACATGCAGGCTGTAAGCCGGTCTTCCTGCTAGAGCACTTTGTGTTTGCAGAGTGTAACCACAAGCCTGCTTCTCCTCTTCATTCGCTGGATTCTTTCACCATGTTTCCTCCCTGAAGTCATCTTGATGGAGCCTGAAATCGGATTTTGCTTCTCTCTAGAGAGAGGCTGTCCTAGCTGAAGAAAACCAAGCTATTTGTGCACGTCTGGCTATCAGTTTGTGTCTGTGCTTGCCTCGAGCTTCTGCTTACCTGCTCTTCACCTTTTAGCACTCTTTGTCTTCGGTGAGGGGTTGTTCTTGAGAACAGATCACATAGCAGGAGAAATGGGAAGCCTGTGAGGGTCTGATTTAAACACCTCATATATGCTTCCTCCTCGCTTTGTGTTGAGACTCATACAAAAAATGCTTCTAAATAGAAAGAGGGTTGCTCATCTCCTGCTTGAATTGGGCAGCAAGAGGAGGCTTATCCCAAGTTATATTATGATGTTAAGTGTTCACACTTAGAGTTTCTGGCTCCTGTGGAATCAATTTGTCGTTGATAGTGAGATTGCTTCTCACTTGTTGCCTTCTGTGTGTGAGGAGCTCGCGTCAAGTGGCTTGACCCCAAACCAACAGTGAGCTAGTACTGAGCAAGAGCCATAGATCGTATCTGGCTTCCAGTCTTGTGCTTAGGTCATCGTCAGCTTGCACACTATATAAATAGTAATGGGTATTTTGTAGGAAGTCCCAGGGAGAGATTGTGTCTGTACAGTGCCCCAATTGTCTTCCATGGCATACCCTAAAGTAGTACTTTTGGTAGACGGGGGGAGTATTGTCAGATTTAGCCTTTAAACATGAGGTTGGTCTTTTGTGTGTGTGTGTCCTTGCTACATGCCAGCGTCAATTTTTCAGGTGCTGTATGGATGTGTGTGTACTGATGTGCTGAGTTCTGGATCATTTACCATGCTTTTCTTGCTACTTCTGTTTTCCCAGTTTTCAGAAAGGACAGCGAGTCATCTCCTGCATCAGCCGTGCAGTGAGCGTGCCTAGCGCGGGCTGCTCCTGGTGTCCTGCACACTAGAGCTGCGGCCACTGGCCTGAGCCTGACCACTTGGTGTCTCTGTCCCGAGTGTTGTGCATGCATCCTGCAGCCAGTGTGACCATAGGAAGGGGCTTCAGCACAACCCTGGGGCAAGGCTCCCACCTGCAGAGTGGCACCTGCAAACCCCACGTCTCACGTAGAGATGGGGGAGATGCAACGTCTTGTCTGGAGTCACTCATTAACTTCAGTTCAAAGCCTAACTTGCATGAAGCTGAGCTGATTTAAGTCAGGTTAGACAGGTATGGAAGGACTTAAATTGCAAGTGGATTTTCATTGCAGTCAGGTTTTTGCATATGTGCTTAGAGGTACACACCGTTCCCATTGCCTTGTGCTGCCTGGTTTGTTTTAACTTCTGCAGTGAACCACTCTTCAGCAGGTGCAAAGCCTCATGTTAAACTTTAACACAGCGTAGTTAGTTCATTTTTACAAATTGAGGTTAAATCTGAGTGACCTCCAGGAAGAGAGAGCTAGATTCTTGATCAATTGAAACTCTTCTGATGGCTTTTTTTTTTTTTGTAAGTGAAGGGCGACGGCTGCTGCAGGCTGTGCTCAGAGCAGTGTTTTTCTCGGAGGTGGTGGGAGGGTAGGAGAGCATGGCGGAGATGGAACTCCTGATGATTTGTCCCAGACAAACCTCGCCTTGTCCTTGCGTGCTCCCTACTGCGTGCTGGTGGCTGTGCCTCTCATGTTTCCATACGGCTGTTGGCTGCCCGCGGCAAATCCAAAATCCAGCATGCATTTAGCTCTGGAATGGGGTGATCGCCCACAGCCTGCTGGCCGAGGTGCAGCAGTAACAGCCAGCACGCAGCTTGTCCAGTGGCGGAAGGCACCTGGAGCATGTTGTGGTCCTTGTCCCCTGTTGGTTTTCATTTCTTAGAGGAGGAAGCTCCCTCGGGTGCATTATGAGCTGTAAAGGTTCCTTGCGCTGCTGTCCCCAGTGACCAATTCCAGTAAGCCTGGGTTGCAGGTTATTATTTCTATCGATTTAATAACACTGGAGGACAGTGGTTATTGCTGTCCTACCACCACCACATGCACGTGGTGTTCCTCATCCTAGAGCCTCACATGGAGATGGCATCCAGTGCAACATCCCGGCTCCTGGTGCAGGAATGCCAAGGTGAAGAAAGTAGCAACATGCAGAGGTTAAAGGTTTTCTTGTGGGCATGAAACCCCTTGTGCCTGGTTCAGTGCACAGGTGTGGGCGCTCAAGTCAGCAGAGAGAATGGGTGTCTTCAGTAGCTCGGTGCTGGAGTAAAGGCTTCATGAGCAGAGGGAGTTTGAGCTATTGTCTGACTGGGGGAAGCAGAGGTACAAAACAGGCTCTATGGTGGGACTCTAACCTCTGGTTAATGCTGCTTCTTCCATACGTGTATTTGGAAAAAATATTATCAAATTGCATGTTTAACTTGTACCTGGCCTTGCACACACAAACTATTAATGTAGCTGATGTAATCTGTCCTCCTTTGGGCATATGGACGTTACCAGTGATGCCTGTAGAAACAAATTAGAGCTCATGAACTGTGTGTTTGGTTACACTGAAATCTGTAGATCTGTTTATTTATCTACTCAGCCTTCCCATTGACTTCTGCTGTTGGTATCTTCACCTCATCTTTGTTGGGAAATACAGTGCTGGTGCTACTGGGCACTGATCATCCTCTTGGATGGTCCTAGAGGAGGTCTTCTAAACAGAACTGCAGTGCAGCTCTTCTCAGTCTTTGAGTCTTTCTCATGACTTTCTCCTCTTACCTGCAGGAAAGGCCTTCGACATCACATACGTGCGTCTGAAGTTCCACACCAGCCGGCCGGAGAGTTTTGCAATCTACAAACGCACCAGGGAAGATGGCCCGTGGGTGCCCTACCAGTACTACAGCGGGTCCTGTGAGAGCACCTATAACAAAGTCAATCGGGGTTTTATTCGGACTGGAGAGGATGAGCAGCAGGCACTCTGCACGGATGAGTTCAGTGACATCTCCCCTCTCACTGGGGGCAACGTGGCTTTCTCAACGCTGGAGGGGCGACCCAGTGCCTACAACTTTGACAATAGCCCTGTGCTACAGGTACGTGAGTGGGAGCAGCTATCAGATGGTCTGGGCTGAGTTCTTTTGCTTAGTTGTCATAGATGGTAGCTTTGTGCTAACTGTGGGCTGCACTTACAGCCCTCGTTCAGCCTGAAGGACTGTTGGACAGGAAAGTTGGGTTGAACAATCCAAAGAAATGCTTCTGAAGAAAGAATAAACTCTTGACTTTATCAAAAGTAAGTTTATAGTAAAAACAACAAAAAAAGAAAAAAATTAGTGGCATTAAAGATGACTTCTCAGAGGCATTATGGAAATTAATGGATGCTTACCTCTGCCAACTTAGAAGGCAGTTGTGTGCATCTTGCTGTTTCAAAAAGACCAGGAGATTGTAATGCATGTGTCAGATTGATATTTGAGGCATTTGCATGCAGATTTTGAGCATGAAAGTTTAAGAAATGTGGTATTCTTCTAAACAAATAAAGGGTTATTTGAAACCCTAACTTGTTCTATCTCGTGTGCTGGGGTGGGGGGAGCTTGGTTTTATCTACAGCATTTAATTTCTCTTACAAAAGGCTTGGATAAGGGGTTTAGTGGGGGGTTTTGTTCTTACCATTCACAGCACTGGCTGGGTAGTGGTCTGAAGCATACCAGTAGCACCAGTTTATCCAGTTTACTCGCCATTTTCTCTGTGCTGCTTGATGACTTTTCCAGATTATATTGCAACAAAGAGCTCAGGCTGTGGAATTTGCCCCATTGGGGCTTGTCTCCTTCCTCTGGAGCTGTGATCTGGCACGCCCTTGTGTCAGCCGTCCTTCCCTGTTCTCATAGATTAGCAGGAGCACGCTGAGTTGTGGGCACCCAGCAGGTTCAGGGCTTGCCTGCCTCTGATCTGCAGCCAGTGGGCAGAAAAGCAGGGTCTGGTAAGGCTCAATTATATAAAGGAAAATAAAGATTAATGGGAAAGAGAAGAACTCACAAAATGGAAAAGAGCCAGTCTGGCCACCTTGTTCGTGCAGCTAGACCTTGCCACAAGCAGAGTCCGGTCATTAAGGGTGAACAGAGATCCCACGTTAGCGGTACGATGCGTAATCTTCCCATAAACTCCCCCTAAGGAATGGAGACCTGACCACAGGTTTCCTAAAATACGTGCAAACCTCTGGCATTGCTTTTCAGAACTGAAGTCACTGTGTGTTTTGTGCTCAGCATTTCCCTGTGTTTATGCCAGTGTTTGTAATTCAGCAAATCTTCTTATTGTGCTGGTTAATCAGCATCGTAGCTGCAGTGCAGTTGTACATGCATGGATGTTTTTCCTGTATTCTTTATGGTGTTTGAAGGAAAACAGTATTGCAAAAGCTGTAGTAAGAACAGTGTGGTGCTAACAGTAGTCACAGGCTGAAGATGGCGTGAAATCTGGGGACAGGCTCTGTTTGCAGGCTGTTGCTGGAGGAGGGTAGAGTACTGTGCTGAAGATGCTGTGTAAATATTATGAAAAGCTCTTGTGTTGCAAGTCAGATCTGCCTGCCTGTTTTTTTTCCCGCCCTCACTCATCTGTCTGTGTCTTTTTGTCTGGAGGTGTGTGTCTGCAGACGAGCATACCCGAAAGCTTTTTCCATTCTTGCTTTGCAAGAAAGCTGTTGCCAGCCGGTGAGGTATGTGAGGGCAGCACACAGGCCCCCTGCTCTGTTTGCTGAAGATGTTGCCCATGGCTTCCCGGCTGAGAACAGCCAGGACCTGAGGAGGCATGGAGAAGGGTAGGCAGGGACAGGAGGGGTGTCTGGAAAACTTATCTGAACCGAGAGGATATGATGTGAGGCTTCCTGGGCAGGGACGCGTGAGACTCAGAGGTAAAGAGGGGGAAATGATGAGGCAGGAGTGTGCTGACTGATGAATGACTTCTGGCGTGACTTACTGAGTGTAAATACAGCTGCTAACGATACGGTGCTGACGTGCACTGGAGGGGTACATCTGATGTGTATGTACTCTGATGGGATTTCTGTCTGCTCTAGGAATGGGTGACGGCTACTGACATCAGGGTGAGCCTCAACCGTCTGAACACCTTTGGAGATGAAGTTTTCAACGACCCCAAAGTTCTCAAGTCATATTACTATGCTATTTCTGATTTTGCCGTGGGTGGTAGGTGAGTAAACAATAAACCTCTGTATTTGTTTGAAGCTTTTGGTCAGGATTGCTGAAGTGCTTTAAAGATTTTGATTATACTCACGTGGTACCATTAGGTTCCAGACTTTATTGACTGTCCTAAGCCAAAAATGCAGTCGAATGCATCTCATGAAGTTTGCAAACACTATGTATTACCTATTGAGGCTATAAATGTCAGGGACAGACAGATTGAATATTTTATTTTCCTGATTAGATCAAATGTTAAGCAATTGGGGAAGGGGTACAAAAAGAGTGAAAAGGATGTAAAATGAAAGGGAAAAAAAATTCTACCCAGTGCTGTTTGTGGTTTTGCTTTATGTGTAGCCTAGAATAAAAGCAGAGATGTTGAGATTTTTGACATGCTACACCTAAATACTGGGGGACAAATCCTAGAAAGATCTGAAGCACTGTACAGTACTGTGGTTTTCTGTGCCCTCTTCTTTTTGCTAAAGCATATTGCAAAATGCTTTAATCTTAATTTGTTGACAAAAAAAATGTTTTCATAAATAGAGTTGGGACCAATGGAGTGTTTCAGGTTGTTTGCAGAGAGCAGTCCTGAGACTGGGCTTTGGTATAAGTCACCTTGTGCTAATTAATTTCTTACCCATACCAACAGTAGTATGTGGCCAGTGTGCACATCTCTTCTTGGACTTTCATGAGAGAGATGCATAATAGTCTAAACCCAACATTTTTGCTTCTCCTGCTCAGTTTATTATACTTCAGTGATGGACGTCAGAAGAGGCAGGTTAGCCTTCTTGCTCTTTAAATGCTTGCCTTGAGCATGCTACACCTACTTGTTTCATAGTAGCTGTGTTAGCAGTTTTGCCAGAGTCTTACACCTTCAAATGTGACTTTCAGATCTGGGCATTGTTTTCTGGATTGCTCTGTAGACAACTTGGATCCTTGAAGTTTAAATACCTGTTCCTTGTCTCTTGTTACCCAGATGCAAATGCAACGGTCACGCAAGCGAGTGCGTGAGGAATGAGCTTGGGAAGCTGGTCTGCAACTGCAAGCACAACACCTTTGGGGTCGACTGTGAAAAGTGTCTTCCTTTCTTCAATGACCGGCCGTGGAGGAGAGCGACAGCAGAGAGCGCCAATGAATGCTTGCGTACGTGTGACCGTGCCTTCCATGAAAATTGCTCATGGTTTTGGTCCCATGCCGCTGTTGTCATTCTGGTCTTGCATGGTTTTAAGGCTCAGCTCCAGTTAGCCAGTGCTAAGGGTCTTGAATAAACCACTTTCTCCAGTGGTTTAGGAGTACATGTCCAATAAACTGCTTGTAGGATCTGAGCTCTCAAGGTGGAGATGCTTTAAATCCCACTTAATGCCTCTGGAAGTATCTCAGGTTACAGAGAACCTTCAATGTGAGTTTAGATAATGTAATAATCTAACAAACGCCTGCCCACATTTTCAGAGGAAGAAGACCAGAGCTTCCCTTTGAGGCAGACCTTGAACTTGGACAACCAAATGCTATATTTTATCTGGCATTTACACAGAATGTCCTGCTTATTCTCTGATGAAGCACATGGCTGCAGATGGGCTGTTACTGTTATTGTGTCAGCATTCAGATTCTCCTCAGGGATTTGCACACATAAGGCACTCTGAAAATGAGCTCAGATTCCTGTCCCAGAGTATAAACTGATGAGAAAATAGAGCTAAGTCCATTTCCTTGTGCTACTCTGAGCACATCCAGGTCTTTTGAAGAATGTTGCCTTGGGTTTGTCATTCCTGTCCCATAGGACCTTTCTGGAAGATCCGTAGAAAGGGGTATCTCCTTTCTGGAGGATTGGAGTGACCTTTAGGAAAGATTTGCTACAAAAATGAACCAACTTGTACTAGAAAAAAAAAACAACACAGCATTTATTATGCTGGAGTATAACTAACTGTCCTTTACAAAGCTCATTTAGTATTCTCTGACTTCCTCTTGCATTTGGATTAGTGGTTTTTAGTTACTTGTAAACTGTTTCATCCAGTTTCAAGACTTGCAACAGTTCTGGGCTGCAAATGCGAAACTCTAGGACCAAATGCTAATTTATTTTTCTCGGTTTTGTGTCGCAGACCAAAGCTCCTGATAGTTTACTTTATGGGGAAGCTTTTTCAGACAGAAAAGCTTTCTTCTTGTCTGACCTCTGTGTGTGCTGATAGTTCCCAGCTGTCTGGTGGAGACCTGTGGCTTCCCTTGACAGACCACCGAAACCCAGCTCTCCTGCTCCCTGTACAGAGGAAATCTGTGGTCTGCCTGCTCCCGGAGCAGAAACTCTTCGTGCAGCAGGGGGTCAGCCCTTACTGTTATCTTCTGGTGCTGTACTGTTATCTTCTGGTGCTTGTTTGCGTGGCTGAGATCAGCGTTGCTGTGTGGGAGGCAGCACGTCGGCTGGAAGTGGCAGCCCGGCCTGAGGGGTCGATGCCGGGTATCTTCCAGCCCTGCCTGTCCGTGGTCTCGGGTGCTTGGTGGCACCGCGAGTCGCTTCCCTCCCCTAGGGGATAGAGGGAATGAAGCGCTCGAGGTCTGTGCCGTGGGCTGGTGTACATGTGAGCTGGTTTGGCTCATCAAGACCGTTTCATCATTACAACCTTGTACCTGCAACCGCTGCAAAAACACATTTTTTCCTCTTTCTTCTCACTGCTGCACAAATGTCTCAGGATGGTTAAAGGTTCCTTCTCTGAGCTGAATATTCAGCTTTGTGTAGCGGGTCTTGTGACTGCTGGGCTCCAGATAGCCGCACACACTACTCACGGGTGATACCCTTTTTCTGCAGCTTGTGACTGCAACGGGAGGTCCCAAGAGTGTTACTTTGACCCTGAGCTGTACCGCTCGACAGGCCATGGCGGCCACTGCATGAACTGCCAGGATAACACCGACGGTGCCCACTGCGAGAGGTGCAGGGACAGCTTCTACCGCCTCGGGAGCGAGGAGGGATGTCTGCCCTGCAGCTGCAGCCCAGTTGGTAAGTAGAGGCAGCAAATATTTGTGCACAGAAGTCCATGCAAGCTCTTCTCTCAGTTTTGCAGCTGATGGCAAACTGTAGGGGTAAAAAGAGACTTTTTTTTTTTCTTCTTTTGGCCTACACAGGAAATGTTTATTGGGTTGTATTATGGTTAAAATTATCCTTGGATCTAACTGGGGATGGGGCGGCAGGGGCAGATGGATCACCACTGCAGCATTTCCTCCTTCGAATGTGCTCTAAAATAGTTGTCTTTTTTTTTTTTTTTTTTTTTTTTTTTTTTTTTCCACAACTGTGTATGTGTTACCCTGGACACACCCAGCACTGAAGTGCTCATTTAAAATCTTAATATACAAGATTACGCGGGTGGATATTTCTGGAAGTTGTTCATACTGAAGAATGGTAGTGAGCATTAGCAGCATCAGTTTCTCCTACCGAGTATCTAGGCACTGTAAATATAAACTGCTGAAACGTTAAACACAAAAGGGGTGAGAAAAAAACAAAGTCGAGTCAAAATATATAGTCAGACTCCTTTTTTTAAAAAAGAAAAATTGTAAAAAATTCTGGCAGGAGAACAAATCTTTTGTGGTGAAGGGAACCACTTGACCTGTATGGAGCAATCCCATAACTACACCAGTCCCACGACAAATACAGGTGAAGGAAACAAAGGGCAAGAGATAGTAAGATGTGATGTGAGGTTCCAAAATAGAGTAGCTGGAATAAGTATTTGCTTGTGGCATGCCCTGAAAGCAGCCAGCAAGAGGTCTGGCAGGGTATGTCTCCTATCTAATTTGGTCAGAGAATTGCACAGTTGTGAAACTTTTGACCAAGAAAGGCCTCTTTCTTCTCCCTCTGCTCTCCCTGGTTCTTGTGGCTGACCTTATTTTATGGCATGTTTGTGAACACGGTTTGTGTCAGGGACTGGGAGAAGCAGTGAGGTGATGTCTCATGTATTTAAGGATGAATTTCGAAGGGCTTTATAACTTAGCCATCAGCTTGTATGCCATGGCACACTGTCACCCAGTAAGTATTTGAAGCCCCTGAATTAGTTTAGATGTTAGTTTTTCATCTGATTACTATTTTTTCCTAAGTATTCAATAGTGGGACTGCAATGGGGATTTAAACTCTGCATATAGTGAAGGCTTTGTGAGTTCTTCTCTGTCTTCTATCCTGTCTGACCTAATCATCTCACAACTTTCTGCTTTGCTATAATCTTCTAGTGTGGATCAAAGTGGAAAGAAGCAACTATTTCTGTATTTTAATATACTTTTATCCTGGTAGTTAACTCTCACAATGCTGACAAATTCTAGTCTGCTGGCTGCATTGGTGCTTGGGAAAATAGCATTTTGTCTGCCTCAGATTAAAGAAACCTGTGCTACTGTTTGTGCAAGTCCCTTTCTACTTTTGAGCAGTACTTTTGAGCAACGTGTCCTGTCAAAAATGAGATTTTTGCTGTAGAACTTATTAAGGTTAATAGTGTCACATGCAGACTCTCTGAGGAGACTATTTAGTCTTTAAATCCAACTTGGGAGTCAATGGAGAAAATTGGAACATGAGGGGAAGAAGAGGTCAGGCTATCTCCTGGCAAAGGGTAAATGATGATTAGGAAGAACATGGGATTTAGGGTATAAAATCTCAGAAAGGATGTGTTGCAGGGAAAGAAAAGGCAGGGAATTAAATAGGCATGCAAAGACAGCATTGAGAACAGAAGAGGAATAAGGAAGAGCATGCAATGAAAGGGTAAAGATACATATAAAAAGGGAAGTTGGAAAGAATACTTAAAGCTGACAACAGTTTTGTTTTTGGAAGACTAGGTAAAGGTTTGTCTCTTTGGAGTTGCTATGGAAAAGCAGTGAACTGTAAGGCATCGCTCATCAGCTTGAAGCTATGCCTCAGACTTTTCCTTGTGTGTCTTGAACAATTCATAGAGCTGAAGAAAATCACTAGCTCATACAGTTCTGTGGGTCTGTTAAGGTCCCTGTCCCTCGTTTCCCTGCAGGCTCCCTCAGCACACAGTGCGACAGCTATGGCCAGTGCAGCTGCAAACCTGGTGTCATGGGTGATAAATGTGACCGGTGCCAGCCAGGTTTCCACTCCCTCTCCGAGGCTGGGTGCAGGTAAGGGGGAACTGCTGCTCTTTGGTGGAGGAACCTCTGTCTAAAAGAAAAAAACAGATACATTTTCAGGGCTGTGCAGCTTTAATGAATTATCCTCTCTCTTGTCTCTCTCAGGCCCTGTTCTTGCAATCCTGCTGGTAGCACAGGTGAATGCAATGTCGAAACAGGACGGTGTACTTGCAAGGACAACGTTGAAGGCTTCCACTGTGAGAGGTGAGTTTCTCTTCCTGTGGCTTCGTTTCAAGAATGAGAAATACTTGAGCAATGGGCTGGAGTAAACGTCAGGGAAATTAATTCTTTTTCCTTTGCATCTGCAGATGCAAACCTGGGTTTTTCCATCTGGATCCCTCAAATCCAAGAGGCTGTACCCCCTGCTTCTGTTTTGGACACTCTTCAGTTTGCACCAATGCTGTTGGCTACAGCATCTACAGCATCACCTCCAGCTTCCAGTTTGGTAAAATTGAGTCTGTCTTTGTATCTCAGGTTGGGCTGTAGACCAAAGCATGAGAAGTGATTAAAATCCTGCTCTTTCCTCCCTGTGTGGGATAGCAAACTTTGGGCAGGCAGGTACAGGATCCCTTTCTCGGAAGTGCTGAGTTACTGAAGTCAGTGGGAGCTTCACTGTCTTCAGGTTGTTTGTTCAGTTGGGGTGGAAGGTATTTGCTGCATTGGCCTCAGGCACCCACGGTGTTTAACATACTCCTCACAGTTTTAAGTAGGTGTTGCAGATGTCAAATTTTATAACTTACAGAGGTGCTGAGAAGAGGGGCATTTTCTCAATTTTAGAGCCGAATCAGGAGTTTGAGAGGATTATAAACGTTTTAGATTCTGGGTTAAATGGCTCTGAATAAAACAGGTGGGTTTCTGATGGATGTATAAACTGTACACAAATCTTTTTTCATACAGTCAGTTTCCTGCATACAAATGTTTTCATTCTGCATAGTCTAAAAATAACATATTTTTAATTAAAATTCCAATGGAGAACAGCTCTTATGAAGGCCAAAATTTGCATCAAGTCATAGATGACTTCAAGTTTTCCAGTTCTTTACTGAGGTCTTTAGAAATGAAGATGTTGAAAAGTATTTTTTGTAGGGCTCAAAGTTCAGAGGTTTCAAGTCAGCACTCCAATAACTGACTCAAGTCAGTTAGTACCAGTGTATAAAATACAAATCAGTTATATATAAGCAGCTTGCAGTATGATGTGAGTAGTCTGTGCAAAGCTGCTCCTTCAAAGGGTGTTGATCCTTGTACATTTGGTTTTCAGGAGAGGATGAGTGGCATGCTGAACAACGTGATGGCTCAGAAGTCCCCCTCCAGTGGAGTGCAGAGACCCAGGATATCTCTGTCATCTCAGACAGCTACTTCCCCATCTATTTTGTTGCACCACGTAGGTCATTCAAGAAGCGAGGTTTTCTGCACTGCCTGTGACCTTCCCATTCTCTGTCCCCTGACTGTAAGGATTTCTTCCTATTTCAGGCAAGTTCTTGGGCAACCAAGTTTTGAGTTATGGTCAGAACCTGACCTTCTCCTTCCGCGTGGACAGACGAGACACACGCCTTTCCGCAGAGGACCTGGTGCTGGAAGGGGCCGGGCTGAGAGTGTCAGTGCCTCTCATTGCCCAGGGCAACTCCTACCCCAGCGAGACCCTGCTAACCTACACCTTCAGGTGAGCATGGTCCCAGCCCAGCAAGAGGCTGGAGGAGCTGGGACCTAGCCTGCTGTGCACCCTGCCCTATCAGCTCTTGAGAAAACAAGCAGCATTATTTTTAGCTCGCAAGAGCAGTCTTATCAGGTTAATTTGAAGCTAGCTGTTCATCAGTATTGCATAAGCGTATGCAAAGTATGTGGCAATTGCATACCATTGTTGGGAATGGTGCTTTAAAAGGGCACAGCTGTTAGTATCTGAAAGCTTTGCAAATGATGCATGGCTCTTCTCCCTAGGCTCCATGAGGCTACTGATTACCCCTGGAGGCCTGCTCTGTCTGCATTCGACTTTCAGAAGCTTCTCCACAATTTGACTGCCATCAAGATCCGTGGGACATACAGCGAGAGAAGTGAGTCGCTGAGCAGAGCATCACAGAAAAAAGGGGCAGACAGGCCCATTTGTCCAGTGCTCCAGTTGTTTTATTGCAGGACCTGGTCATAAATAGCTGTGGGGAGTTATTTGGCAAAGCCATTTCTACCTGCAGTGCAACAGCTTCTCTTGGGCTTTCTGGAGAGGGGATGGGGAAGCAAAGTGCTGCCTGTGAGAGTCTCAAAATGAGCACTCATTACCTGCTGATGCTGCTCTAGGGAGCAGATGTGGTTCTGTATTTCTAAATGTGGGGTTCTGCTGTGTTGTGCAGCCAGTGTCTTCCAGATTGGTAGTAATATGTAATGCAAAATCCTGAAGGACATGGTAAGGGGGATGTAGAGAATCTAAAATAATTTATCCAGGAACAGTTACCTTCCCCCTGTTTTCTGATCGTGCCTTGGCAAGACAAGTGTGGAGGACAAGGTATTGAAAGCACAGCATGTGCTGAACATGTTCAAAAGTACCCTGTGATAAGGATTTATGAAAATCAGGCACTAATTAGGGGCCAAAATATTTGAATCTTTGGATATTGTCATGTGAAGGATTTTCTAAGTTTAAAAACAAGTATGTACAAAGGACAAATCTGTGTTTGGGGAAGATGAGGAAGCTGCAAGTGTTTTGAGTAGAGGTTGCTCATAAAGAAGAATGCAGGGTGGTGAAGAGGAGAGGGGGTAAGGTGTAGAGCAAGCCGTCCCTATGGCACTGTAGCTGTTGCTAATAACACAGAAGCTGGGGGCTCTGCTCAGTGCTTGAGAGCCATCACAGCACTACAAAGGTAGTGCTGTAACACTGGCTATTGTGAGTCCAGGCACAGTTCTGCTCCAGGGAAGGGGCTGGGAGGAGAGGGGGCGGAAGCTTTCAAATGCTGAAGAGTTTGCCCTGAGGCATGGTTTACAGACACTGCTTAAGGAAGGTGTAATTAAATTGCTGGAGAGATGGTATGTCCTCCCTAGAAAGGCAGGAATTGTTTTCGATATTTGATTTGGAAATGGAAACCATATGCATGTAAAAAATAACTTCTTTTAGCTGATGGTACTTAGTCATGTGCTGTTCTCAGCATCCTCCTCTGGTTTGTCATTCTCAGCTTTCTAGCCCTGCATGTGCCCTGTGTGAGCTATATTGCATCTTTGCTAATCTGTCTAAACTTCCAGGAGGATTTTGCTTCTTGATTCACCTTATCAGCTGCAAACCTGTCTCTTGCACAGTTCAGATACACTAGGTGAAATGCTGATGAAGTATTTCCCCTCTGGTTCCCAGGTGCTGGCCACCTGGATGATGTTACCATCACAACTGCTCTCCCCGGGCCCGGTGTGCCTGCGGCATGGGTGGAGAGCTGCTCCTGTCCAGCAGGCTATGAGGGGCAGTTCTGTGAGCGCTGCTCCTCTGGGTACCGCCGAGAGACACCCGGCCTTGGGCCCTACAGCCCCTGCGTGCCTTGCACTTGCAACGGGCACAGCGAGACATGCGATCCTGAGACAGGTAAGGGGTGATGGGAAAGGGAGCAGTAGGGGGGGGTTGTTCTCCGTCCCGTGTTGGATGAAGAATAAAACAATATATGTTCTCTGTTCCAGGTGTGTGCAATTGTAGGGATAACACAGCGGGGTCTCACTGCGAGAAGTGCAGCGATGGGTATTACGGAGATGCGACAGCAGGCACAGCCTTGGACTGCCAGCCCTGCCCGTGCCCTGGAGGCTCCAGCTGTGCCATTGTGCCCCGCACAAGGGAGGTTGTGTGCACCAGCTGCCAGGCTGGCACAACAGGTGAGTCCTTACCAGAAAGGGCTTTGTTCTACACCCCATGTGCCTGTGGACATGTCTTCTACCAGTTCTGCTGCCGTGACCCACAGTGAGTGGCACTGACAAGTTCTGTGTCTCCTGGTTCAAATGCAATTAATTTCTCCCTTCTTCTAGACCTATTTTCTCTTTCTTGTAAGGCTCAGTGCTGAAGAACTGTTCTTTGTGCCCTGCTCTTAAGATCAAAAGGGTAACAAAGATTTAATCTGTACAAAGCCCAAACATTTCTCTGCTATGTATCTGAGCCATGCTAGCTTCTGGTACAGAGTCTAGTACACATAATTGTGTGGTATTGGGCTGAAAGTTTGATAGATCTAAAAGAGCCAGGAAGGATGGGTCAGACTGAAACAAAATTAGAAGATGAGCCTCCTATTTGCCAGCCAGAGGCACCTTGGGATGCTTGCAGCAAGAAGGCCAGTGTCCTGCATGGAAAAAACAGGAAGGCTGCATTGACTCATGAATACCAATCAAAATGTACAAGACCAAATTTATACTCAACAGTTCTAAAGAGAAATATGTGAACAGGTGCTGCTCTTTTTTCTTAATGATAAACCATGAAGTCTGAGCATGTACTTGAGTTGTTAAGTGGAGCCTTTTGTTCTGCCTGCCAACAGCAAATAAGACTTGAGATGGTTGGCAGCCTCAGTGCTCCTTTGTTGATTTTATGCTTGGCATGAAAGAGTCCAAAGTACAGAGTACCTGTAAATGCCTTAAATGCTTAGGAAAGCCCCTGATCAAGTGCACAGACACGCTATCTAGAGCAGCTCATGGGAGTTGCCATGGGTGCCACCACTTTGTGACCTAAAGCAGAGCCTGGGGGCCAGAGTTCCAAGTCACTCACAGCTCAGGCGTGAGTATGAGCTCACCTTTACTTGTAGCTGACAGGGTCACACGAGGGTCCCTCCTGACTCCCATCTTTCTGTATGTGGTGGGAAAGGTGAGGGGAAAAATGGATTGTGTGCGTAAGAACTGCCAAAGAAACAGCTTTTAGCTGGCTGGCAAGGTTGTGTCTGCAATGAACTTTGGGAATTGATGGCTTGGATGCTTTGTGGCTGCCTGTGGAGGTTCAGCAGGTCTTGTTGGCCACGTGGCTTCCTGAAGCAGTGGCATCCCACTGAGTTCTACCTATTTGAACTCTTCAATTAACAACAAATTACACAAATAGGACTTGAGGTGATAGGAGGGAAGGGGGAAGCTGAAATAATTCATAATGCAAAGTTCCAATGAAAAAGGGTTACATTTAGAAATCGAGAGGGATTCTTGCGTAGTCTTGTGCACCTTTCTGGTTCCTTCACGAGGAGAAAAGGGGAAGAAGCTGAGGAGTGTACTTTTTGGGGGGGCTGCAGAAGGAGGCCAGGTGAGATGGCAGCAGTGAGCTCTCTGCTGTAGCATGTGCGCTTCTGTCCCGCCTCAGGCAAGAGATGTGAGCTGTGTGACGATGCGTATTTCGGGGACCCGCTTGGTGAGAATGGTGCTGTGAGGCCTTGCCGCCTGTGCCAGTGCAATGACAACATCGATCCTAATGCTGTGGGGAACTGCAACCGCCAGACAGGAGAGTGCCTCAAGTGCATCTACAACACAGCCGGCTTCTACTGTGACCGCTGCAAGGACGGCTTCTTCGGGAACCCCCTGGCCCCCAACCCTGCTGACAAGTGCCGGGGTAAGAGCCTTTTCTTCTCGCATTTAAAAACAGCTTTGTCCCTGAGAACTGCCTTTGGGTGATGCTTCCCATTCCTTTTATTTTGGCAGCCTGTCACTGTAATCCCTATGGCACTGTGAATCAACAGACAAGCTGCAATCAAGTGACGGGGCAGTGCGAGTGCCTCTCGCACGTCACTGAGAGGGACTGCAGTGCTTGCGAGCCTGGCTTCTTCAACCTCCAGAGTGGGCGTGGCTGTGAGAGGTAAGTCACCTTGGCATGGGGCAACGAGCCTGGTTTTGGAGGGTCTGTGTTTAGCAGGTGGAGGAACGTGATGTTTGTCACAAGTAACTGGTGTTCCGTGTTGATGCTGCCAAGGGTGGGGAGGAGCAGGAGTTAAGGAGCAGCTCCAAAGACTGTACAGAAAACTTGACTTATAAATAGCTTTATAAATAGCCTTAAATCAGAGTTTTAAATAGAAACGTGTCACGTGGCTGCGTGATCATTGGTAGCAGGGGCTCGTGGGTTCCTTTTTTAGTGCAACCACCAAGTGACCTTGCATGGTTCAAAGGCTTGGTGCCTTGTCCCATATCTGCACTGCAAGCAAAGTCACTCCGCTGGCATGGAAACTTCCAGCTGTGCTCACTAGGGCTCCTTCAGAGGTGCTTCACTCATGCCTGCTGTCTGTTGTCACCACCTAACCTGTGGCTGTGTCCTCCAGGTGTGACTGCCATGCACTGGGCTCCACCAACGGCCAGTGCGACATACGAACAGGGCAGTGCGAGTGCCAGCCTGGCGTCACTGGCCAGCGTTGTGACAGATGCGAGGCCAATCACTTTGGATTTGGCCCTGAAGGCTGCAAACGTAAGTGAGATTCCCTGCAGATGGTCTCAGTTCACAGATCCAGTGTTGAGGAATAACATACCTTGTAAACATAATTGCAAAAGAATATGGTCCAAACTTTTCTCTTCATATCCCCACCTTTCAAGAAGAAAAAAAAAAGTGAAGTTGGTTACAATGAAATGGGATAAGAAATTAAAATGTTTTTTTTTGGAAGAGGCAATGGCAAAAACTGTTAACACGGTTTGAAATGAAATGAGTCGTGTCCAGCGACACGGTGTGCCTTCCCATGCATGGCAGCACCCTGCTGGGGAGCAGGGCTCTGGCGGGTCCCCTATTGGTTTGCAGGAATGGTTTGTAGCTGTAGGGTATTTCTGCATCCTCTCAGCTCTGACTGAGCTTTGACTTTCCTGCAGCGTGTGACTGTGACCCTGAAGGTTCACGTTCCCTGCAGTGCCGGGAGGATGGTCGCTGTGAGTGCAAGGAAGGCTTTGTGGGGACCCGCTGCGACCAGTGTGAGGAGAACTATTTCTACAACCGGTCGTGGCCAGGCTGTCAGGAGTGTCCTGCATGTTACAGACTAGTGAAAGATAAGGTAAGGCCATGAATGTGACTGTTTGGTTTCCAGAGTCGGTCTCACACTCCATACCTACTTGCCCAGCAGCAAATATGTTGACTGCTTCTTGCTCCGTGCTGTAGCTGTGCTCCATCCCTCTCACACAGGTGGCAGAGCAGCGAGAGAGGCTTCAGGAGCTGGAAAATCTTATAGCAAATCTGGGTACGGGAGAAGAAACTGTAACTGACCAAGCCTTTGAGGAGAAGTTGAAGCAGGCAGAAAGAGATGTCATGGAGCTGCTCCGAGAAGCACAAAACAGCAAAGGTGAGTTGGGCCGATCAGGCATGGACTAATGATAGATGAGCTCTTTGCTTGATGTGCACATTCCCTTGGGATGCAAAGCTTTTAATTTCAGGCTTGCAGTGTGCATTAGGATAGACAACCATTTTGGGTAGTGCTGAGACTGTACGCGTTATCACTGAAACAATGAGGGCTGTAATTTTATCCCTGGTGTTCCCTGTAGTCTTTATTTAAGCAAAGAAAAATCTGCCTTTGTCTCTGTACAATAGATAGAAGTCTTACCCTCTTCTCCATGTGCAAAGGAAGTTTACTTGCTTTATAAAGAAGCAGAAAACTTTCCAGTACACAGAGGGGTACATCTCCGTGTTTCTGCAGCTTTCACCAGTAAGAAATGGTGAAAATTTTACAAATTTGCTCAGTTACCTGGGGATAAAGCATTTCCTGTTGGGACATCATCAGTGATTAGAACAAAAGCTTCAAAATCCTACTGGCAAGTTTTATTATCCAACCATAAAGTCTATAATGGTCTGAAAAGTGTTGTTACGGTGGCCTGTTGGTGTTTTTCCTCATGAATTCTGCTTCAAAGAGATTCTTTACCATAGGATGTCTGTGAGCAGGGCATTTAGTAATTTGACAGTGTTTTTTGCTGAGAGGTTTTTAACACATAAGTTGATGTGTATTCTGGAGAAGAGCAACTTGAAGAAGACTCTTGATTTGAAACCACTTTTGAAAAATCTGTCCCCTTTGTGTGAAACTGGGAAAAGCTGGCAAAAATCTGACATCATGTGTCATTTGCTTGGAAAGATACCTGCTGGTAGTGGGAATTATTCCTGAAACTCTTCTGAGTTCTAACTGGGGTAGCTTTATGTTCCCTGCTTAGCGTCCACACCTAGATAACAGCAGCCCTGAGTAGGAGGTAGGAAAGTGGATATTGTGGTAAGGTTAGGGCATGGATTGGGTTTTGTGGTGTTATTTTTTGTCTTTCTTTCCACGTCTTCACTCAAGAAAAGCCAGGTTAAATGCAAATCCTATCCTTGCAAAAAGCCCATGTGACATTTATTTGTGCTTTTCTACCTGATGCATTTTTTTAAAGGCATTAAATGTGCACATTCAATATGTAGGATGTGCTACAAGGTGAAGACACAATGTATTTGTAAAAAAAAAAAAAACAACAACAAACAAACGTAATTTTGGAGGCATGTGGGCTTCTTGTACTTTATTTCTTACAAGTACTCTCACCTTTTCAAAAATAATTCCTTTTGGTCCTGAGCCATGTATCTGTGCTTTATGGCTCCATTATTATGACATTCTTCTGAGGAGTTACCTGGTGGTCAAGAATTTGGGTATTTTGGGTGGTCGTAGGTTCTACACATAGAAGAACCAAGGCTGGGTTGTTTTTCCTCCCCATTCCAGAGGAATGCTGAAAGCTGGGAAGAGCTGGGGTGGATTTGCTTTTCTGCAGATCTTCCAAATGCTCTGTCTGGAGGCTGCATCTGTCTTAGGGGGGAGTCACCATTGCCCAGAGGAGGACAGTGTACAGCCATGCTATTTTTCCATCTCTGCTTACCTCGTAGTAGTTAAGATAAAAAAGAATTAGCAATGCAGATGTTTCATACCTTATGAAGAGCAGCTCTGTTGTCTTTTTTTTAATCAATTATAGAGTTGAAACATAATTCTGAACACAAATCTCCTGTTAGAGCCAGTTCAGACACCCAGCAGACTGTCTCATTAGTAGTTAATGACTTTTATGCACATTCTGATGATGGCTTTGATCTCAAGCTAACTGATTCATGAAACAGCTTTGCTAAGTCCCCTTTCAATAGGGGATTAATCTGCCAACCTGTTGCCTGCAAAGGTAAGCTGCTGCTCCAACTTCTCTTCCCACTGTAATTAATTTTGCTTCCTCTTATGTATCGTGTCTTTCAGACGTAGATCAGGGCCTGATGGATCGTCTCAAAGGCATCAACAGCACACTAGTGAGTCAGCTCAACAGGCTGAGGAACATCCAGAACACGGTACAGGAGACGGAGAACTTGGCAGAGAAAGCCCGAGAACGGGTGGAGGCTACAGAAGATCTGATCACGGCAGCTTCTGATATGCTCGAGAAGGCAAAGATGGCAGCTGACAATGTGGTGAGTGTGTAGTGGAGATCTGGTGGGGCAAGGAGAGGGCAAGGCCCTTCCTTGCTGTGCTGTCTGGATGTGTTTCTCTGCTCTTTCTCTCTCTTGTAGTAAACTTGCTATGGAATAATCTTCTCCTTTACTCAGTAATGTGGAAAATGAAGGAAAATCTCAATTACCTGTCATGAATCGCATCTTAGCTCCCTGCTCAAATAAAAATATTAAAATAAATAAATAAATACCAAAATGTATGTTTTTAAGGGGTAGCTGCTAATAGAAACTGCATGAACTTAAGAAAAAATACAGAGGCCAGAAGTAGGTTAGACACATCTCAAAGCATTTAGATCATGACAACAAATGTTTAAAGCATTGATGAATAAAAGATGGTAGTAGAGCTTCAAGGTATTTTTTCTTTCTTTTTTTCCAGTCCATTACACCTCCGGAGTCAAGTGGCGACCCTAACAACATGACTCTGTTGGCAGAAGAGGCCCGTAAGCTGGCTGAAAGGTAGCCTGTGGTGCTGCACGCTCCTCCCAGCCCACATCAGTGCCCTACAGCCACCTAGAAGAGGAGGGGGAATGAGGCTTGGTCTGGGTGCATGCCTGTGGGTCTGGGCTAACGCTGGGTCTGTGCACTAGGGACACGTGTGACTGTAGTGGTGCTTATAGACTGGTCTCGTGGGTGCTGCTGGAGTAATGCCTGTGGTTGCAGAGATGTTCTCAAACAGCATCTTCCATTGCAAATGTTTCAGCTGTGCAAATCTGGGTGAAGGAAGGAAAAATAGGAGAAAATACAAACTTGGAGTTGAGGATAGAAACTGCTGCTTGACAATTCCACTGGCATTATTTTTCTTCTGTAATCTTGTCCAGACACAAGCAAGAAGCGGATGAGATTGTTCGCATAGCCAAGGCAGCAAACGATACTTCCACAGAAGCGTATCAGCTGCTGCTGAAGACCTTGGCTGGGGAAAACCAAACTGCGAGTGATATTGATGAGCTCAACCAGAAGTGAGTCAGCAACAGAGAATTGCTTTTTATTCCCTGGCTTTAGAGTAGTATTTAAGTTTAAGCTGCCTTTTTAGCATTTTATGCTCTAGATTTTATGACAGTTGTCTCTGTTTTAGCCTCTCTACTCTTTTCAGTAAGTTTGATCCTAGTAAAAAAATTATAGAGTAACTGGATCTGTGCTTTTTTCTTTTTTGTTTTGTTTTTTAATTAGATATAATCAAGCAAGAAACATTTCTCGGGACCTAGAGAAACAGGCTGACAAGGTGCTTACAGAAGCAGAGGAAGCTGGAAACAAGGCCCTTCAGATCTATGCTAATCTCACCAATCTGCCCACTGTGGATTCCACAGGGCTAGAGGTATATGAATGAAGCATCATACGTAGCATTTTGTAAAGACAAGTGTGGACAATCATTAAGGCAGCACACTAGGTTGCAGGCACATGTTACATGTGCTCTGCTAATGTTACTCTGCTTTAGATCTGTCTGTGGAATTTTCATCCATCATGGTATCACCGAGACTTCTATATTGCTCTTTATGCAAGAGATTAACAAGCAGGAAACTGCAAACGTAAACCCCTCTTGCAGTCTCTGAAGGACAAGAAAAGAGTGAAATGTTGTTTGTCAAACATCATGGCTTGAATCAAAAAGTGCAAAGAATCCGGTTCCCACTGAAGTCTGCAGAGCTAATCCCTTTCCTTCACTCACTGTAGTAGTGCAGACTTTCTTATGCACAAAAATGTCCCCTGTCCTGCACTGCACAGATCATTGTATTTGGAACTTAGAAGCTGCAAAGTTACAGCTATAATCCGTCATCACTTCTGCCTGTTTTAACATTAGAAATTGTACTGTGTTTTGTCACCTGTTCAAAATTTCTTTGACCTTTGGAGAATCTGCATTTGTTTCTGATTTCTGCATGCAGAATGAAGCAAATAAGATCAAGAAGGAAGCAGAGGAGTTAGATCAGCTAATAGCAAGGAAGCTGAAAGACTACGAAGACTTGAGGGAAGACATGAAAGGAAAGGAGCTGGAAGTAAAGAACCTTTTGGAGAAAGGGAAGACGGAGCAGCAGGTCAGTTCTGTTTTGTGCAGGCTTTTGTTCCCTGAGAGGAAGAAGAAAAAAAAACAACAGGAAAACAAGTAACTGCCCAGATGTGAAAGACTTGGCCTTACTCAGTCATATCTCAGCAGTGGTTGTTACTTACACAAATATTGAAGAATGGTCCTGTGAAGAAAGTGCTAAAGCTACTACATTGTGGCTATATTGGAGAGTTGGTATATTTGCCAGGTGTGTATTCAGGATGGTGTTCCAAAGTACCAGAATTTACTGTGATTTCAGAGGAAGTATTGCCACTCACTTAGGGGATGACTGCAGTTCCGTACTGCAGTGGTGTTTCATGCTAAATGATGTTTTCTGAGAGGCCTAGATGGTCACCCATCAAACGGTAAGAGTATGTTGACAGATGTCTTGTCTCCTTAGACTGCAGACCAGCTCCTGGCTCGAGCGGATGCAGCAAAAGCCCTGGCTGAGGAAGCTGCTCGGAAAGGCAACGGCACACTGCAGGAGGCTAATACCATTCTCAGCAACCTGAAAGGTAAAGAGAAAACACTTGCAGGGAATCCTGTAATTCTTCCCAGAGAGGTAACTCTGCAGTATAGCCATCTCAGTTAAATGGGTCATGCTGTTGCCAGTACCCAAGTGTTGGATAGATTCTTCTGGCTTTTTTAAAGGAAAATGGAAATCTTTCCAGTGACTAGAAATCTCCTTTCTGTCCAGCTTACTTATTTAGCCTGAGATGATCTGTAACAAGGCGTATGCAAGCGTATGCGCCCCCATACCCCAGTTTGCTGTTCTTCCCTCTAATTTAAATTAGGCAAAGCCAAGGGTAGTTTGGTCACAGAAGCATCCCAAAGCTCTTCTGGAGCAGACGATGAGAATCTGTTTTGCCCTTTCTTAGATTTTGATAAGCGGGTGAATGATAACAAGACAGCAGCTGAGGAGGCACTGAAGAAGATTCCTGCCATCACCCGGACCATTGCTGAAGCCAACAATAAGACACGCCAGGCAGAGATGGCGCTTGGCAATGCTGCTGCTGATGCCCATGAAGCCAAGACTAAAGCAGATGATGCTGAGAAGATTGCCAGTTCTGTTCAGAAGGTGAGTCCCTTGCAGTTCTGGAGCCAACCCTCAAAGGTATTGGTGTGTATTTGCATACTCTGTTCCAGAACGTTCCACGCCTTCAGCTGCCTGTTTCCATCCTCTTCCCATGTTGGCTGTAGAGTGCTGCTGCTACCAGAGCCGATGCTGACAAGACTTTCTCTGATGTGACGGGGCTGGCCAAAGAAGTAGATGACATGATGAAGCAACTCCAGGAAGCAGAAAAAGAGCTGAAGCGGAAGCAAGATGATGCTGATCAGGACATGATGATGGCAGGCATGGTAAGTGATGCTGGCAGCAGAGGCAAGAAGATGCACTCTCCCTGCTGTCCTACCAGTACAAGCAGTCTTCTGCTCCCCTCCTGCACAGTCAGCACTGGGTGCAATTAGTATTCTCTATCTTCCAAATTTTAAGTGGAATTCATGCATGAGACTAGTGAGGGAGCTCCTATAGTAACCTTACCATAGGCTCATTACTGGACTTTGAGAGCCAGTTTCTGTAACATAGTACTTTTATTTTTTACAGAAACCTGACTCTGTTCTGGCATGCATAACTCTGTTCATGCATAACTCTTCTTAGTTACAAGGGATCCACATCCTTTCTTGTAGAAAATGGAGTATTTGAAGGTTGTCTTTGCCAGCACTATGACAGATATCTCAGAGATCATTATGGAGAGAGGAAACAGGGATGTGTGCAACTGCTTGGGCAAATGCATGAAAAGGAGAGGCAGTGGTTTCATAAACCCTAAAGAGTTTATTATGCTCTCATTTTTTTTTTCACCCTGCAGGCCTCACAGGCAGCCCAGGAGGCAGAAGACAATGCAAGAAAAGCAAAGAACTCTGTGAACAACTTGCTTACTGTCATTAATGACCTTTTAGATCAACTAGGTAAGGCTCTCCTTATGTGTGCTTGTGTGCTATATTCCTTTGAGTGTTTTCCTGTCTCCTGTTTGGGAAGTGCTGTGTTGGCAGCCAGTGTTGTGTGGTACTGTGCCATGAATCAAATTGGTCTTTTTTTTTTTTTTTTTTTCTTAGATATTGGGTTTATGTGCTTTTTGTAAGTGTTTGTTTTGTTTTGTTTTGTTTTGCTTTTCTTTTTTCTCTGGAGTAGCCTCAAAGCTCATTGTGTAGTGTTCAGCACTGCTTTCCTGCAAGCTGAGGACTATTGTTGAGGCACTGGAGTGTGTAGCCAATTCATGTGGTCCTATTTGAATGCAAAGATGGATGGTCAGATGGAGATCTTGGTTCACTTGTCCAGAGCAGGGGCTGTGCTGTGTATAAGCACCTGAAAGCAGTGCTTCAAAAGCTTTTTAATGGTCTATTTCCTTCTGGCTTCTCAGGGCAACTGGAGACGGTGGACTTGAACAAACTGAACGAGATTGAGGGTACCCTGAATAGTGCCAAAGACCAGATGAGAAGTAGTGACTTGGACCAGAAAGTGTCTTTGCTTGAGAGAGAAGCCAGGAAGCAAGATGATGCAATACAGGCCTACAACAGGGACATTGAGGAAATCCTGAAAGACATTAGCAACCTGGAAGACATCAAGAAGACCTTACCATCTGGCTGTTTTAACACCCCGTCCATTGAGAAACCCTAAGGGAGCGCTGAGGGTATTCCCCAGGTGACTGGTGGAGCAATGGTTTGGCTATGGAGTGCCTTAACACACGTTACCTTCTTCAAATCCCCAACTCTTCGCTGCTCGCAGCCACTGTTCTCTTTCCAAATCAGGATAAGTTGAATTTTTTTTTTTTTTTTTTTAAAGAGAGGCAAATTAAATATCCGTCTTTGGGCATCAAAGGGTTTTTTATATAAATTGTCTTCCTGAGCACTCCACCTTCGCCCCTTTCTCAGACACAGTTTCCCTTTAATTAGCACAAGGATGAGAGATGCTCTGGACTCTTTATTCTGTGGTTCAGAAATAACCACGTGAGCTGTATACATCAAGGCAAAACTAACTCTACTTTCTCTCCTTTCTTCTCCCCTTGACTGTAAAGTCCTTGGTCCCGGAGCCCTGTCCCTATGAAGGAAGGGGGTTGGCTACCAAAGTATTACTGTAATGGCCAGTATAGCTGCACTCATTCAGATCCCTGTTCCCAACTTCTAACCCTGTGAATTTTTTATTTTGTTTTGTTACGATGCCTAGTGGCCAATCAAAAACATTGGTAGCCTTTTACGAGTTATCCTAAGCCTCTTTCTGAAATGCTTTCTGTGATGATGCATCGCTCTGAGAATAATGCAGCCTCTGAGAGGAGCTTTTTGGGAAGATGGGATGCTAGGGGAGTGGTAGGTCTTGCCAGCACTGCTGCTGGCCTGTGGAGCAGAAGTTGTGTGTGCAGTCTGCAAGCAGCTGCCAGTTGGGTAGTCCAGGCTGGGGAGTCTGGAAGTGATGAGCTGAGTTCCCATCTGGAGGTGTTGCCCTCAAATTGCCAGAGGATCTTTGTTTTAGGCTACAGGTGTCTGATTGACAGATTCATTTGTTCAAGCAGCAGAAATTTTGCTGATGAGGAGAGCTGCCATCCAGAGAGCTCTGACAGCTGGTCTGAACTTCAACCTGAATGTGTTTGGGTAGGGAAGAAAGAGGGCTTGAAGATGTAAATGAGAAGGTCTTTCTCCCCATCGTCTTCCTGAAGGAGGCTAGTAGTATTTTTACACTTTTTGGTATTGCTCTGACCTTTTTTTTTTTTTTTCCCCAACCTGGCTGAAAGAGCAGTTTTCAGGTTCTTCCCCAGGCAGTGCTTCCCACTGCCGGCTGCTTGTCGGTGCTGGAAGGCAGCAGCGGGAGCCCTTCGCTCCTCCCTCAGCCCTCCTCTGATACGAGAGCACCCTCTGCAGCTTCCTCCGTGGCTCTAGCCCAGCATCCCCTCTCTCTTCCTTGAGATCCAGCATATATCTATCCTTAAACACTATGCAACTTTGTACGTTTGCGTAGCGGGGAAGAAATTATTATCTGACACACACTGGTGCTATTAATTATTTCAAATTTATATTTTTTGTGTGAATGTGATATTTTTTTTCCGTTTTTATCATGATTATAGTGTGAGGAAGTCTCTCGTGTGCATGTGTATGCGTGTGTAAATATACTCAGCCATATTTCCAGAGTGGCACAGCCTGGCCTCCTCTACGTGCTTTCCCCTATAACCATCACGGCACGTGCACCACGTATCGCTTCTGTCCATATACTCCCCTTGGAGCCCAGTGTTTCCTCTAGTGGGGCTCCCACCCTCTTCCCCCAATGCATGTTCTCAGCATCTGCATGGCGTGGGGCCAGCAGTGACCCACGCCTGCTGCTGCAGCTGGGGGATGGGCGCTTTCTGCCCCCCAGGTTCTGGCCGCGACGTGCTGGGAGCGGCCGCGGTTTCGCAGCTGGACTGTGAGGAGCTGGAGCGCTGTCGGGACCCAGTGTTGAGGTGGTCAGAGCTGGATTTGGGGTTCAGACCTCTGTGCAAGGAGTGAGGACTTAGCTGGAGGCTGAGCGCATCCTCAAACTGCTGCGGGGCGGGGGGATGTTTCTAGCAAACCCTGCATCTCTCTTGTACCCATCTTCCTAGAGTTTCTTGCAATTTACCAAAAACTGCCTTGGGGTTTTCCCCCACCTGTGAACATATCTAGTCCCACCCCTGGAGGAGTGTTTCCCTGTGCTTGCCCACGCTTGTGGGACCTTCACATCAGTGTTTTCTGGCTGGCTGCTCTGGTCAGATGGCTGTCTAACCACGTCACCTCTCTGCCAAGGCTGTGAGAAGAGCAGATGTGAAGATGTGCGCATGCCCTGGCTGACCTCAGGCCTAAGGTTTCCTGCTTTCTCTTCTATTTTTTTTTTTGTTGTTGTTAAGCTGTTTTTAACAGAATTTTATTTTTAAATAAATAAAAAAAATCTTTATAAGCGATCTCTTAATCACTACTGCATTACAGCCATTACTCATTGTATAAGTCCAGTTATTTCTTTGCGTAATGTGATGTTGAGACGGCTGCTGGTGGAGTGCTGGATGTCGCGGGCAGCACGTGGTGGTCCCTTCATCACTTGATTCCTGACTGTGGCCCCCTCAGTACGTGCCTTCACTTCAGCTTTTTTGCCTTAATCTGTGGTCTCGCTGTCTGGGGCGGTAAACAAAATGCAACACTTGCAGTTTTTATGTATAAAACAGTATTTCTTATTTATAATAAAGTCTGAATATTTGTAACCCCCTATACATTGGGATTCCTTTGAGTTTTGCTTTTTTGGTGCAGGTCAGTTTGGGTCTGTCTCCATTACAGGGTTCTTCTCTTGCTCGGTGAACTGGAAGAACAGGGTGAGGGGCAGGGAAGGGAGGAGAAAATCAATTTGCAAATTCCTGCAGAGGGCTGCAAATGGGCACACTGAACACGGGTTTCTCTCCGTGTCCAGAGCTCAGCTGCACTGACTGCAATGAATTTTAGGCTGCTGTTTTTCCAGTCCTTTGGAAATAAGAGTGTGCCGTCCATGCAGCACTGTTGGAGCTGAGCTCTCCTTGAGGGAACAGGAGGGTTGGATGGGTGGCTCTCTGCATTTTAGGGGTACAATCTTGTCTGCTTACAGCTGGCTTGCTGAAAATCAAGGGGCTGCTGGGGTGAAAGGACTGAAAGGGAAATGGAAACCCTACATAAAGGACCTGGGATTCCTTCCACAGGAACTGCTGACAATCTGGATGTTCTCTGTTGTTTCTGGGTCTTGTCAGCAAGAGCAGAGAGATTTTATTCCTGAATTAAGTTTTGAATGTTAGGAAAGATTACTGTGATAACAGACTGTAGCTTTGAAATCAAACAAATCTTACAGTTGTAGACTGGATTTTTTTTTTAATTTTTCTCTGCAGGGGAAAATGCATGTCTCATTAACTTGCAT
Organism: Nettapus auritus; assembly: GCA_011076525.1. Lineage (NCBI taxonomy): Eukaryota > Metazoa > Chordata > Aves > Anseriformes > Anatidae > Nettapus > Nettapus auritus. The sequence goes on from CM021772.1 coordinate 12,736,007, forward strand.
CACAGCTAATCCCTCCCTTCTTGCATGGGAGAAAACCTGGGGGTGCTCCCTGATGTCCCTGGGTGGTGCCACCAATGTGGGGGATATCTCCAGTGCAGGGGAACACCTGTCTGACAAGAGCAAGGACTTTCCAAACTGTTTCCTCTACTCTGGAGAAATTGTGGTAGTGCTTCCACAGTCTTGTCAGATTGTACTGTGCCTTTTCCTGCACTTGTTTTGACAGCCCCTTGCCAGATCACCAGAGCTGGAGTGCCCAACCCTGGCAGGAGCTGCCACCATGGTCAGCGAGGAGCTGCAGGGACGTAGGGACCTGAGGGACCTGCTCCCCAGAAGCCTCTCTCCAGGCTTGTTCATTGCTGTGGCCTGGGAAACAAGACGGAGTGAAAGGAAGTGAGCTGAAGAAGCTTGTCAAGTATTTGAGCCCAGGAGTCCACCCAGGATCTGAGGGGGATGTTTCTGCCCAGCAGGGGCTGAGCTTGACCTTGAGGTGGGCATCAAGAGGAGGGATCTTGCTCACGGGGGACTGCACCATGCTTTGCTGGCTTTTCTCTAATTTCTGGGGACTTTTCCAACTCTCTGAGGTCAAGCTCCATCTTCACGCCTGTGCTCTCTGGAGGAGGGAGAGGCTGGCACGGGGGTCAGCTGGCAATGGAAAGGAGCTGGGCAGAGGAGGGATCTTCACAACTGGGATGAAAAGCAGCCAGGTGCTTGTCCTAGCAAAAGCGGGAGCTCCGGGGGGCTTCGTAGAGCTTGGGGCCCTTCCCAGGCTGCTCTCTGGAGGCAAAGGTGAGAGCACAGCAAGACAGAAATGCCAGAGTCCCTGCCTCTCTGCCTGCCTGCCTGTCTGTGTCTCATCCCCTCATGCGTACAGGCAGGGCGGTGACGAGGCGAGGCCAGACGTGACAGCGTTTCCTCGCTGCACCCTGCCCCGCTTGCTCACCGCCGCAGCCCTGCAGGCAGGACGTGGGTCCCAGCAAAAGGCGGCCCCGTGGCTGTGATCTTTGCGGGGTCATCCCTGTCACCAGAGGTGGCTCTCAGCTCAGCCTGCCCTGTAATCCAGGGGGAATTCTTAGCATACGAGATGTGGCTTTCCTGAGCCAAGCGCTATGAATTTTTTTATGCCTTGGTGTAAAATGTGGAGGTGGTGGGATGGCTGCTGGGGTCCAACTGGGTTCTTGTTCCTCTGCCCGCCCTGACCCAGGGACCCACCGGCTCTGGTGAGCATGGCTGGGTCTGTGGGGTCCCACCAAGCCCTTGCCCAAATTTTTCTCCATCTCTTTTCTGTTCCGTGCGGCTGAAATTAGGGGGTTTGCTTCTCCTGAACATGGGCTGTCCCAGCTGCTGAGCTGTGCCTCCAGGTACACCAGAAGTGTCCATAAAAACCACAGAAGTGCCAGAGGATGTCTTCTGAAGGATGCCCACATGTTCCTGAGCAAGGGGCTGTTTTAAAGGATTAACCAGTTACCACTGGTGTTCTGCTTTAGGCACTGTGGGACTGGGAGCAAGCTCCTTATGCTGGCAGATTTTGCAGCACATGGACGTGTAGGTGAGCACGTGTGTGTGGGGCAGCAATGGCTGGAAGGAAAGCAAGCGAGCCAAGCACCTGAGGAGAACCCACTTCTGCGTAGGCCCCAAGGGAGCAGCAACGTTTGCGTAAGGCCTTCTCCAGCCAGTGCTGCCATCACAATGGGTGACGATTCTCCTGCAGTGGGTGGTGGGCACCAGTTTGTTTCAGTTCTAGCACGTTTTGAAAATCATGGCCTTGAAACTCTGCTTTGGGTAGCATCGTGTGTGCATTGATGCAGTTTTAGATGTGACTTTGAGTGCTGGTGAAGGATGACGAGGTAAGAGTAACCAAAGCAAATAGGCAGAAATGACTGGAAAGCGAGCTGTGTCAGTGCTTGTTTGCAGAAGTGAGGTCAGAGGCTGAGTGTGAATGGCGAGACAGAAGGAATAATATGAAAGAGCCAAATAAGGAAAATTCGCAATTCTTGTGAAAAGCTTCCAATGGCAAGAGCTAGTCTTCAAATAGAGAACTCGGCCAAGAATTTGGGTTTTGGAGCAGAACGGATTAAGTGCATTTCACTAAAGGAATAAACAGACCTATAAGAACTCTGCCAAATAGGTGGGAATGTGGTGTTTTTATCTTGCTACTTAAAAAATAATGAAAGAATCAGACAAGATGATCTTGGTTGTCAAATGTCAATATACCACTAGTGCATTTGTGAAGCTGGTTTCCTTGTTGTGAGCTATATTAAGACACAGTGTAAGCAATTAAAAGGGAGCAGCCTGTTTGTAAAAGAGAGTTGAATCAGTCAGCGGAGGCAGGTTAAACTTGGCAAATGGAGTCACCAAAAGGCAGCGAATTCGGGCTGGTTGTACTAGGAGGTCACCATGGCGCAAGGAGGCGCTGAGGGAAGCCATGAGTCACCACTAGGTACATCAGTGTGCAGAGGCTGTTGAGCACCTTAAAAGGTTCAGGAGGAGACCTGAATGTTAATTAGCCTGGATCTGTTAGCTTTGGAAGGAGCAGAGTGTCAGCCTAATTTGGGCTGGGCTCCAGTCCCTAAGGCAGAAAGGTAACTGCAGCATTGGGCTGGGGGTGAACTTGTTGGGCACCTTCATCTGCAGGTGCTAGTGTCCGCGGCCCACTTGTGATCACAGATCAAGGAAATAAGCAGTGCTGAGCTGCAGCATGAGGACCATCCTTCCCTGAGATCAGCCTCGGGGCTGCTTTTGAGGGTCACAGAGATGTGCCAGCGTCCCATTTCTACTGTGTGTTTGGCTATCAGCAGGGCTGGGAGGCCCCTGTGTGGAGGTTTCAAACTGATAGCAAAATTAATGTCGCTGCTGTGCTCTCTCATTCCCGCTCCTCAAAGGAAGGTGGGGAAAAAATACAGTGAAAATAGGCTCAAGGGTCGAGATAAGGACAGGGAGATGGTTCATGGTCCCCTCTCATGGGATGCTGTCCTTCGCAAACTGGTCCTCAGTGGGCTTCCCCCAGGCTGCAGCTCTTTGAGAAGAACTCCCCTTCTTCACTGACCTCGATGTCTGCAGAGCTGTTTCCTCTACATTTTCTCTCTCCCCACTGCTGTCATGCAGCAGTTTTTCCCTTTCTTCAAAATGCACTCACTGGCTTGTCTTGGCCAGCAGTGGGTCCTTCTGTAGCCGACTGGCACTGACCCTTCTCTGTCATGGGGCAGCGTCTGGGCTGTGCTCACCCCCTGCCACCCAAACCTAGCACACTCGGCCTCCAGACTGCTCTCCTCCCCTGTGGACTTGATCGTGGCTGCCTCAGATGTGCAGCTGAGGAGTAAGGCAGAACTGCCTTCAGGTCTCACGCGGCAAGTCTGCAGCCCTTGAGACCAAAACGCTGACGGGCACGGGGCTCTGGGGCATCTGCTTCTCATCCTTTTCCAGCACAAACACAGTTGTACTGGGCCAGGCAAATGGCCTGTTTAACCTTAGTTTGTGTCTCAGGTGTAAAAGCAGATAACATGCATGACAGTCGCTGATAAATCCAACCTTTCTCCCATTTCTAGGTCTGGGGATTTCCTGAACCTAATGCCTGTAGATCCTGATAGACTTTTTTCTTTTTTCTTTTCTTTTTTTCTTTTTCTTTTTTTCTTTTTCTTTTTTTTTTTCTTTTTTTTTTTTT
>CM021772.1:12739764-12860070 GCA_011076525.1 Nettapus auritus
GCCCCTCTTCCTGCCTCCCTCCAGCTCTGCTCTGGCAGGGTGGCTCAGTGGCCCGGGAGGCTGTGTGGGCAGCCCCTGTCCCCCCTCCTCGGGCTCCCCGTGATCTCATCCCATCTCACTCCACTACCTGTTGTGACGCCTGCATGCCCGGGCAGCCCCGCTCCTACGTGCCGACGTGCCTGGAGAGTGGTGGCAAAGCCCGGGTGGAGGAGGGTGGACGGGACAGAACCGGGCAGCCACCATCGAAGTCACATTGTCCCAGCAGCTGATTTCCCCTGGACAGTGCTGCCAGGAGGCCCTTGGGGTGCTGCGTCCAGTCGTTGGCAATGCCTTTGGCTGGCGGCAGGCGCATGTGCACCTGGCTGCGCTGCTGGGCTGGGCTCCCCTGTTCACGGTGAGTCAGAGCAAGGCACCCGCGCTCTTCCTGCTGGGAGTGACTCAGGTGGAGGAGCTGATAAAAACCACCAGGGTGTGGGGGGGATCACAAATAAGAATGGAGCTCAAATGCAGCAGCCTGGAGCTGGGTCTTTTCATGCCCAGCGCCTGCCACAGGACTGTGGCAATGGCCAGGTGCTGGCTCGTGGTCCTGGCAGTGTCCCCGCTGCTCACAGCACTCAGCACTGAAGGAAGAGAAGGTAAGGCTTTCAGGGGGCTGGGGAGGTCTGCTCTGGGGCTGGAAAGCTGTCCTGCTGGCAGATTTGCTGACAGCCCTGGGATTGTGGAGCCCTTTGGGTCCAGCAGTGCTCTTCTGCTGGGCCACGCTCTCCCCTCCTGTTGCTGGGGATAAACCCACACCCCTAAGGTGCTTCTCCTCAGGCTTCCTCTGGGGCTAAACTCCCGTGAGCACCTAGACCGTTTTTTACCAGTGTCCCTTTTGAGTAACTTGTTTGGGTGTAATTACTTTATTGCTTGCTGAGGAAAGCTTGGCTGCCTGGGTGGGATTTGGGTGTGAGAACAAGGATTGCACAGGGAAGGGGTTTGTTTGCCTGCCGCCGCAGATAACCAGCATGTTTGCTGAGCCTGAGGAAGAGATGGAAGTGTCCAGGATCCAGTGCGGAGTTTGTGTTTTGTGCGAGCTGGAGCCTGATGGGATGCATGCAGTCCTAAAGACCAAAATCAGCTTTACATGTTCTTCATAAATGCTGAGCAGCCTCAGTTGTTTTTGTTTGTTTCTCTGTAATACTGCTGCTTGGAAATAGGCTTGCAGGATTTGAAGCAGGTCCCTTGATATCAGATTCCATTTAAGCGCAGTGGAACACGATAGGGGAAAAAGTGCTGAATGAGCGCATTTTTAAAGGACAGACCTCATTTGGTTTGCTTGCTAATTGGATAATTACTACAGCAGCCATAATTGTGCTGTAAAATACCGATGGAGATTCTTATTTTCTGCCTCTGCTCACTGCCTTGGCTGCAGCACGCATGTCCCTGGGCGTTGGTTGAGGCTGGTTTAAGGTTCTCCAGGGTGCGGGGATGAGCAAGGGTGGGGGGGCTCACAGCTTTCCAACCCTTTGAGTGGGAAATGAGGGAGGAAAAAGGGGCTTTGATTGCCTAAGCGGAGGTGGGCTGGGGTGTACGAAGAAGGTGAGGGGCTCACAGCTCTGAGCTTCTTTGGGTGGCAAAGGCTGTTTGAAGATTTCAGCGAAGATTTTGACACTCCCGGCTGTGATTCTTGGCTTGGGGAGATCCAATGGAAGCTTACCAGGCTGCAGAGCACCTACAACAGCAAGCATGCAGACAAGCTGACGTCTCTGGCCTGGTGCTGGCTGCTGTGGTACACGCGTGCTTCTCAAAGTCGGCACCACAGTGTCTGTAGCCAAGGCGCAGCATGCTTATTCACTGCGTTGGAAAGAACTGTCTCCTTCTCCAAGCCTTTCCCTTGTTGGGGTTTACATCAGCACAGCAACCAAATATCTTTCAAGTTTTTTTTCTGCTGGCTGGAAGCTTGGGGAGCAAGGTCCTACTGGATGTGTACCCCAGACCTCCCTCATCCCGATGCGGCACTGAAGAAATCCATGGGTAGGGCCTTGGGGCACCCGGCTGCAGAGCAGCTCCTGTCCTTGGCTTCAAGCCCACTCCATCTTGCTTCGCCTGTGGTAATGCTCAGCCTGCTGAAGCCTGCCAGGCTCCAAGAGAAGACCAGCAGCAGCGGTGAGGCTGTGGCACCAACATGCAGTAGCATTGTGAACAGCTTCATGTTAGCCAGCCCTGAATCCGTGCCAAGGCTGGGAGTCAGCTCTCAACATGCTTCAGCCTTGGAGCAAGACCTGAGAACAGGCTTTCCTTCCCTGGGGAGCTGTAATTTGGCAAGCTGGTAAATCCTCTGGATTGTTAAATCCTCTGGATTGTGCAGGGCGAGGTGTGGGTGGGGTTAAATGCTTTAATATGGAGGGAAGGGGAGGGGACGGGCACCAAGCAGTCACAGCGTGAAAGTGAGTGCGAATACCCTGGGAAGCAAAATCCCATGTTGCTTCTTTTGGAGATTTTTTTCTTTTTTTAATAGTTTCTGCCCTTTGGTCACTGGAGATGCCTACTGAGGCTCTGGGCTTTTCTTCCACACCGACCAAGACAGGACTTGGGCTCCTGCAGGTGTCCTCAGCAGGCTGGGCAGTGGGACTGCTGCTGGGTGCTGGGCTCCTGGTGGCAGGGCTGGACCAAGAGCCACACTTCCTAGAGCTAGGAAAGCTCTGTCCCTGTTTGCGGCAGGTCGTGCTCGTTCCTCTCATTATCAGGCTGGGCTGAACGTGCTCCTCAGGTACACGAGTGCTGGTGGGCATCTGAGGGCATCTGTCAGCACTGGCAGTGGGCCTGGAGACTCGGTCTTGGCATAGGAAATGCGGGGGCCCCGGGGTAGGGGGGCACAGAGGTCTTTGGCGGCCAAGGGCACCAGGTGGAAGCTGGCTTGGGACGGACCTTTGTGGGCAACTTGGAGCAGCTCCTCAGCAGGCTCTGCACCCTTGAGGGTCCTGCTGCATCCCTCAGGTCACGTCTTCTGCTGCCTGTTTTTGTCAGTCATTCTCCCAACCTCAGCTGCTCTAGTTGGTGGTGCTGCTGCACTGAGACACTCCTGCAGTAAGACAGCTGAGGGTGCGGACGAGGCTGGGGTCAGGCTGTGCTGCAGGGGCTTGGGGTGTGGGCCCTGCTGGAGGTGACCTGGATTGCCCTGCTTTTCCCTGGAGCAAGCGGACAGACGGGAGGACAGCACTACCTTGGCCAAAACTCCCTTTTTAGTAAGGTTACATTGCCCACAGCAGCTCTCGTCCCACCTGCCTCCCCCTTCTGGAGCCACCTTGAATGTGGCGCACTGATAAACATGCAGCTGTCGAGCAAGCATAAAACATTCCTTGATGCTGAGAGCATGTATTTCCTCCCCTCCGATATTTGCCCTGGAAATAACTGGCAGCAAAGCACTGGGGAAACAGCTCTCCTCCAGTGGCCATGTCTGTTGTCTCTAACAGACATGTTAGAGACAGGGGCGGGACTGAGCGCATCGCTGAGCTCATTTTGGGAGATTTGTGTGGCCTGGACTTGTTTCTTGGGTCATGGGCGGGCTTCACAGGCAGTACCCTTCCCTCTAACCTCCTCTTTTCTTCTCCCCAGCCTGCGACTGCAATGGGATGTCCAGACAGTGCATCTTTGACTGGCACCTACTGATGGAGACAGGAAACGGGTACCGCTGCATCGGCTGCCTGGGCAACACCGAGGGCCCCCGCTGTGAGCGCTGCAAGGAGGGATACTTCCGCCAGCGTGACGGGGACTGCTGCCTGCCCTGCCGCTGCCACCCCCAGGGTACTGGGCCACCACCAGGGATGACAGGGCGGTGGGTTTAGGGAGGCCTTGCTTGTTGGGTTTCTGCTGTGTTTTCCAACCCCAAGGACCCGAGGTTGGTTCCCCTTACTGGTTGTGGAGCTTGGTGCTCACAGGGCAGCCCATGGAGGGGACTCAGGGGTGTCAGATCCCACTCCTTGTCCCTAAAGAAGGGAGAGATGGAGAGGTCCCAGCAAAACACCCCGATGCCTCTCTGGGTCTTACCCCTTGTTCTTCTCTGCATGTTGCCCCTCTGGGTTGGTCCCCGGGAGGTTCCTCTGGTGATGCCCAACTCCATCAAGTGCATTTGCACTTGTGCAAGGCTTGGCTCAGTAACCCTGGCAGAGCTTGTGGATGGTGGGAGGAGAAAAAGAGGAGCAGAGAGGAAGAATGGCTCCCCAACAAGCCCCCAAGCAGGCTGCACTGTGGCAAGGTCTGTCCTGTGCCTCCTGCTCCCCTCTGTCCTCAGTTTGGCAAGTGACCAGGACCAGCCAGGAGCTGCCCCATAGTGAACTGCTCCTGCCCTTGTCACAGGGGATGCCAACCAAGCACCAGCGTGGGGAGCCCAGGCTTTTGCTGGCCTCGTGAGCCAGGGTCAAGGTTTCTGCATGTTGCAGCATTTGGCAGGCTCCATGAAGTCCCTTAATTGCATTGTAAGAGTGAAAGGCTAATTCCTGAGCTCACAGCATCACACCTGGGGACACGACATGCTGCAAAGAGCCACCATGCTGCGGTGTGGGTGGAAAGCTTCAGCCCCCTGCACCAGCTCCTCTGTCTGCTTTTCACATTGCTCCAATTTTAAGGAGAAATGATGTGTGGGGCACCCCCACGAACATGAAAAACAGGTGGCAAGCAGCGAGAACAAGGAGGGGCTCCCCATGCTTTGAGTTGCTTTGAGTGGAAAAATCCAGCTCAGCTCCTCCATCCAGGCTCCCTCAGCCCTCAGTGCAACAGCGATGGCCGCTGCAGCTGCAAACCCGGCGTGATGGGCGAGAAGTGCGACCGCTGCCAGCCGGGCTTCCACTCCTTCTCCGAGGCTGGGTGCCAGAGACACGGGCAGTAAGTGCTGGTGGCTGGCCATGTGTGGGGACATCCATGGGGACCACCTCCAGGACTCTCCTGTGCTGGCTGGGGCAGAGGTGCTTTGTTTCTTAGGTGGGTTTGGCCATGGGTGGCCCATCTCCATCCTTGGGGAGAGCAGGGGTGGGCTTCCCGTCCTGCCTGCAGAGCTCACTGCCACGTGGTGGCACCACAGTGGGACCTTAGCAGCTCTCTGAGGTGACGCTTTACCATCCAGGTAATGCACAACAGGCAGCAGTTGGGCAAGGTGATGTAGAACAAAACCAGCCCAAGCACGGGGCTGCACAGTGTCACTGTCCTGTGTAGCGACAGCCCTGCTGCAGTCATGTCCATGCAAAAATTGCTATTGGATGTAGGTGTTTATTAAGAGCAGGTCATTAAGAGAAGGACCAGACGCTATTAAGAGCAGGACCAGCCCCCTTCACATGTTAAGCACCTTCAGAAGTGCCTCTTGGTCAGCAGCCTCTTCCTACTCGTTGTGCCCCACCCTGGTCCAGCTGGGGGGAGGGAGGGGGTAATTCTCTGATGTCTCATATGACCAGTGCACTGGGGCACTGAGCCCCCTGCTGATCTGAAGGTCACCATGGTGTCCCTGCTGTCCCCGTTGCAGGAGCCTGCAGTGTGCCTGTGACCCAGCCGGCAGCACGGGGGAGTGCATCTCAGGCCGATGCGTCTGCAAGGCCGGCACCACTGGTGAGCGCTGTGACAGGTGGGTGTCCAGGGGGCTTGGGGCACCGTGCCCGGGCTCATCCCTGCTCCTAGCTGCTCACCAAGCCTCCCCGCAGGAGGGGAGATGCCTGCAGGCCTGCCCTGGCCTGGGGGCAACCCTGAAAGGCAGCAGTGGGTGCACACGGCTGTCTTTGGAGAGTTGGTTGAGTTTGCTGTGTGCAGGTTTGTGTCCTACAGCAGGCTGAGCATGGGAGGGAGAGGAGAAAAAACCATGCGAGTATTGTAGCCTTTCTTTTCCAGGTGCAAACAAAACTTCTATAACATGGATGCAAGAAACCCAGCAGGATGCTCACCGTGTTTCTGCTATGGACACTCGTCCTCATGTGTCAGTGCTGAGAATTACAGCATCCACAGGATCACCTCCAACTTCCAGCAAGGTGAGGCCATCCCTGCAGCCCCAGGGCTGGTGTGTGTGGGGGTTGTTGCCACCCTCCTGCCCTTAAGTCACCGGTGGAGCCCTAGACAGGCGTTCCCAGCTGCTGTCGAAGAGGTTGCTGGTGTGGGTACAAGCAAGGTTTGGAGGCAAGCAGGTCAAGACATAGGAAACCAGAGTGTTATTATTATTATTATTTTTTTAAAAAAGATGCAGCTTGCAGAAGATGCTGGAAGCACCTTTCCCTGTCTCTGACTTGGTGTGCTTCCTCCGTGTTTGCCCTCCAGGTGCAGAAGGCTGGACAGGGGTCCATGAGAATGGGTCCCCAGCTGAGCTCCAGTGGTCTCCACGCCACCAGGACGTGTTCATAGCAGCGAGGACGTGGGAAGCACTCTACTTTGTGGCACCTGGTATGCAAGGAGCCCAGCTGTTTGGGGCAGAAGAGGGTGACCTGTGGGGGTCGGTGGGGCTGAGGAAGGAGATGGCATTGGCAGAGTGAAGGGACCATCCTGGGGCAGGGAGGTGACACCCCCCAGTGCTTCCCCAGCCTGAGAGGTGATGCTGGGCTCTGCATTGCAGTGCTGCTTGGTCTGACCCTGCAGAGTGTGCCTTCAGGAGGAAAGCAAAACTTTAAGTCTGTAATTCCTTCCCTCCGGTCCTCTCCCCTGCTTCCATTTGCAGCCAAATTCCTTGGGAACCAGCAGCTGAGCTACGGCCAGGTGCTCTCCTTTGATTACCGCCTGGACCGAGGGGGACAGCAGCCCTCCCCACACGATGTGGTCCTAGAAGGAGCTGGCCTGCGAGTCACTGCCCCCTTCTTGCCTCCCGGGAAGATCCTGCCCTGTGGTGTCAGCCAGACGTACACCTTCAGGTGAAGGGGGAGCTCGGGATTTGGGCAGGGTGAGCTTGGTGGGCTCAGGGACCTAGCTAAGGTCCCTCAGGGGTGGCCAGGCTTAAGTGGTTTGGGTTGGGCACAGCTCTGTGTGTCTCTCCTTGTGGACAAGGATAAGGGTGAGAGGGTGGTAGGAGATCTGTCCTGAGTCAGGATGGGGGCTTCGTTTGATGCTGGTCGTGCAGGTGGAGGTTGTCCCCCGGTGCTTTGGGCACAGGAGGGAGATGGGAGAGAGCAGCTGGGACATCTCATGGTCTTCAGCACGGCTTCTACCTGGTCCCATGTGCAGGTTGGATGAGCACTCCAGCAGCAAGTGGAGCCCCAGGCTGAATTACTTTGAATATCGCAGGCTGCTGGGGAACCTGACGGCCCTCTGGATCCGAGCCACCTTTGGGGAGTACAGTAAGTGGGGGGAGTCACAAGGGTATGGCACAAGGCTTAGCTCTCCTTGTTGCAGACAAGTCTCCAGCTGGAGACAGCCATGCTAAAAGGTGTTTAACAAAGAAAAACATGTCATAACATGGGCCAAATTAAATCATGAAGGGCTTTAGCAGGATGCCAACAGCCGTGGGGTGGGGGAAACAAGACCTTAGCTCTGGTCTACCTGCCCCCACTCTTTGTGGTTGGCAGTGCAGTGTGTGTGCAGATGGATGCAGAGATGCGGGGGCTTGCAGAGCAAGCTAGGATCTTGCAGGTGAGCTGCTGCATCTCCCACCAGGCACCGGTTACATCGACAACATCACCCTGGTGTCAGCACAGCCTGCCGCCGGCATCCTCGCACCCTGGGTAGAGCGGTGCCACTGTCCCAATGGGTACCAGGGTCAGTTCTGTGAGAGCTGTGCTGCTGGCTACCGGAGAGATGCTCCCAGCATGGGGCCTTTCAGCATCTGTGTGCCCTGCAATTGCCAAGGGGGAGGAATTTGTGACCCGGACACTGGTAAGAGGAGTCATGACCAAGCTGTGTGTGCTGGGAGGGCGGGGGTGCCGGGTGGCTGCCTGTGTCCCAAAAATCGAGCTATGGGGGAATGTGGGAGGGAGATCCCTGGCTTGCGGGTGGCTGGTGGTAGAGTACAGGAAACATCACAGATAAAACTCTCTAAAACCTAGAAAGAGCTGCTGCCTGCAATAAAAGAAAGGTATGCTGGGATCAACTTTGGCTTAGCTTGTTCTGGTTGTGGTCAGAAAAACATCTCCTGTTGCTTGGGCAGCATTGCAATCTTTTCTCACTTTGTGTTTTGAAGGTAGGGATGGTGTGAACAGACATCAGTGAGCGATGTGAAAATGCTTCACTACCCATTTTGCCAAAGCAACCTGCAGTGTTGCAATGTGAATTCAAAGTAACGAACATGGATGAGGTTGAATATGGATGTGGTGTGGTGGGGCCTCAGCTAAATGCCCACAGCACCCTTGCTGAGGGCACCGTGTGTCCCCTCCTCAGTTCTGATGCAAAGGGAAAAGCTGGCATTGAGTTGCTCATGCTTGGATTTGTGGAGGGTGTCCTCCTGGGGGGGCAACAGCAAAAGGCTTGTCCCATACCCTGTCCTTCCTCCCTCAGGAGAATGCTACTCAGGAGATGAAAACGTGGCCAACAGCATCAGCTGTCCACTTGGATTCTACCGAGACCCCCGGCCCCCGCATGGCTGCAGGGCATGTCCCTGTGACAACGGCCAGGGCTGCTCGGCGGTGCTGGGCACAGAAGAAGTCGTCTGTGACCACTGCCCTCCTGGAGCCGCCGGTAATGCCCTTGCTCTGGTCCGTTAGCCCATCCCCAGGAGTTTTTGTGTGCTTTATGTGGAGGTGTGGGTGTCCATGGGCTGGGTGGTCAATCATGCCTTCTCGCCAAGGCTTCCCCACCTGTGTACCCCACTGCTGCTCTCGCTGGTAACCTGGTGTTCAGGCAAAGCACCAGCACCCATTATGCCAAGGGCTGTGCAAATGTGCGTGCCCTGCCCTGGAGCTGCATGTGCTGTACATACACAGAGCTGTTCCTGCAATCAACTGGGAAAGTTATTGTACAAACAAATAAAGTGCATGGGGAAAAGGATTGATGGGGAGGGAGGGGAACAGTAGGACATGACTCGCCAAGGAAAATCATTGAACCCAGCTTTTGGGAGCTTGTTGGGCGCTTGGCATATGGGAGGTGGCAGCCTTCAGGCACAGCATCCCTGTCCCCATGGGCTGAGGGAGGCTGAGGGCTTCCATTTTGTGGCCAAGACTCTGAGCTTTTCTTGCCCTCCCTTTTTCAGGGCCCAACTGTGAGTACTGTGCTGACGGCTATTTTGGAGACCCTGCAGCCTCCCGGCCCTGCCAGCCCTGCCAGTGCAATGGCAACGTGGAGCCCAACGCTGTGGGGAACTGCAACCGCCGGACGGGCGAGTGCCTCAAGTGTATCTACAACACAGCTGGCTTCTACTGTGACCGCTGCAAGGACGGCTTCTTCGGGAACCCCCTGGCCCCCAACCCTGCCAACAAGTGCCGGGGTACAAGGACAAGGATGGGCGGGGGGCTGTGCTCGAGGACACGGCCTGGGTGCAGGAGGTTTCAGCAAGCTGGAGCCTGTGGCTGCAGGGGGCTGTGCGTGCAGCACCCAAAAACCCCACAGCAGCACCCTGGGGCCAAGTAGGGGCGAACCTGCAGTGCTCATGGTCTGAGCACTGCCACCGGGGTTGAATAAGAAAGTCCATGCTGGCATGCAAGAAGGTTTAATGGACTCTGTGCATTTGCACTTTGGCCTTGTGGCTTTTGGTGTTTGTTCTGTGCTCCAGGCCCTTGGCAGAGGTGACAAGGGGTGTTTGCTCGCAGTGCTTACCCATGGCAAGCTGCGTTACCCAAGGCAGATCTGCCTCTCCAGCAAGGGCAGGAGGTGGCAAGGCCCTGGGGATAGTGGGTGCTGTGAAAGCCAAGGCTGCTTTGCCAGAGCACGGGGTGCCTTGAGGGGGTCGATGTATGTCCTAGGGGCTTCCCTAGGACACTTCCCACCTGTGGACAAGTGGTGGGAAAGAGAGGTTGGAGGGAAGCAGGGAGAGGCAGTGGGTGGAAAGACGTGCCCAGAGCAAGGAGCAGGGAAGGTCCTGGTCTGTGGCTACTCTGACCTGTCACCATGCTCCACAGCCTGCAACTGCAACTTGGTGGGGGCTGAGCCCCTGACATGCCGGAGTGATGGGAGCTGCATCTGCAAGCCTGGCTTTGAGGGCCCCAACTGTGAGCAGAGCGAGTGCCCAGCCTGTTATAGCCAGGTGAAAGCCCAGGTAGGTGTCCCTGTGTCCATCCATCTGTCCCTCTTGGCAGCCCACTCCCTGCGCAGAGCTGAATGGATGCTCCAGCTTTGGAGATTGTTTGAGCTGGTTGATCAGCATTTGGTCTTGGAGCAGAAAGGTGGGGGGGGGAGACCATGCTTCTTTCCTGGCTTTCTTTCCCCAGAAGCACAGCTGGGCAGCAGATTTGCAGCCAGCCCAGAGGTGCAGAGCCCAGCCATTGTCTCAGTCTAAATGTTAGCAGGTGAAGCCCTGATGCTGTGGTCCTGCTGGCTCTTCATGGTGGCCCTTGTTATGGCTGTGATCAGCAAGGCAGCAGCTGAGCAGAAATGAGTGGCTTTGCACTGAAATGAATGCAAAGATACGGTTACCCTCAAGCATCTTGTCCTGTGAGAGGGAAAGGTGGTTCTGCAGGCTGTGCCTGAAGTTTGTGCTTGCATCTGACTCAACTCATGTAAAAACTGATGACCTAGAGCTGCTGGCTTGCTGTGCCCATAGCAAGCAGTGTTCACCTAAAAAACAACTCCTCGCTCCATATTTCTATGCTATGGGTTTGGTTCATGCACTGGCCTCTCCACCACGGGTTTGGTGGCCATGCGCTGATGACCTTCTGTGTTTTGCAGGTGGACCTGTACCTGCAGCAGCTGCAGGAGCTGGAGCTGCTTTTCTCAGAGGCGCAAGCTGGCGGCGGGGTCGTGGATGAGGAGCTGGAGAGGAAGATGCAGCTGGCTGAGGAGACATTGCAGGGCATCCTTGGAGAAGCTCTCAGCCTGCAAGGTACCACACAAGGGTTGCCATCAGACAGGGCTGGAGGAGTAGGCCAGCAGGGAGCAGCTTCTGGGCGTGCCTCAGTGGAGAGGACATTTGTCTCTTGAGAGAAATCGTTCAGCAGATGACAGTCTGGGGCAGCTGTGTGCACTTCCCTGAGTGCATCCATGGCACGGGACCACCAAGAGTCCAAGGGAAGGGGCAACCTGTGTCGTATCATGGTGTGGTTTTGCTGTCCCTGCTATTTTGCACTTCAGTTCAGCCACTGTCTCCCTCTTTCCCTCTTCCCAGCCTCCGACAGATCTCTGGAAAGCCGTGTAACCAGGATGAAGGGACAAGGGTCCAGTTGCCAGAGCCAGTTGGATGACACCAAGGCAACAGTAGAGAGGCTGAGGTCTCTCAGCAGGCAGTATGAGAGGCAGGTGCAGGACACGAGGCAGCTGCTGGAGAGAGCCAGACTGGACCTGGAGCGAAGTGGAGCCACCTTGGGTCGAGTGGTAAGAGCACCTTTGTGTGACACGCTCTTAGTTCAGCCCAGCCACCGGGTTGAAAAAGTCCATGGAGAGAGCAAGAATTTAACGTGTTACAGTTATGATATTTGTTTTATGAGCAGAGAAGAAATTGTGGATAGGACTGGCTCTTTCTGTAGGGCTGGGATCTGGAGAGCTGCAGGCAAGGTTCTCTGGGTGGCTCTGGAGGTTTAGCATGCCGCAGCTGCTTTTTTCCCTGCTGAATTGGATGCAAGGCCAGGGAAGAGAGATCACACCTCTCTCCCTCTCTCCTCAGACTGTTCCAGTTTCACACTTCCCTGGAGGCTCAAGCAAGTTCTTGATCCTGGCTCAAGAGGCTCTGAGGTTAGCCAACAGGTGAGTCCCTCCTCACGGTGCTGGTAGGGGACTGAGAGCCTGCTGGGGACATGGGAGGGACCAGTTTGGTGGCCTTGCCTAGCTGTGACACTGCAGCTCCCATGGACTCCATACAAGTCCTGGAGCAGGGCAGGCATGTCTGCTGGGATGCCTTTGGTGTCCTCTGTTTCCCATGAGAGTGATGTTGGGCAGTGTGTTTTACAAGCATCTTCCTGGTCAGAGTTTGGCCCATGGGCATCCAGCTGGAACAGACAGCATCTACCTGTTCTTCTGGTGCTCCTCTGCCCTGGGGAAATGCAGGAGGGACAAGTGAAGCAGATGGCCCCAAGGTGCAGGTCCCCTTCTCAAACAAATCACATTTCCTGGGAGAGCCCGATCCAGCACCTCTGAATAAAACTGCAAAGGACATTGATGGAAAAAAAATTGGGTGGGAAGCTCTTCTCACAAGGCTCCTCCCATGCTTTTCAGCCACATGCAAGCAGCCAACATCATCGAGCAAGCCACGAAGGCGGCGCAGGACGACTCACAGCAGGCACTGGAGCTGGTACGCATGGCTGTGAGTGGGGAGGCAGCGGCCTCTGGCTCCCTGCAAGGGCTGCTCCAGAAGTAAGTTGATGGCTGTGTCTCAGCAGAGGGAAAGGGGCTGCGGGATGGAGGAGAGGGGTGTCCAAGCCTCTGTGTTCCCACCCCTGCCTCCTCAGCTGCGTTTCAGAAACATGCAGCTGGAGGCAGGACGGTAGGACTTGACTTTAGTCCTTGGGTTTAGTCTTCCACATTGTATCTGCACAGGTACGAGGAGCTGAAGTCATTGGCTGGAGGCCTGGAGGCTGAGGCTGACAGGACAGCCTCTGAGGCAGATAAGGCTTATCAGAGCAGTCTGATGCTCCTCAGCTCCCTGTCTCGCCTGATGAAGACCAATTTTGGGTCCTTTGAGGTGAGGGCTTTGATCTGCTGGGGCCAAGCCGTCCCCTTTCATCCTGCCCCTCCATCAGCTCATCCCATTCCAGGACCTCATCCCAGTTGGGCCCTGGTTGTCCCACTCTTCACCCTTTTGCCTCTGCAGCTGGCTGTGGTACAAGCATCCATTGCTGCTTGCCACAGTTCCCTGTGAACAACAGGGCGACATTGAGCGACCCCAAGGCAGTGATCCCATCTTTGTGTTTCAGGGGGAGGCAACCCAGCTGAAGCAGGATTCAAATGCTCTCCTGAGCATGGTGGACATGTATATGGCACAGTACAGGCAGCTGCAGAGTCGCATGAGCCACTGGGAAGAAGAAATTAAGCAGCTGCTGCAGAGAGGAGAAGGCGAGAGAACAGTAAGTCTTTGACTGAGTCACCTTGAGCTTGAGCTGCAGGTGGCACATCCCTTGCGTTGCAGTTACTAGGCGCTGTCCTCCCCTCTGCTCCAAAGGGGCTGGATGTCACCCTGCTGTGCTGCAGGATGGCACATTTCCCCAAACACAGCTGATTGGGGTTGGTCTGACCTGGTTCTGCCAGAGCTGGAGTGAGATGCCACCATGTGCTCAGAGCTGCTGGTGCAGGCTCTCCCTAGCACACTTCCTCCACATGAGGCAGGTTAGGGACCTGCTCCAGGACAGACTGGAGCTGAGGTAGCTCACGGTGGCTTGAGCCAGTTGAGAAGCGCTCATGCAAGCCTCTGCTGATAGATCAGGCTGTGGTAACCTGGCTTCAGGGGAAACAGCAGGCATTTGGGAATGAGCTTGCAGTCTTCTCTCTCAGCACAGCTCCTTGCAGGCTGCTGCTGTGGTTCTTCTGACTGCTCTGGGACCACCTGATGCTACTGTGCTGCATCATTCACCTCATTGTGTCTCCTCGGTCTGTCACAGATGCTGACCCAGCTGCTGTCCCGAGCCAACCTTGCCAGAAGCACAGCCCTGCAAGCCGTGAGTGCCGGCAACGCCACCTTTTATGAAGTGGAGCAGATCCTGAAGAGCCTGCGGGGTAACCTCGTGCTCCTGACCTCTTCCTCACCCCCAAGTTCTGTGTTACAGCTGAACATTCTCAGTGGGCTGCAGGTGGCCTCTGCCAGAAACGTCCTCAGAGCCGGGGTGGTGGCATCACGTGCTGCCCTGCACTGTGTCTGTGGTGGGGACATGCTGCCCAGGGCCTGGTCATTGTCCCAGTGCCCCCACCAGGCCAGAAGCTCTTGTGAGAAGGAGCAAACACGTGTAAGAGATCCTCTCTGGCAAATGCTCCTCTCCTACCTGTGCTGTTGCCATTGTGGCCAGACTTTCTGGAAGATGAGAGAAGTCTAAACCAGGCCAAGCCAAGAGGAAAACCCTTCCTTTTCTCCCCCTCATGAGTTCTCACACAGGTAATGCCACTTCATGCTGCTGTGCATTTCTTTTAGAGTTTAATCTGCAAGCAGATGACAAGAGAAGGGAAGCTGAAGAGGCTATGAGGAGGCTTCCAATTATCAGTAGCATGGTAGCAAGTGCCAGGGAGAAGACAGACCGAGCTGAAACCATCCTAGGCAATGCTGCTTCCGAATCCAAAGCAGCCAGCAGCATAGCAGGAGAAGCGAAGGATATCACCATGGGGATCCAGCAGGTGAGGACAAGCCCTGGTGCTATTGCTGGCAAAAAGAGGTTTGGAAGGACAAATTGTGGAGAAGGAGATGGTTGGTGACCCCTGTGGTCTTTGTGGTGGATGTGATGCATTGGCTTTTTTGTTGACTTTTGTCTATAGTGGATTGTGCAGAGATACCTGAGGTACCTGAGGTAGCTGGAAAAGACTGGGTGCATGGGGATTTCTGCAGGCAAATTTGTCCTGTGGTATCTCTGTGGCATCTTTCTGTAGCCACCTCTTGATGACCAAAGGGATTTTTCACCCTACGTCCTTGCCTGTCAGTACTATGGCCGGCGTTGCTGACAGGCTCATGAGATCCCAGGCTTGGTGCTGGTGGGTCTGACACCCAAACTGCATGTCGTAATTCCCAGGAACTCACCAGCGTGTGCCAGATGGGCTGAGCCCTGATTGTACAAACAACTCTCTGCACCAGCTGTTGAGATCACATGAAGGACGTAGGAGAACCTGTGATAACTTCAGTCCCAGGGTCCCTGGAAGGACCCAGTTCTTACCAGCTCCACGCCTGGGTGCACCCAGAGTGATTCCAGCCATGCTTTGCCCCCAAGCAAAATGCCTTTCCCTTCTGTAGGAGCTCACACGGCTGAAGCTGGAGGCCAACAAAACAGCTGACGGTGTCCTCGCCCTGGAGAAGGCAGTGGCAGCCCTGCAGCACGAGGCCAAAGAAGTGGATGGAGAATTCAAGGGCAAGATCTCAGAGGTTGAGGCGGATACCACTATGATACAGGAGGTGGGTCCCTGGCTCCCACACCTTGTCCCCTTCCCTGTTGACATTTGGGCAAGACTTTGCTTTACAGCTTCCACCTTGCATTCTTCAGACAGCTCAGGAAGCTCAAAGTGTCCATTATGAGGCTGACCAGGCAGAGGTGGCTGTGCAGGAGACACTAAGTGCCCTGGAGGAGCTGCTGCATCTGATGAGTAGGTTTTACAATGTTGCTGTAGCCATGTAGCTCATATCAGGCCACCACTGGGCTCTGCGTGGGGGTACCGAGTGTTCTGTGGGAACTTGCCTCAGATGACACCTGTAAATTGGCTGGAGAGCAGGGTAAAGATGAAGTATCTAGGAGGAGCTAGTCCTCAGCCTCCACCCATGGTTACTTATTCCTTGTTTCCCTCCTGTGCAACAGACCAGCCTGGTGCTGTGGATGAAGAAGGCCTGAAGCAGCTTGAGCTGAATTTTGGTAAAGCCAAAACCAAAACCAACCGGCTGAAGAAACAGATGTCAGAACTGGAACAAAGAGCCACGCTGCAGAAGGTCCGGGTACAGAAACTGGACATGAGCATTGATGAGATCCTAGCAGATATTAAGAACCTGGAGGACATCCAGAGAAGTCTTCCTCCTGGGTGCTACAACACAAAAGCCATTGAATTACCTTGAGCCAGCTCCAGGAAGGCTGCAGCCTGCGTCAGGCTGAAGGTGGGAGAGCCTGGCCCAGCTGCTCTCCCCAGTCCTGGCAGGGTCAGCTGTGTTGGACTTGTGTCAAACTAAACTTTACACTCAGGTTTAGCATAGCAGCTGAAGTTCATGTCGTCACGCTGGCCTGGGAAAGTCCCTGATTTTCAAAATGATCCGTCCCTCAATTTCAGGAGGAAGGAAACACCTGCTTGTGTGAAGGTGCTGCTGACTAAGGAGCCCATTCCTTTCACAGTTCTCTGAGGTGCAGGGGGAGTTGCTTGGAGCCAACCTGGGGAGTTTGCATGGTCACATTCTGAGCCTGAAGCTCAGGGCTGAGAGGTTCTCCAACCCCTTTGGATCCCCTCTCCTGGTCTGGTGCACACAGAAGGACTGAAGTCCCTTTCCTTGCTTTTCACACTGCCACCACCTCCTTGTGCTCTCTGTGGGGCTTTCCTCGCCTTCTGGAGCTCAGCAGGCAGGGACTGAGCAGCGTGAAGTGGAAGTTGGGATGTGTTTTGAGCCACAGCACTGGTGATGCTTCTCGTGGCTCTCTCGTCCCACCTTGCCCAGTCCTGGCCTTGCTTGAAATGGTTGTGGTGTGCTTTTTTGGTGTGGCTAAGAGATTCAGTATCGGATGCTGCTGCTGACCCCTTTCGTAAAGCTGCAGGTCTTCCATCATGCATTGCAGGCAGGTGGAAGAGAGGGGAAAGAAAATGATGCCAGTTGGCTTGGAGCTTGGGGTGATGTGCTAGATGGAGGAAGGAGGGGATCCTGTATTAGTAGGTAGGTGGAGGAGGGGATTGCTGGAGCTTCTCAAGTGGAAAGTCTTTCCTCTGCTCCACTTGTCCCCTTCAGAAAAGAGGAAAGGACCACCCTTTCTTTTTGGATCCCAAAGCCCTTGAGGAATGTTTTTTTTTGTCAAAGTTCCTTCTGGGCAAACGTGGGTCTCCCTAGCAGCCCATCACACACACATGCACACAAGCACAACTTTCCCTTCTGAGACCGGTCAGTTTGGTACCAGGCAGCTCCCTGCATGTGCCCAGGAAAAGCAAGGTTGTTTCCCCTCTGCACAGGCACTCAGGACCTGAGGCACTTTGTCCTAGGAACAGGAGATTTTTTGGGGGGAATCACAGCCAAAGACGCTGGCATCTGAGAGCCCGGTCCCATCCTTGCTGCAGTGCCAGCACTTTAATTTGATCTGTTTTAGGATATTGAAAAGGGCTTGAATGTTTCTCCACCTCTGGTTTGGTGCTGTCCGATCCCTCCCCTTCAAGTGTGGTGCGGGATGTTTCCCAAAGGGCGCTAGCCCTGAGTACTTGTGCACAGGTTGTTTCTGCCACAAGTCTTTTCTGAGCAGAGCGTGGAAGATCAGAAGCCTGCAATCCTCCCTTCAGGCACCTGCTGCTTTCCTGTGGGTCCACCTCCCTTCTGACACCATTTCCAGCTTCCTTTAGAGGCCATTTGGGGGAGCTCTCAGGTGCTGGTCAGCCCTGCTGAAGCCCCCTGAGCCTCATGGTGGTGCAGGAGGAGGCTGTGGGCAGAGGAGGACGTTCTGGGGACTCACCCATCCCGTTATCTCTGATTCTCTGGTAAAGCAGTGCCTGTGCTTTTGCTTGATAAAGGCATACTGAGTGTCTGTGTTGTATTTGTATTTAAGCAATATTCTTGCCTTTGGCATGTTTTCCTTCTCCCGTTGTACAGCATAGAACTGGTATTATGGAGCTGACTTTATTCTTTTATGAGTTGGGTTTTTGAAAGGGAGGAGGCCAATAAATATTGAATACTTTTGGCTGGCTGTTGCCTACTGGTTAATCTTCTCCAGTGTCATGCCTTGGCAAGCATGGCCATGAGTTCCCCCAGTAGCTTGTGCTCCTCGTGCTGACTCTGTCTTGGGACTAGTTTAAAGACACAACAGTGTTGAAAGGTGACACCAGCAGCATCTGTTTTTCTTTTATTTTGTTTATTACATAATTTAAACATTTTGCTGATAAAGACTTTTCTTTTGTCAATGACCAATTTCTTCATATAGCAACAGAAAAAAAAAAAATTAGGCTCCAAAACCTTTCACAAAAGTGATATCGGTGGCATGGCAACTTCACCCTCCCCTCCCCCCCCCCCCCCCCCCATTTTATTTTATTTTATTTTATTTTATTTTTTATTTTTTTCCAAAAGGCATTTGAAGTTCATTTCTCTTTCAGCAAATCACACTTTAAAATTGGAGGTTCAAAGACCCAAACACAAGAGCTTCCTCCCACCCCACCCATGCGCTGGAAACCCCCTTCCTCACCTCCCCACCATCTACATGGATCTCGAGGGATGATCTTTCCCGTACCCACCCAGAGCCGTTTTCAAAACCAATCCCAGCATTGACTGACCTGTTACAAACCCCCCTCCCACCCCATCCTCGCCCCGTACTGTGAGTTTTACTGAGCGGATACATGAAGGCGTAGATAAGACTAGTAAGACTGAATATATTCATCATCCCTATCACAACGCTATGTCTCTAAGGCATGCCGTCCTAAACACGATGAGATTGAAAGCCAGCTGGCTTCCCGCACGTCCCATCTTGTGTACCTGAGGGAGGGAGGGAGAAGGGGATCTGAGTTTGCTCTCCGATGTGCCACCTTCACTCCTTCTTAGTGTCTCCTCTTTTGTTTTCCCATTTCCACCATTAAAATCCACCATCCTTCCTTCCTCTTCAAACCTGTTTCACTTTTCCTAGAGGTTAAAATCCCTGTGTGTGTGTGTGTGTGTGTTGGAGGCTGGCTTCTAACATTACTTTTCTCCTCCAGCTTGGAGCTAAAAACTGAGCATGATGTCTGAGGCTGTTGTCTAGAATAACTTCTGTGCTGGGTTGGAGAGGACAGAGAGGCTGAAAAACTGACCATACGGGACAGTGAGGACGATGGATTTAGAGGAATCTAGCCACGGGCTTACGGACATTGGGTGTTTATGGACAAGAAACCCAGCTAGGGGTAACTGCCCAACGCATTAGCTAAGGGGGCTTGGTAGGATGTTGGTTAGCAGCTCAAACTAGCAGAAGGACATCTCAGGAGAAGAGGCATCCCTCCAGGCTGATTCCTGCATGCTCTGGCCACCCTCTCTGGTTTGTTTTTTCTGTAGCTCCACACCCCTTGAGGTATGTACACAACTGCCTGCAGATAGCAGAGCTGGAGCTGTGGGATTCAGCTTGTTTGGCAAGCTGCCATGTTCACAGCCATTTCTGATCTAGCCTTCACGTGGAGGGAAATCCCTGATAGGGGAAGACCTCTTCTGACCTTTGGGCAGCTCATGTCACGTCTCTCTCTCATGCTTTCCCTTCTGGGACTTGGCTGGGCCCTTCTTTGCGAAACTGCTAGCTGCTGCTCATGAAGCCCTGTGCGCTGTGAGGATCTGGGGTTTGTAGGCAATGTTGTCTTGCCTGAGGTCGCTTGCTGTTGCAGAGATGCCAGCTGCCTTCTCTGGAGGGGGCTGTGGCAGATTTACAGCACAGAGGACAGCAGTGTCCAGCTGGTCACCATGCTTAGTGCTATGTCTCGTCTTCGAAGCTTCGGTCTTTGAAGCTTCCAGCTCGTGACTCTTTGTAGATTTTAAGGAAGAAGTAAATTCAGCTCTTTCCCTGAAACACCCTGGAGGAGTCTCAGCCTTCATGTGTGTCGGCACAGTCTGGCCTTTGCTGGGGACCAGCAGCTGGTCACAGCGCTGCCCTAGGGATCATGGAGAGCAGGTGTGCTGTGGCGGGGGGTTCCCTTGGTCTCATCAGCCCGGGTCTTTGGGGAATGGGTCCAGGACACTAGAGATACAAGGTTAGAAGGAGCAAAGGGAGGGGAGAAGGTGAGGAGTAGAGCAGGACTGTACCTTCCTCCTTGCGGCTGTCATCCTTCCATGAGGCTGAGCAATCAGGAGAAGCAGGATCCTTTCACCCTGGGCATACCCAGCAGGAGAGCAGCCTGCTTCAGTAAACTTTGTCTCTGCAGGACTTAATTTTCTTTTGCTCCATGTTACCTGCCCTTATTTGGGGCATTTGGCTGAGCAGGTTACACAGGGCACATCGCAGGCATGAAAGTAGGAGACTGGCTTGTCCCAGGTGACGTGTGGAGTATCCAAAGCCAGTTTGGGAGGGCAAAAATATAATGAATTTAATAAATTCTTCAGGGATTGGAGTGAAGGGAAAGGGGGGAGTTTACAGGTAGAAACAGAGAGCTGGAGGCTAGAGGATGAGGCAAGACCCAGTTTCCATGAAGCTCAGCCAGGCCTGAGGCAATTCTCATCAGTGGCTTTGGGTTGCCTCCTGCTTCATCCCTCTTCTTCCTCCCACACTTCTTGGCCTTGGAAATGGCAGGTCCCTGTCTAGGTGCTGTGGGCCATCCCCTCTGATGTGGGGGCTGGAGTATAGCCTCACCCCAGCTCCGCTTGCCTTGGGATGGGCTGGGCTCACTAGCAGCCAAGGAAAAATGAGACATGACATACTTTCCAGCAAGTAATGCTTTGGCAACAATGTTTACCCTTTCATAAATACCTTCTCCTTAATTTTTAGGGTCAAGAGAAGGATTTTAGTGGCTGGGTTGTCCTACTGCTGGCCTGAGGAGGTCCACCTGTCCACTACCCACCAGGATTCATGTGGAAGCAGGGCATTGTGGCAAGAGGTCCACGGGGCTCACGCTGCAACTAATTAAAAAAAAAAAAAATCCACCTTGATGTATGCTTAGGTAGGGTAAGATGATGCCAAAGAGGAAGCCCCTGCTCTGAGCATGCTGGGAGGTCAGACCGGGGGACCATTTCCCAGTGACATGTGTGTGTGGGGGGTGTGCCATAGCTGCCTCCCTCCCCGAGCACACTGAGCACATCTCTATCCCCCTCCCTCCCCACACACGATGGGGAGGGCAGTTCCCAAAAAAAAAGAGACCAAACCATTCCCTGCGGGGCTGTGCCGCTAGATGTTGCTGCACTATGGAGTGTCGGTGCCGGGAGTGAGAGGCTGTGGGGTGGGGAGAGAGATGGAGATAGAGAAAGAGAGAGAAGAGTGTGATGGAGAGCTGCAGGGACGTGGGGCAACAGGGTTGTCTTGCGGCAGGGCCTCAGGTGCTTAGCCAGAGGCATTGATGTAGAGCTGGCTCTTGAGGATGTAGTCAATTACGGGCTGGCAGAGGTAATCCACGACATGTCCATCCCCATGCTGCAGGGCCAGTCTGGGGGAGTGGGAGAAGAAGATGGGTCAGAGGGGTTCGGTGGCCCCTTTCCAGGGCTGACCAGGGCTGGAAACACCGTGGTGTCCCCATGAATGGAGGGGTTGGCTGGGGACACCCTGATTCCTCCCCATAGCAGGAGGCCCTCAGCATCACCCACCTGCTTTTGGTGGAGCTGATGACTGACATGGGGTGGTTTGAGTCGTCCTTCACCACCAGGATGTTGCTCTGCGGAAGGAGGAAGAAGAAAGAAGTAAAGGGATGGCCCAAAAGCCAGTGTCTGACAGTGCCCAGTTGACGACGGGGAGCCGGGCAGGGCTTGGTGGCCCCATTGCTGGTCCCAGTAAACAGCTGGGGCAAAACCAAGGTGGAATTCTCTGGGGCCCCCTGCCCTGTCTGATGTTGGTGGGGCCGGTTGGCACTTTGTGACTCTCATTTGGGCTCATGAGAAAGTTTCATCTCATGGAAGTGGTGCAGCACAGGGCAACAGTGAGGGCAACAAAGATGAAGTGTCTGGAGGGAAAGATGTGTGAGGAATGGCTGAGGTCCCTTTGTGTCTTCAGCCCAGAGCAAAGCAGGCTGATGGGAGGCCTCATGGTGGCCTGCAGCTCCCTCACAGCGACAGAATCCGAGGGAACGTCATGGAGCTGGGACAGGGGAGGGTCAGGCTGAGTGTTAGGGAAAGGTTCTGCAACCAGAGGTGGTCGGGCACTGGGACAGGCTCCCCAGGGCAATGGGCACAGCACTGAGCCTGACAGAGTTCAAGGAGCATTTGGACAATGCTGTCAGACACAGGGTCTGATTTTTTGGTGGTCCTGTGCGGAGCCAGGGGTTGGACTCAATGGTGTTTTTGTTCCAGCTTGGGGTATTCTCTGATTCCACGACTGTGTGTGAATCCCCTTACCTTGTACTTGCGGAGTATTGAGGAGTGGTTCATGATCCGATCAGGATCTGCTCCATCCCGTGGGACCACCACAATCCCAAACTCCCCAACAATCACCTCCATCTAGAATCAATCCAAAGAAAGTTTTCATAACCTCCCAGTGCAAAAACTGCTACCATCTCCCATACCACCCTACCCCCCCCAAAAATGGAGCTGCACACTCCATGAATGCTTAGCAAAGGTCTGGATGGAGCTAGCCTCAAATTTACTCCCTTTCTGGACAACCTTTGGCAGAAACTTGATTTTATTAAGGAGTGCTGCTGGTGACATGCTGAGTGATCTGTGGTAGATGAAATAAAAAGGAACAGGGTTAAATTCTATTAATGGAGGTCAGAGTTAGGCTTCAGGGAGGACCTGTCATGGTGGAAAGGCTAGCAGCAGCAGATGTTGCCTGAGGAGGACATGAACTCTGCCTCACTGGAGATTTGAGTGGAAGCTGCACTGCTGGATCAGGCACGTTGTCTGCACAGCCCTTCATCCCTGGCTCTCTTTGTGTTTACATTATTATTTACTGTTCTCCCTGAGAGGGTGCTCCGTGGCTGGCTCACCATGGCTGGGTTCTCCTCAGGATGGAAGGGAAGAGGTTTGGAGGCACTGATCCCAGCACCATGCTGCTTGCTCCCAGCAGCCTGGGGCAAAGTGACTTGCCCAGAGCTGGCTGAAGCATTTTTTATTTCCAGTGGTCACCAGCTGTGATTCAGAGCACAGAAAGGGGTGAGCAGGTCAGTAATCCAGTCTGTCTCCCTAGGGCTGGTGTTTGAGATGGGCTCGTGTCTCAGTGCACTGAACCGTGCCAGAATCCTAGCAGTTAGTTCACTGTAAAAGCACCAACATCTGAGCAAAACATGGAGCTACGCATCTTCATAGGGGTCATTTGCCATCTGCAGGTCAGATCTGCCTTTGCAAGGGAGGACAAAAGCGACTTCTCCATCACTTGCCTTGCATTCTGTCATGTGGATGTAGTTTCAGATGCCTGCTCTCCCCATCAACCTCACCACAGCCATTATTGCAGCTGGCTCGCTCGCTACTCCACCATGAGATGGTGTCAGACAGCATCTGGCTGAGGATTCAAGACAATTTTTCTTCTTGGTCTTAATTCCTTTTTTCTTTCTTCCTTTATTATTATTTTTTTTCTCCTTTAATTGTTGTTGTTGTTATTATTATTACTCATTCTTCTTTTATTGAGTGCAAGCTGTTGATATTGTTTCCAATGTCTTTAATTTCTAATGTCAGGACAACACTCTTACAGCAGTTTTGTAAACCTCTACTTTCCTACCTCAACACCTTACTCTGTTGGGGCACGCATCTACTTGATTCTGTCTCCTTCCAAGAGAAAACAAATGGGAGTGCATTCTTCAAAATCCCCTAGGAGAGGGTTACCCTGCAGCAGCTGTGCCTTGGGTGACCCTGTGCAAGCAGGCACAGGTTTGTAGGCCAGGAGAGCTGGGCAGGGTTGCTGACATGGTTACTTGTGCAGGGGAGGCAAGGGCTGGGGGCAGTGGGGACAGCAGGGATGGCTCCTGTGAGCCTGGAGTGGAGGACCTGGGCAGCTCCCGGCAGCGCTGGGTGCAGAGGAGGTGGCAGCGGAGGAGGGATGGGGCCTGGGGAAGGTGCATGAGGGGTCCCTGCGGCGACTCACGTCAGACTCATTCCAGAGGCCGGGGATGCAGAAGGACTCCAGCAGGTCACTGCCACAGAGCAGGAGGATGCGGAGCTCTGAAGGAAGGAAGCGGAAAAGCTCAGAGGTGGGGCAAACAGGGCTGGGCAGACCTCCCCTCCTTGCTGTCACCCCATTGCTCTGCTTGAGTGAGTCCTCTTCCAACAAAAAAATCCCCGCCTGCCCCCCCCCCCCCACCAAAACGTGTCCTGCTAAAGATCTGTGGTGGTTTTACCGTGCTAGGCAGCTGAACACCAGTACAAGGCATCTGAACACCAGCTGAACACCAGTACAAGATCCCACGGTCCTTCCTGCATCCCCAGTGGTGCCAAACAGAAAGTTCCCCCTGAACTACCCCATATGCTATTTCATCTCCTCTTGTGTGCTGCTGTGTCATTGCTGTCTGCTCCTAGGCGGTGCTGTGCCCTGGAGGTGAGATATCCCATGGGGACAGGAGTAATTTCTGCATTTTATGGACGTGCATAAGTGCTCTGTGATCTCCTGTGGGGGCTTGATCCACAGAGAAATGTGGAGGGTCCTGGGCAGGTGATGGTCCCAGGTCCCTTGCCACCAGGGTTCCCGCACTGCCGAGCACCAGCACGGCATGGTGAGGGGCTGGGTACTCACCAATCTCCTCGTATCTCATCACTGTCCCCAGGTTGGCGTTTTCATCTGGGGGAAGCAGAAGAGAGGTACTAGTGCCTGGCGGGGGTGCTGGGGAGGGAGAGAGGGCCTGGAGGTGGTGCTGGGTGTCTCTTGTACCTACCCACAAAGGTGAAGCGCTCCATGGGTGGGCGAACACAGCAAATCCGACTCAGGCTTTCTCCCACCTTCCCCAGGATCTTTGCTAAAGGCAGAGAAGAAAAGAGGTAAGATGGGGACAGGCTTTATCCATGGCTGACCACTTGCACAGAGTATAGGAGGCTCCCACACATGGGGACAGCAGCTCCCACCGCCTCCTCTGGCAGCCTTCAAATAACCAAATATCTATCGGGTGCAATGGAGCCTGCTGAGAGACCTGACCCAGGCCAGCTGAAAAATGAGGGAGAAGGTGGTGGAGGAGGATGAGCTGGAGTTGCTTGGGAGAGCTCAACCAAGAGGCATGTGTTTGGCAGCTTGGGCTGGGATGTGAGGACCGGGTGGCCAGCTCCTTCTCTTCACCCCCCAGTGCCACCTACCTGCGGTGGGCTTGTTGGAAACATTGTTGTTCTGATAGATGGGCTGCGGAGACTCGTTCTGGGGCTGTCCGATCACGGGGGTCATGGAGGGGGTGTTGACATTGGAGAGGATGCAGCCAGTCACTCTCTGCAGCAAGGAAGAAGTTTAATTGACAAGGTGGCTTCCCCAAGGCTGGAGGTGACTCCCAAAACTTTTACCACCCCAGCAGCGAGCCTCTGTACCCAAAGATGAAGGTCATCACTAGTGACAGGCACATCCAGCCTCATTTTAGGATTCCTGTTGCTATGTGACCGCACCAGATGGGTCTTGGGCCCAATCAGTTGTGATTATGGCTCAGGACAGTGGGGCTGGGTTTTTGCACTGGCCCTTAGGGCTGGCAAAGTTGCTGTTGTCTTGTGCACAGGCAGGTGCAACCTCTGTCTCTTGGAGGTGCTCATAAGTTCTGAGAACTTCTGCCTGGGCATTTGGAAGGACTGCCTCCACACCCGTTCCTGGTGTGCACAGGGCTCAGGTGCCATCATCCCTGGCTGGAGGTAATGTCCGACTGAGTGGCCGTGGGATCGAAGCCACTCCTCACAATTTGCCCTGGTAGTTGAGTGTGCAGGTGAGCCCACCCCCAAGCAGTTTTTGCACAGCAATGAAGTTCTGCTTTAGAGGAAATGTTCCTTGTTACCTACTGCTCCTTGCTTGGTCCTGCTTACTGATGACAGCATGAGTAGCTGAGCCGAAGGGCTCTATTTGGTTTTGCTTGCTGGAAAGAGGAGCAATACAATAGCTGTGGCAAGGGGCATCGCACACTCCTCCAGGTCAGCCAATTGTCTGCTCTGTTTTGGTCTTTGGTGCCCACCTCTGGGTTCAGGAGCACCAGCTGGGTGGAGGATGGTGTCTGCTGCCTGATCCTGGCATGGGACCAGGTCTCAGGGTGCCTGCAGTGCAAGGGCACTCACCTTCATCAGGTCACGGTGGTGCTCCAGCACGCTGCAGGTGGTCTGCCAGGTGTCCTGGTAGCACTCCCAGGGGTCCACCCTGCAGGAGCAACAGCATTGGCTGATGTCCTCACATGTCCTTCCTCCAGCTCTTCCACCCAGCTCTCCCTGAGAGCTTCATCCCCACTTGTCCCTTCCTTGCACAGTACCCTGTGCAGGACAGGACCTGAATGCACGTACCCGTGCCAAGGCTCCTTCCTGCTCTTGGTACCCAAATTCCACTTGGCTTGGATGCGACTATGTGTGCTATGACCCTCCTTCCTGAAGGCAGCTGAGATGCTGGTCCCACCTCAGATGTGGGCCTCCTGTGGGCCAGTGCTTGCCAGCCCCTTGACCCTAGTGCCTGTCCCTGTGGTGGCTTGGCCTCTGTCACCCACAGACTATTTGGGCTGGAAGGGACCACGAGGACCATCGGGGCCACTCACCGAATCCAGTCGGAGGACTGCACGGCCAGCTGGCACATGGTCAGGCGGTGCCGGCTGGAGACCAGGCCCTGCAGGAGAGGGGCGAAGGAACGATCAAAATGAAGATTAAAAGGAGACGGCCCATAAACATAGCTGCAAAAAGCGATTTAAGCTCCTCGTTTCTGGGTGAGGGGGAGTCCTGCCTCTCAGAGCTGTGGCAGTCAGCGTCATTACCTGGGGGATGGTGACTGCAGACTCAGGATGCTGGGCAAGGCAGAATGTCTCCTCTCCTATGCTTTTTTTTTTTTTTTTTTTTTTTTTTTTTTTTCTAGAACAGATTCTAAAGTTCACTTGTATTGCTGCTCTCCTCAAAATAAAATTGGGTTTTAAAATCATTTAGACAACCCAACCCAAGCAGAATGACCACCATCACCTTGCTTGGCAGCAGTCCTCTTTGCTCTCTAGTTTTAGTTGGTTACAGGCTCTCGCTCCAAGTTTTACCTAAAGCCTGTGTGGGTTTATCCCTCTCCATCTTCTTGGAGGCATTCCCGTTGCTCCAGGACACTCAACAAGGCACATACAGAGAGGAAAGAGATCATGGGGACAACTCACCATCTTGCCATAGGAGTCATGCACAGGTGAGACGATGCCACCGATGACGATGAACCGCCCAGTCTTGTGCAGGTAATCGCGGGCCCTCTCTGGAGGGGAAGAACAAGAGGGGGTCAGTTCACCAGCCCAACCCACCGAGCCCTGCAAAACCATATTTTTGGCTTTGCCAAATGCCCTTTGAGGGGTTCACCTCCAGCTTCATATGGCCATCGCCTGCTTTGCCCTAAAAGCTATACCCTCAGCTCCCCAGCTGTGAATCTGGTACCTCTCACGACCCCTGAAATGAGTAATTTCCATCATTTAGGCAAGGGTTCCAACATCTTTATCCTCTGCTGGCTTTTATTGTCTTCTGCAGGGCTGATCAAAAAATTATTTTGTTCCTCCAAGTTTTGACATGCAGAAAAAGGAATATTTTTCATGAAAACAGCATTTGGGACTTCTATCATTGACAGATAGAAGTCAAGAAAGGTAGTGTGATTGCCATGCCTCTGGGACAGCCAGTGAGACATTTGTCAGCCTTAGCACACCTCCTAGACTCCCCCTAAATCCTCTCTCTGGCTTTCTTCCCAGTCCTTGTGCCCCGTGCATGCCGGTGTCTGGAGAAAGAAAAATGGGGTTGAATAATTGGTTTATGCAGAGGAGCAGAGAGGACATCTTGGCTTGCCCAGCCCTGTCATAAGGGTCACCAAGGGAGAGAAAATGGTTGGAAAGGGGGTTTGAGAGGAGTAGGAGTGTTGAGTGGAGGAGGCTGTCCCCTTTTGGGCAGGTTGCTAAAATCAGTGCTACTGCATGATTATTGCTATGTGTGGTATAATGTACATAAAAACATCCTATGCAGAAGCTTGAGAGCCCCTTATGCATGCTCAGGACCTCCACAAACACTGAACCAGTCCCCAGAAAAGCCTAAAATCTTGCTCTGACCCCAGACTCCTGTGTGCATTCAGTGGATGAGCATTGGAGAAAGGGAGCTTTGATCCCATTTACTGCTGCAGAGTGAGGATTATGTGGTGACTTCCCTGGGATTTCCCTTTACAGCCTGCTGTGATGGCCAAATATGCACTTAGGAAAAAAAAAAAAAAAAAAAGCCTTTCTTCTCCATTTTGTGTTTTAAAGGGAGGAATCATAGGGAAAGAGTGACAGCTTCCCCCTCTTGGATGTTCTGTGTGTGCCATCATTATTGATGTTGATAGAATCACAGAATCACAGAATAGCTCGGGTTGGAAGGGACCTCAAGGATCAGCTGGTTCCAACCCCCTGCCATGGAAGGGACACCACCCACTAGATCAGGTTGCCCAGGGCCTCATCCAACCTGGTCTTGGACACCTCCAGGGGTGGGGCAGCCACAACTTCTCTGGGCAACTTGTTCCAGTTCCTCACCACCCTCTGAGCGAAGAATTTCCTCCTAACACCTAATTTAAATCTCCCCTCTTTTAGTTTAATATCATTCCCCCTTGTCCTGTCATTATCCACCTGAGTAAAGAGTCCTTCTCCATCCTTTTTGTAAGACCCCTTTAAGTACTGAAAGGTTGCAATGGGGTCACCCCGAAGCCTTCTCTTCTTTAGGCTGAACATCCCCAGCTCTCTCAGCTTTTCTTTGTAGGAGAGGTGCTCCAGCCCCTCGATCATCTTTGTACCCTTCTCTGGACCCGCTCTAACAGCCCCACATCCTTCATGTTAATGGGTTTCCCATGAGTACTTCTAAAGTTAATCAGTTGTGAAGGAGGAAATTGTATTTTTTTTTTTCCTGTACCTGCCCTGGGATCTCTTACAGACTAGGAAATAATTAAATAATTAAATAAATAAATAAAAGACATCATCAGGTATAAGTTTTGCATTTAAAATAACAAGAAAAAAAGAAATTCTCTAACAAAACTGGTCATGGACTTTTAAATTAACACATCCTCTCATTAGTTCCCGCTTTGCCCAGAACTGATTTTCTTTGCCAAAAGTAGACTGAAAACACTAGCCCTTTCACCTCCGAGCTTCCTATTTCTGTGCAGCATCTTTGTCAAATTCACTCTAAGGAAAGCAGAATGGCTTCATGGTTGTGAAGGTGACCTAGACCTATACTCTTAGTTGGGCCCAAGCTTTTGGTGGCCAAAACCAAAAAATTCAGCCAGATAACCCACTTCCTGAGGGCTGTGTGAGCGTGAGGTAGCCCAGCTCTGATCCCACACCCCTGGGCACCGATCCCAACCTGCGCTGCATCCTCTCTGCAGCGGCTCTCAGATCAGACCTGAGCGCCCTCCGGAAGACCCTCTGGGTGCCTGCAAGCGAAGGAGTGGAAGCCCCAGAAATCCTGTATAATTCCAGCAGCTGCAAGCAGAGAAAGTGCTTGCCCATTTCTATAGCAAGTCCAACAGCCTTGGGAGGACAAATTCTTTCGGATGTACAGGTGCCTCTGGTGGTGCAGCTCACAGGAGGGAGGAAGTGGATGTTCTTGTTCTGAATTGTTCACTTGGTATCTAACTGCACATCAGTCTTTTGAGAAACCTGTAAGAATTCTGTTGTTCTACAGAATATATATTCAAAAGTTGGGATTTGCATTTGCAAGAGCTTGACATCTACATCAGAAATACAGGACAGAAATACCAAACACCAGGAGACAGAAGGTAAATGCTGGGAGAGCAGCAGGGGACCTGGGGCAGGTGGCACCATGGCTTTGGGGTGTCGCAAGACAAAGGCGTGAGTTTGTGGAACATGAGTGCTGTAATCACAAAAGTGCATTAAAGCCTTGTTTGTTTGTTTGTTTGTTTGTTTTTTCTTTTTTTCACAGATTTAATTTTCTTGGACTGAATTACTCTTCAGTGTAGAGATGGAGAAAGCTGCAGGAAGCCGTAGCCATGCCTGTCCAAACACATAAGCTTATCCAGCCTTGAGTGTCGTCCTCTATACAAGGCAAGTGAAAATCACTTTAGGTCTTCCAAGAGGGGATGGTGGTGCCCATGGCGTGGATGGTGGAAAGTGGTGTAGGTCACGACTGGTGCTGAAAGGGCTGAGGGTGAGTCTTCGTCTGCCTTTGGGTCTTCCAGCCCAACAGCAGCGGTGCTGTGCACACGGTTAAGGTGAGTTGCTCCATGCCAAAGTATGACCTGTGGGTTTAGTTGTTTGGTCTGGTTGTTTTTTCTCAGTTTCTGGAGCTGGAAGTGGGATGCTGGATTTGTTGGATCATTGCTTTGAGCAGTTGTGGCTGCTCTGACACTGGGGTGCTTGGTGCTTCCTCCAAAGCCCTGGGCCATTACACCCTCTTAGAAAATGCCTTTTTAAATAAAACTTGTATCTTTCATGCAAAGCATGCTGCTTGTGAAGAGCGGGTTGAAGACTCCCTGCAGACTTGGGGGTGCCAAAGATAATGCAATGGTGTCGCATTCCTCTTCTCATCTATATTCCTTATGGTCAGCCGTTGGTGCAGCTCCCAGCCTTATCTCCTTGCTTATGCAAAGATTGCTGCTTGGGAAAAAACAAAAACAAACAAACAAACAAACAAAAGCAACAACAGAGATTTTGTCAGTAAAGCCATTGTTCTCAGGAGTCTGGGTCCCAGGTTTGTGGGTTCCTGGCCTGTTTGTCACTGCGCTCAGCCTGGTGATGAGGTTTCCAAACCAATGACTCTCGAGGCTGGCCTGAGAGAGCGGGGCTGGACTGAAATGGAACAGCTTTTTGGTGAGGAAAATGTTGGTGGTGGGAGCTGAAATGCTTCTCTGCATCCTCTGAAGTCTCCCCTCCACCAGTGCTGGTGCCTGGTGGAATGGGGCAGGAGCTGGGTATGTCACATGGAGCAGCAGGAGGGCTGGTGTTGAGCATCCCGGTGCCAGCGGTGGGCTCTTCTCCGGTGTTGTGGCCAGAAGAGCAGGGCTGAGCTGCTCTCCTTGCAACCCAGCCCTTAGGCCCTTCCTCAGCCCAGTTCTGCTCGGCGCCATGTGCCAAATGCCTGCCACATCCACACCAACCATTACCGGGCCAGGGAAGGACAGAAGGAGCCCGCTGGGGGGACATGGGTCCTGCTGCCACCTCTCCGCTGGCAGGGGTTGTGTCCCCAGCCCAGCCATCCTCCCCTCTGCCATGAGTGGATTTTGTGTGGTTTTGGTGCTGCCACCCCCTGCGAGATGATGGTGAGGCAAGGACTGATCACAGGGCATGCTCCAAGGCTACAGAAACGATAAATGTTTGTTTTGTGTCCAGATCGCTCCAGAAATAGCATCCTGCTCCCCTGCTAGGAAGTCGCTGCTTATTTAAGAGACATTTCTTTTTGGAGATTTTCACCAACTATAATCGTAATGCTTCCGCCCCACTGGCACCACTCCATCGCCTCAGTTGATGTTAATGAAATCAAATATTCCTCGTGCTTAATCTTTCAAGGTGTGATTTCAAATGTTTTGCCTTTATCCCCGATTCATCCCCGCCCCTAAGAGTTCCTCTCACCTTTGTTTTCTCCCAGACGAGGAGATGCAGCCCGGGGGATGCTGCAGAGCCACTGCTACAAACCCACACAGGCACCGAGGGCAGGGCAGGTGCCTTCCCCCCCGGCCAAAATTCCTGCTCCTGAGGGGACCAGTGACCCAGATACACAAGCACAATGCTTTATCGTTTAGCCAGCAGTGCTTTTGGGTCTAAATCTTTTTCCATACCCTGTGCCTAAGTCAGGCAAGGAGCCAGCAGTTATTCTCAGCCTAATTGAGTGATGTATACAAATATATATATGACTCCAAATGCCAAATCGGGGATGTATTTGTGGCTGCATCCACTTGGGCCTTCAAATAATGCTGAAAAATGAATTTGGGCACCAAGCTGGGGCAGCTCTCGAGGCTGAGCTGTGTGACAAACCTGTCGTTTCCCTGTCCCCCAGTACTCCATGCCCGCCTGCCTGGCTTCGGCAGCCCCGCTCCCAGGGAACACGGCAATGTCCCTACTGCAAAAACAAGCCCTGGCTGCTCTCCAAGGAAAGCTTCACTTTCCAAAGAAGCAGGAGGAGGGGGTAGAGCTATTCCATTAAGCCCTGTTAATGCTTTCTGATTTTTCATCTCCAAGCTAATTGCTCTGTTACACTTTCCCCCCACCCCTTTAGACCCTAGCAGCATCCAGGCATTGGATGAAGAAGAAAATCGGGAGGGACTTCTGTGCTAGATGGCTTCAGCTGTTGCTACACTCTTCTTTTAATGGCTTTTCACAGGCACAAAAAAGAACCGGCCAGCGGATACCTTGATACTAGAGGTGGAAGCTGAGTTTTTAAATCCTTCAGAGGTGCAGCGCCTGCATATCCTCCTTGCAACCCCCCCGGGCCCTGGAGAGCCGCCTGAAGGATGAGTAAGGAGGCTCAGGCCATTGCCATCTGTGGCCGACTCGTGGCATCCTGACTTAAAAAAAAAAAAAAAAAAAAGAGAGAGAAGGTTGAAATCTGAGTCAATTCCCAGTGAGCTGACCTACAAAGAGCAAAGCACCTACATGAGACCCAGACACATGGGGCCTTGGAAGGGATCAGGCCAGATGCCTCCAGGTGGGTCTTGGCTCTGCAGGTCCGACTCGCTGCGGGAGAAAGGTGCTGAGCTCCTTCTTCTTCCAGCGCAGTGTTTTCTCAGTGTTTAGAGAGAAACGGGCCAAAATGATTACAGGTGAGCATTTGAGGACAAAATGCCCCAAGCCCACTGAACTGGAGCAGGGAATGGTGCAGAGCTGTGCCCTCCCAAGCAGGAAGGAAGGAAATAAAGTGTTGCAGGGACAAAGCGGTCTTATTTTGCCACGAACCCCTGGGGGTGTGAGTGCCACCTCTGATGGCTGCTTTTCTCATTGCCCATCTCCCCAAGGAACCCACCGGCCATTTTGAGGGGAAACACCAGCCCACAACAAAGATCCTCCCATTCCCCCCAGGGTCTGACCCCAAACTTGCATTGCATGGCTGTGTCTCTACTTTGATTAGAGCCCAAATATCAGTGACCAAAATAAACCCTTTGGCAAACAAAGGTGAATGTGTTCCAGCTATTCCCAACTGCTCGCTTTGGGAATGGCTTTTATTGCCTCGGGCCTGTGGATAGAGTCAAGTAGGACAAACTCAGCAGCAGAAGGCACATCGCAAATATTTTCATTACTCTGCCATGGAAATGGTCCTGTTCTTCTTCTGCCAGGATGCTGGTGGATGTAGGACAGGTGCCCCGCTGCTCGTCCCCAGAGAGGTGCCGCTCCCCACTGCAGCCAGCTGCAGGCTGGTATATCCCTGTCACCAAGAGCACTTTTTTTTTTTTTTTTTTTTTTTTAAGGAGAAAAAAAGAGGATTCTTTCAGTCGTTTTCCACTGGCTTCCTTTCCTGTGCAACCAAATGGGGTTTTTCTTATATATCCAAACTGTGGCAGCACATCCCAGTGAGCATGCTGCCTGGGCACAGTCCTGGGGGGGGAGGGACAGGCACTGCCCCTGCCGGGGTGCAGTTTCACAGTGGCTCCTGAGACCCCCATTTACTGAGGCACCAAGCAAAGAAGCTGCAAGCAAAGCTGCTCCATCTGGGTTCCCCATGCTCCACAGGAGCTCTTCCGCATCTTATCCTCAAAATCCAAAGCTGGTTCTGCTGTAGTAGAGGCACCAGCTGGGAGAACTGAAGCGATGTGCCCAAGGCCACAGGAGTGATGTGGGCAGAGCACGCAGCTAGGCAATGTCCTCAGCATCCCACGGGCTGCTGCTAAAAAGTAAAAGGGCAGACCATGCAGGAGGTATGAGCATCTTAGTGCGAGCCTCTGCTTTTGAAATGGAAGCGGAGCCCCTCGTTCTTGCTTGAATGAGGTTGTAGGAGTGGATTTCTGGGTTTACTTGCGTTTGGTTGAAGCAGAAGGTAGCACGTGGCACGTTTCAGCAGGTGGTGTTGTTTTAGAGACAATGCAGAGCCTCACCAGCTGTAATAAATACTGCTAAATATTTAAGAGCTTATAAATAGTTTAGAAGAATCCTTGAGCAATTATTGATGGAACTTCAGACAGTGCTAGGGAAGCTCCTCCGCTCTGTGGATCAGAAGGATGGGATGAGATGCTGGGGACAATGGAAGTTGGGGGGCAGTGGGTTCTCCTCTAGGGCGTTTCAGAGCTCAGCCCAAGTTAACACAAAGGATGCTGAGCTGTGAGCACAGAGGTGTGGAGTTTGCCCTGCTACGACTTCCGATGTCCGATAACTCACCTGAAGGGTTATAAATAATAGCTCTCCTAGCTCTGCTGATCCCTCTGCTGCCAGTGCTCCCTGAGCCCAACCATGCTCTGGCACCGCAGAGGGGAGCAAAGCCAGGCCCAAGTGAGGACATCTGCGATGTCCTGCAGCCCACCCTGAGTCCCCTTGCCCACCTTGATCATCAATCACCGCACCTAAGTGCATGGCCAGGTCTCAGTGGGGATGAAATGGCAGCATGAGGCAGCCTTCGCTTCCTGCTCATGGTGCAGGCTGTAGAGGCAAAGCCTCTCTCACATCCCTGATGAGCTTTTGCTAGAGGCGGAATTTTGCTTCTGGTCATCTGCAGATATTTTTGCACTTAAGGAAAAGGGGACGGGACGAGCTGTCCCTCTGCTCACCTGTCTCTCCCAGGCCTGTTCCAGGCAGTGCAGAGCTCATTAAGCTGCCTTGCACTTCACCTGTCTCAACTAGTAAGACAACGTGACTCCTGAAATTCAGGCTATTGAAACAACACAAGAGTGGCAAAAGCCTCAGCGCCTGCTTTTTCCTTCCCCTTTCCTTCCCAGGCTCGCTCCTTTTGGCTCCAAAGCCCACTGATGTAGCGCAGCGGAGCTCCAAGGGCTGCTTTGAACAAGCAACGAGCGGCTTGGCCCACTGGGATTTTTAATAGCTCAAATTCTCTTAAGAAGTGAAGCAGTGGAGAGTTTTACTTTTAATGGCGGAGCCCTCTGCCATCGTTTTCCAAAGTATTGTATTTCACACTACTGCATTGTATTTCATGGTGTCAGAGAGAATTTTTACCCGTCTTACTGGCTGAAATACAAACTCACCTCAACGACAGATGCACGTCAAATATGGGGAAAGTTCAGTTCTAGTTAGACAATAAGGGTGGAGAAGGGAAGGCAGTGGAGATTTGCTGAATTTCAGGGTTTGAGATTCCCCCAAAACACAAGCTCTGCTTCTCTATGCGTGCCCAGGGCTCGGAGTGGTGTGAAATGAAGTGTGTGGGCATATCCATGGCCAAGGAGATGTAAAGCGTGTAGGGTGCTGAGAGCCCCTGCTCAGCAGCCCAGAGCTCGATAAACCAAGCTGCAGCAGATGAGGAAGTCTGGACACAGCAGACACTATAGATTTAATTAAAATCACCCGCTCGCTATCGATGCTTGATAGGGCAGGAAAAAATTGGTGTAAATAAAACCAGATGCCTCTGACAGAATGAAATAACAGCACCATGGCCCTTTCCTTGGAGTTTGCTCAAAGTGCTGCCTTCAAATCCAGTTCTGAGCATCCCCCTAGCCCCAGCCTCCAGGATCCCATGGGCACAGCACCACCAGGGCTTGAAATCATCCTCTGCTGGGGCAGAGGGACCAGGAAACACTCTGCTAACCAAAGACTGATGAACAGAGGGGAAAATGAGAGTGGAAGAGTGCGCAGGTTAGGTTTGACGTGTGTCAGAAGTGCCAAAATGGGAAATATTGCATTTGGAGAGTAACCTTTTGTTCTGTAATTTAAGGAAAACAAACAAACAAAAAATCAATATTAAAGCACTGCATTTTGATTGACCTGATACACCTCCTCCCAGTCTCTGAGGCTCGGTTTGCAGGAATTATCCGGACAACCCCACAGATCTCATAGATTTATGGGGTAGGACAAGCCCTTTCCCATGCAGTGCTACAAAGCAGCTCACCCAACAGAAGCTCTTCCCCTCAGCTCTAGCACTTTGTTACCTCCCTCTCCAACCCTGAAACACGCTGAGAGGGAACCACACCAACCCTGCAGCCTGTGACCTTGCACAGGGACACCTTTAATCCCAGTACTATGCCCAAGACTACCTTCAAAATGAACTGCTTTTTCTTTTCTTTTCTTTTTTTTTAATTATTTTTTTATTTATTATTATTTATTTATTTATTTATTTATTTTTAATTTAAGATACACTTTCCATCTTGCTCTGGAGGCTGCCCTGTGGTTTTGTGCTCTAGAGGAGACACAGCTGTGCTGGGGTTCCCTGTGCAGGGACATGGCAGGGAAATGCTTTACTTGTCAAAGCTGGCAGAGCACCGGCACAGGCTCCAGTACGTTTGCATCACCATGCAGATAGTATTTTGCTTTTGACGTTGGCCCGTTGGCTCTTGTCCTTTGGTGGCATTGCTCACATGGGGAGGAAGCAGCAAACTGCAGTGAGGCCAGGATGGGTGCTTCTCACTGCAGGCTGAAGCCCACCACTGATTATGTTAAAGCCTTATTAAAACACCTCTGCCCTTTTCTTTCCTCCTGGCTTTCCTTTCCCCCCCTCTACGTCCTAGGCTGAGTTTCGTGTTGCCACATAAATATAGAAAATACAACTTAAAGTTGTGACTCAGAATACACGTACATTTCAAAGCACATCTAATGCCACAAATAACTCGGAGTGTTTTCAGGGCTATGTGGGTGTTGTCGCAGCCCCTTAAAACGGACAGCTGTACGGCACAGTATCTCACCTCCTTTTCCTTATATGTGATGTTTATGTTTTGTGTTAATTATTAGCTTTTATGTATGACGTTTATTGCATATACACA
The DNA here is from genome assembly GCA_011076525.1 of Nettapus auritus. Classification (NCBI taxonomy): domain Eukaryota; kingdom Metazoa; phylum Chordata; class Aves; order Anseriformes; family Anatidae; genus Nettapus; species Nettapus auritus. The sequence continues at coordinate 12,776,199 of CM021772.1, forward strand.
GACAGAAATCAGGCTCGCTTGGTGAGCCCCAGTGACCCAGCCGTGGAACTGGTGGAGAGGGAAGGAGCCCAGCAGCAGTACCTTGATGGATGCCAGGGTCAGCCATGGGCTGCAGCTGGAGGTCTGGGGCTGGGACAAGTTCCCAGCTTCCTGCAAACCTGAGCATCATGATAGTGAGTCTTAAATTCATGTCCAGTGGGAAAAACAAAAATCAGGGAAACATTTTCCCTGTTAGAAGAGCCTTCCAAATAACCCATCTCTCATTCAGGAAAAATTCCTGAATTTGGGGTTTGGCCTGAATAAAACACAGTAAGATCCAGACTGAGACATGTGATGGGCGTACAGTGGTATGTGTATAGTGGCATGCCAGTGCAAGTCTTATATGTCCTCTCAGCTTAATTGGTGCCACAAATTAAATAGATAAATGGTATCTCTTTATGGTAATCAACAAACCGTAACAGGCCAATGAAGGCCAAATATTTATCTGATAAAATAAAGACACTCATTTTGCACAAATTCTGCTCTTAGAAATACAGCATTTACAGGACAGGACACTCTTTGTTGGGCTCTCATAGCACAGAGCTCAAGGAGCAATACAAGTTTTGGTCATGATTCCTCTGCCCTCATATGAGTCCTCTTTTAAATGGGGATGAGGGAGTCCTCAAACAAAAATGGACAGGGATTTAGGAACTAATTTCCATGTCCCTTAGTTGTAGAAGACTCTCATGTTCCTATCCTGGTATCTCAGGACCTTGCAGGCCGCGATCTCTCCAGGACATAAAGACAGAAAATCTCCACATCAAGCCATCTTTAGCTCTCTGAGCTAAAACATGTCTTCCTGGAAAACTAACTGCTGAGTCCTGATTTAAAGCCTTCCAGTGACGGAAAATCCACCAGGTGCCTGAATGTCTTTTCCTACTCGTTGATTAATTTCACTCAAAAGCACACACCAGATTTATAGTCTGAAGTTGTGTGGCATCCCAACCTGCTCCTGGCATGTCATCAGTCCCTCCTCTGCTAAGAGAAGCAGCCCCCCCTGGTCCCACATCCCTACCTCGTGCAGACACCCCTAGGCCATGATCTCGTTGCTCCTTTGTGGCTTTTGTAAATCTAGACCAAGCCTCTCTCCGCTCTCACCATAAAGCCTGGTTTCCGGAGCTAATGTAATTCTCGTTACTGTTCTTCCAGGAAGGGTTTGCTAATGCAGTATGTAAAAACAAGGCAACCTCTCTTCTTCTGCCTGATACTCCGCTGCTCGCATGCACAAGGATTGCACTCGCTCTTTTTTCTACAGCATCACACTGTATGCAGTGCACTACGTACGATTGCTCCTCAGTCTTTGACAACATCGCTGTTTGGCAGAAGACATTTGTTTGCCTGTTGTTTATATGTGACGTGCTTTCCTCCTCGCTGGACACATGACTTTGCATTTGACTTCACTGTTTGAGTAAGGCATTTCTATCAAACAGACCGAGTCGGGCAGCACAACTGACTCGTTATCATCATTAATTCCTGTTCTATCCACTTTGGAGTCATTGGCGCTTTTTACCCGCGAGGATTATATATTTTCTTCCAGGTCACTGACAAAAGATACTGAATAGCACTGAGCCAAAAAAAAAAAAGAAAAAAAAAAAGAAAAAAATCTCCTTGTGTTTCAACTGCAAAGCATTATTTTACTGACCCTTATTTTCTAAAATAAATGTTGTTACTGTTTTATAGTCCATTGAATATGGGCCACATTGATATTTTTAGTTTTACTTTTCTTAATCAGAATGTCATCCTTAATAATATGGATTACAGAAATCCGTTTCATCAATGGTAACAACCAAGACCCTGTAATTTCATTTAATTATGTTTTGATTTTTAAATAGTTCCTCTTGTTCCTTTTTGTTTGCAATTGGTTTTAGCTTAGGGAATGGGATTTTTGAAGTTTTGGGTATACTGGTGTCCAGGAAATCTGCTGGCACACAGGAAAATAAATTACAATGTGATCATTTGCATCCAGAAAGCCATTATTTTCTAGCCTGCTGACCATCTCATTATGATCTACAAAAACAAGCTCTGATGCAGAAATACCCCAAGCTGATTTCAATTATTATTTTTGTGTGTGTGTGTTTAGAAACCTGCGTACAGCTTATAGAAACCCCAGGGAGGCTTCCCCAGCTGTAGCACAAGACCCTCAGCATCTGCTCTCCAGCCTGAAATCCCCCACCAGACATCAAGGATGGATCCTCTCTAGGAAGGCGTGTGAGAGGAGCTAGCCGACCTCTCCACTTCCATTCCATGGGGTGCTCTGCAGGGGACACCTCACCCTCTCAGAACCCCCGTCCTCAGGTGGGTGGCTTGTATGGGGATCTCCAGGCAGTCGGAGCTTTATCCAGGCAGTCAGTGTTTATGGCATGCCAGGCTGTCTATGACAGCGACTGCCCTTCCTCCCTGCCTCCATCCCTGCCTCCATCCCTGCCTTTTCCCCGAGCAGGCTGTGGCCGTGCTTCCAGCATCCCCGGCACCCGGACCACCTCACGTAGCGCAGTGATACCAATCACCTCGCACGAACGTTTCCGATTCCCACGGCTGATGACCAAAGGCCAGGCTGGGCAGCCCGGTACCCCAGCAGTCGCCTGGATTTTCGTTCACTTAACGCCATACCTGGCTGTAGCTGCTTGGCCCGCTCCCTCCCTCCTCCCTCCCCAGCCAGGGAGAAAAGAAAAGCGCTGCGGAGACCGCAGGCTCGCGGACGCCGCCGGGAGCCTTTGCCAGGACGGCCCCGGGGGTCTCAGGGGCAGGGCCGCGACAAGGGGAGCGAAAACGGGATCCCCCCCCCCGCACCTTGTGCCGCTCTCCACAGCGGGGCCGTCTTCCTCGGCGGCCTCCGGCTGCTGGCGAGGCCGGGACCTCGCCTCCTCCTCGTCCTCGTCCTCGTCCTCCCGCTCCCTCCCGGCCTTCAGCACCACCCTGCCCGCGGACAGCCGCCCCGGCCCCGCCGCCCCCGAGGCGCTCTCCCCCCCGGTGCCATCCCCGGGGGCCGCCCGCCGCGGAGCCTCACCGAACATCTGGATGTGGCCCTTGGTGATGGGGTTGAAGCTGCCGCAGGCCAGCAGGATAACGTGGGTCTTGGTGGTCTCCGTCATGGCCCCGGCCCGGCCCCAGCCGCTTTTTGTGTCTCGGTGCGGCTGCGGCGGAGGCGGAGCGGGGGGGAGCGGGGCCGGGGCGGGGCCGGGGCCGCCTCCCGCAGCCTCCCCCCGCCGGCCGTGAGGGGAGAAGGGCGAGGGAAAGCGGGTGGGAAACGCTGGAGGGGGCGGAGGGGCTGCTGCTGGGTGCCGTGCAGCTCTGCCTTCAGAACCGCAGCCTTTATTGGCGTTTTCAGGCCTCGGGGTGACGGCAGGAAAAGAGGGGGCTCCTCAGGCCTCTGCTCCTGGGAGTGCTCACGCCCGTGTGTGCCCGTGCGTGCCCCATCCTCAAAAAACTCGTCCTCCCTTTGGGCTGAAAGTTACTCAGCGGCTTTAAAAGCCACCTGCGGGTACCGAGGGATGGAAACCTCTGTGCTGGACGCCCGCCTGAGACGCGGCGTGGCGACTGCCCCGTGCCTGCGCAGCACGGTGGTGGTGGGCTCCTCTGCGCTGGAACACTGACAAAACATCAGCTCCCCCCCCCTTTTTTTCCTTTGCTTTAGTGCTTTTCCCCCAAAGCCGATTTAGTATGACGTTGATTTCTTCCCTTAGCATTTAAATCGTTTAAAAAGGAAACGAGCTTGCTAAGGGAAGGAAGTGCCTGGACGTGGCAACCTCAGACGTTCAGTCCCCTCAGGGCAGAAACGTGACTGCTGGATAAAGCACTGGGGGGGCACTGGGGTGACCTCAATTCCCAAGTTTCTGGCACTGAACCAGGACGTGGCTCTACATGTTGCTGCCGGGGGGGGGTGAGGGTGCTTCTTTCCCACTGCAGATGCTTCAGTGCTTTTAGCAGAGGCAGTGACAGCAGCCCAGGCAGAGCACAGGCAGCAATGGTCCCAGGGCTCCTGCCGCACTCCACTGCGTGTTGCCTCCTCAAGTCATGCACGGCCATCCAAACAAGGAAGGAGAGAGCAGAGCTCTCACCCAGTGAACAGAGTGAATTCCAGCCGAGGCTTGAAAATTCCTGAGCAGAACCACTGAGCGCTTCTTCCAGCTCAAGAGCTTTTGCTCCCCGCGTGGTTCGTGGCCAAAGCTGCCACAGGGTGCTGTGGGGTGAAGCCCCTGGGGGCCCTTGGGGACACTGAGATCATGGACCTAAGAGCCTGGTGCAGCCACCTCTGCAAACATCCCCAGCACTGCTGGGACGTGACACTGCCTCGTCAGGATATCTCCCGGGGAAGGTCAGTTTGGTAGCAGATTTCTCTCCTGCTTATATTCAGCAGCTGAGCATTGGCCACAGATGCAATCAGCTCTGCTGGCACTTTTCCGTCCCCGATTCTGTCTGAGGTTACAGCTCAGCCGTGCAGGATTGATCTGCGCAGTTATGCTCCGAGCTGGGCTGTGCAGGCTAGGGCTGTGAGATGGAGGCTTTGTCCTTCCCTTCCAAGAGGGATTTGGCTTTTATTCAGTGTGTAAGTACCTCTGTCAAGAACGTGCAGCACACACTGTCAGAATTAAAAGTAAATCCATTGGATACTTTCTGAATTATAAGGATTAAAAGAGATTTCTTCAAGGAATGCAGCATTTTTATTTTTTTTCCTTTGTCTTACATTTTTTTCTTTGTCTGGAATGGTATTTGTAAGGGAACAATGAAGACTTTACACACCTGTATAGACTCAAATTTTCTGAAGTTTTGCCTATAGACTATACTTGGAGCCATGAGGCTATAATTAGGATAACATGAGGCTTTTGTCACTAACATGTCACTGATTAAAAAACCATGTAATAAAATCTGAGATGACAACAAATACATTTTAATAGCAGCAACATAATTACTGAGAGAGACTGATACAGGGCAAAATTAATATTGTTTAGGTATCTTCATACTCTGTTTCTTCCTTCAAGTTCTTCAATTGCTTCAAGTGCTCATTTCCCAGATTCATAATACTGAGACTGAAATAATCACCAAATCGGCAGAGGATCTGGGGTTTTATCATCTGGTTGCTGTGCTCTGTACTCTCAGCTCTCCTTGATCCCAGGTTTTCACCTGGAATGGCAGCCCGGTGTGATGTCTCACAGATCCACAAGTCAAGGTCTGACACTGAGGTGGGGAGTCAGCAGGTGGCCACCTCCCTGTGTGAAAACGGGAAGAGTTTACACACACAGAAAGGAGACCTTGGGCTCTGCAATGCTTTAGGCTGTTGAAGGATGCCAAGCAGATTCACTTTTGAGATGAGGATCCTCAGCATTTTGGCTGTGTTGCAGAGCTGGGATATGTTGCTATTCACTGTGTTCTTGGGCTATCTGGTCAACTGGGCTCATCTGTGGATCAAATCCTTCCCAGTACCATGTAATTAAAAAAAATGGTAGACCACAATTATTGACTCATTAGCAATAAAAATTAAAATATGCTCTGACCTCCTCGAGAAATCTGCTTCTTTGAAGATAAGACCTTTATCACAACTCTCTTTGAATAAAACTAAGAGGAGACAGACTTGTGGCTCCTCCTTAAATAGAAGGAAATTACCCCCTTTGCCTTCAAAAAGGTTTGGAGTAGAAATTAATAAGAAACACTGGGGCTGTTCATTCCCCAGTGTGGCAAGTTGCCCAAGACTCAGGAATCAGTTCTGCCCCATGCGACTCTCTCGGGGCTTTTGAGGTGGCTCTTGAAGTGGATTGGACTCAAACAAGACTAAACAAGACAGCCACTGAGTCAATGCAGCTCACTCCTTGCTTCTTCCCAACGCGGCATGAGGGATGAGACCCATGTGCGTGGGATGAACAGATGTTGCAGAAAGCCAGAATGTGTCTCCCTGGATGTGCCACCTAGCCAGAACACTCCAAATTAAGCTTCTGCCTTTGAATCCACACGCAGAAGCTGAGTTTAGGGTGAGGCAGCACTGAAAATTCCTGTTTGGACAGACCCAACCTGTTCTGCTCAGAAGTGCGCTCAGAGTCACAGAGACAAGCCAGTGCTCCAGTTGCATCGTATAAGGTCCATCACGGTGCTAACACTGGCTAAATATATATATATACATATATGTCAAATTGTCCTTGCAGCCGCCTTCTAATTTACATAATAACAGTGCAGGTAGCACCAAGGCCTTGCTGCCATGGGGTACAGGAAGCAGAGGACATGCCAGAGCACCCTTTGCAGTTTGGTGGCTGCACTGTAGGCATGCTGTACAGTGTCATTCTGCCTCAGAGGAGGCCTCTGGCAGGGGATCCTGTCTAGCAAAAGAAATGGAAAAAGGTGGAAAGGTTTGGTTGATGCTGAAGAAGGGACAGGGAAGCAGCCCGTGGACCCCAGAGCAAGCTCTGGGCAGGTGAGTGCAGCCCCAGTTTGCCCAGGGCTGCCCAGTTTGTTCCCACTCAGCACACAGAGGAGGGATGGAGGCTGAGCCCCAAGCCCTGCCCCGGGTGCTGTGCTGGGAGCTGCCAGGAAACCAGGAAACCGATCCCGTCATCTCAGGAGGCTTCTGTTCCGACACGAAAACCACTTCCCTGAGCGTGTTGTCCTTTCAACCTGGTAAAAAACCACGAGGGGTTCTTTTTCAACACAGTTTGTGCTTTGTCCTCAGGGATCTTGCCAAGGCCCATCCAGCCTGGCCTCCAGCACCACCCGGGATGGGGCATCCACAGCTCCTGTGGGCAGCCTGTGTCGGCCCCTCACTGCCCTCACCCCGAGGCGTGCTTGTGGGTGCCCTGTGACGGGTTTCGTGCTCCCATTTCCAGTTCCTGCCCCGTTTCCTCACGCTGGTCCAGGCGGCCAAATGGCTGCTGCCGGGGGGGGGGAGCCGTGAGGGGGGTGCTTTTTCTGCGCAAAGAACAGTTTGGGCCTGAGCCCAGTCCCGAGGCGGCTGCAACCGAGCCCCGTCCGCGTACACACACACATACAGTCGCGATATGTCGGCGCGGGGCAGGGCCGCGAGCTCCCCGCCCGCCCGCTGAGGAGAACGAGGCCGCGTTGCGGGCCGGCCGGGCGGCGCGGTTGCCATGGCGACACGCCACTCGTCCCCCTCCCCTCCGGGGGTTGCCATAGCAGCGGGGCAGCCAATCGGCGGCCGCCGCTGCGGGCGGGATGGCGGGGGGGGCGGAAAGCGCGGGGGAAGGCTTTGCCGGTGGCGCCGCCGGAAGTGGCGGCGGGCCCGGGCCCGGAAGTGGCGGCCGGCGGGGCGGGAGGGCCCGGAGGGGCGGCGGGGACGGGGAGGGGACGGGACGGTGGCGGCCGCACCAGAAGTGGCAGCGGCGGCAGCAGCTCCAGCCACTGCTCCAGCTCCAGCTCCTGCTCCTCCTCCTCCTCCCGGTGGGGCCCGTGCCCGGCCGGAGCGCGGCCCCGGGCCCCTCCCCTCCCGCCCCTCCCCGCGGCCCTGCACGGGAAGATGGCGGCGGCGGCCGGAGGCGGCGGCGGTAGCGGCGGCGGCCTGGGGGCGTCGGGCCGGCCTGGCCTGTGAGAGCCGCGGCGGGGCGGCGCAGCGGCGGCGGCTGAGCGGCGGAGGATGAGCCTGCTGTGCGCGCAGTATCTCCGGTGAGAGCCCGGCCGGGGCCAGGGGGGCGCCTCCTGCCGCCTGGCGAGACCGCGGGGGTCTCGGGGGGCTCCGGGCCCGGCCCCGCGACGGGGCCGGGGAGGCTCGGGGCGGGGTCCCCTCGGCGCGGAGGGGAGCGGGGACGGCCCTCAGCCCCTGTCCCTCCTTCCCCCGGCCCCGCCGCAAGGTCACGCCGTGCCCCGGGGCGGCGGGGAGCTGCCGGGCCCTGTGGGGCGGCCTTGCCGGGCCCCCGCCGGCTGCCGGCCCCCGCCGGCTGGAGCTGGGCGGCTGGGAGCACCGGCCGGGACGCGGGGTCTCGACCTTCTCCGAGAGCGTGGGGAGCTGGCATCGCCCGGCTCCCCGTAGTCTCCCTCGGCGGGCACGAAATGCTCTTTTTGTCTTACAGCGGAAAAAAGTGTAGTGCTAGCAGAAAGACATGGTGGCTCTTTCTGGAGACTTAAAGGCCTGGGCAGGTTTCTAGAGTGGGTTCCAGGAGGTTTTTGTATTTCCCAAACAATTCTTGACTACTGTTGTGAAATGCTTCAGCTGTGCCTCCGTACTGATTCTCCAGATCCATCTCTTCCTCTTCATCTTATCTGTGCCTGCCTCCACAGTGGGCCAGGCCTATCTCAAGCCCCTGCCCCACAAAAAGTAATTGATCTTTTCTCTAGTAGCAAGTTCACAAGCTTCCCCCCACTCCCCCCCTCCAGCTGCGTGTGTCCTGCCCTAGGCACCTTCCTGCACCCGCAGAATTTTTCTTGGTACACCTTGTTCTGTGCCAACCTGGAGATCCTCCAGGGGGAAGCCCCCAAAACTTTCCAAGCAGTCCGTAGCCAGTAACATGCGCGTTTTCCCTCTGCACAGCGTTTGTTTCAGTTCTCTGTGGAGAGGGTAAGCTTGGGGGCAGTTTCCTTAAATTTGCAAAATGCCTTTTATGTCCACAGTAGCGGTACTGTGTATGTTTAATTCTTTGATTTGCATAGAGCAGAAATTGAGCTTCTGGGAACTGGATGGCTGCAGCGCAGGCTCGTGAGGGAAGAAGGCCTCAAGCTCTCAGAGCCAGGTCAGGTAGTCCTTTGCCTTACAGAGGAGGGCATCCTCCTGGCGCCAGCATTGCAATCTTGATCCGCATGGAATGGTGAAGGAACAGATAGGTGAAAGGTCATGATACAAAAAGGGAGCTTAAAAAAGTGTTGAGCTGGGTAAAGGTGCGGGGCAGTTTGTCTCTGCTAGTCTTTCTCTTCAAAAGCTATTAAGAGACAGGAAAGTTTGTGTGAAAAATCTTTCTCTGTGCGTTTGAAGTTTAGGTAGGAGAGAGCTGAATTTCTGAGGTGACCGTGTAATGCTTGAATAACTAGTGAAATAATGACTCTGCAAGAATCAAGAGACATTGAAGAGAATGAGCAGGGAAGAAAGGGATTCTTGGCCAGAATGCCTTAACTCCTCCCCTACCAGCCTCTCGTTTTCTGCATGTATGTGTGTATGTACACAAATTAGTTGATCTAAAATGCTGTTCTTAAAAGATCCCGACCCTTCAGTAGTAAGAGTGCAAGAACTGAGAAATGGATGGTGCTCCTGCAGAAGTTTACCAGAAAGAACAGAGAAGGTCAGACTTAATGTACCCAGTCTCCCATAAAGTCCTTTTTAAAGTCATCTTCGTATGTTGTGAGATAGTGTTGGGTTCTGCTTTCCTGCTTGCAATATCCTTTTCAAGGTCACTTTTCAGGAGTACTGGGTTGCATTCTGTCTCTTCTGAGTTACGTTTCCTAGGTACTTCTCTTGGGTCTGTCTTTGAGGCACTTCACAAAGATCCCTGGATCTAGTCAGGTGAGTAAAAACGTCAGGAAGTTCTTTCAAAGAGCTCTGAGAAGAGAGGCAGAGTTTGCATCTCTCTGTTCAGGTGAATGCATTCTCAGCCTGGTGTGTCTGATCTGGCTAAAAATTCATGCTGCTTGGGGAGTCTTCAAATATTCCCCATATAGCAAATTGATCTTGTGGGACAGGAATCTTAAAATAGACATTTCATGTATCCTGCTAGCTACAGAAGTCACTTACAAGCAAATGATACTGCCGATGTGATCTCTAATGTAATACCACTCAAACTTCCAAGTACTTCCTTTTTAAAGACAGCATTGAACTTAAATCCGCCTACTCCTCTTGTCTTTGCTCTAAGGAGAGAGCTTCACTGCCAGTTCTGTGTGCTAACATTCAAAGTGTAGTCAACCTGGATTCAGAAGTGCAGCAGTTCGGCAGAGATGTGACCGTCTGGATTGTGTTTTACAGAGCTGTGAACTCCAGTTTCAAGTTAAATGTGGCATTACTCTGGTAAATTGGGGCTTTTAGCACTATGTAAACGTAGCATAAAAAGTGTCTGAATTACAGGGCTTGAACACTGCTTAGAAATCCTGGTGCTGACGAACCAGGAGGTAGTTTCCTTTAGTCTTAGGATGAGGCTATAACCAACTTCATTAAAGGTTTGACTGCTTTAATAATTTAAATTGTGGCTCTCTTTTCAAAGACTCATCAGTAGCTCCATTAACTTCTGCCTCTGCTGTGTCTCTGTGCGGTTGCTCCGTTGCTGTCTGCCAGGCCATGACACACCTCTCGCAATGTTTTCTCCCTGGTAGAGGAGGAAGGCAGGAGCAGAGGTAATTTAGTGCTGCAGCCTTCGCGTGTGAACGTGTTCTGGTAGCGATCACTGAGGAGGATGATGTAAAACCAATGTTTGTCAGTGCCCAAAAGGCACAAACCAGTACTGCTTGAAGCCAAGAGCAAATCCCATGAGACAGGCAGAGTCAGATAACTAGCTTGAGAGTATATGGAAGGAAAAAGGTTAGGAAATGTGAACTCTGGATTAAGAGTCCAGCGATGCATGGCTGGAGCATGCTGCCTAGAGCTGAAGGGGTCGCAGGGGCTGGAGGTGACCTCAGCAGTCCCTGTCCTACCTCCCTCTCCAGGAGGGGCAGCCCCAGTGTCACAGCAGGTTGTTCAGGGCTTGACAGCCTCTAAGGAAAGAGACAGCCCGGGCTGCTCCTCCTTCGTGTTGTCTGAACCTTGTGCTCGCCTTCCTGCCATGTGCAGCTATTCTTCCAGGCAGGGGGCAGTGGTTTTAAAGGCAAATAAGATTGATGCTGAGTACTGCTTACTGCAGATCTACAAGCTTTGTGTGGTGACCTATGGAGTAAAAAGTATTACAATAAAAAGAGACATTAAGCGATTCCCCCAGAGCTACCTGCTAGAAGAAACGCTTCGTGCTGCAAGCCCCCAGAAGCGCACTGTGTCCCTTGGGTCTGTCTGCTCAGTGTGTGCCAGGCAGCTGTAGCCAGGCAGCTCTAACTCCCCACTTTCTCCTCTCATGGGCTTTTTGGGGCTTTTTACATCCTTCTGCCACAAGGGGCAACTTGTGCTAAGGTCACATCATCTCTCATAGCTCTCACACCGTGTTCTGCCCAAGGAAACAAGGCTCCTGTGAATGTCCTGCTTGTCGCTCCACTTTCTCCAGTGCTTTTGATGAAGTTGACCCATCTGTAGAGGGACAGGAGTCTTGGCGCTGACTGTTCCCATTGCTGTGGTGGAAGCGGGCTGCTTGGAGCAGCCATCCAAGCGGTGCTCCTGCTGGAGAGCAGTGGGCAGAGCTCACTGGGCTCAGTAGGCACATGCGGGGCTTCCTGCTAGCTGTGGTGTGTGGGGCTTGAGCCTGTGCTGCTGCAAGGTCCTGTTGGGGCAGGCAAGGAGGCCAAGCCCAAGTCCTGTGGGCATTCAAGGACCGTTGGGCATGTTTCGACTGGCAGGGAGGTGGCTCGGTGTGCATGCAGGCAGGGGTGAAGGATGCAGTGAGCAGGTGACTTGGCCCTTCTTCCTTAATGCTGGCCATCCAGAGAGCTGCTGCTGCTTGCAGGAGCACCCCACTCTTCCTCTCATCCTCTCCCCTTGGCCCTGATTTGATGGTGTATGTTTTGGGCCAGGTCTCCAGAGAACTGCTTTATTTCCTCTTTCTTTAACCCCCTCCACTTAACAGGAACAGGTACCCCAGTGCCATTCATCAAGGTACTGCTGATGGACGGGGGGAGCTTTGTGCACGGCAGGAGCGAGGTGCTAGCAGCAAGGGGCTGCTGCTCCTGGTGTTGTAGTGCTCATTGTCTTGAAACACTCACTGACCTGTAGCAATAGTAAATAATGCCCCACTTCCTAGGATGTGCAAACCCCTACGTGCCCGTGCATCAGTGGTGTGGCTGTTGCAGTGGTACCCCAGCTTTCAGGCTGAGCTGGGACCCCTGCAGGGGGTCGGCAGCGCACGGCCTGTGGTGGTTGCTATTACTGTGCTGTGCTCGGGGTTACTGCAAAGCGGTGTTCCAGTGACCTACAAGTGCAGTTAGTGTAAGTAAAGCTGCAGCTGTATTTATTTATTCGTTCTGGGTTGTAGGGATGACTCTTGCAGCAGGTCTTGTTCTAACCTGCGTATTCCTGCGTGGTTTGACCTGTGTTGAAAAGGAGGGGGCTCTGTAGTGGCAGGGTAACCAAGTGGTGCTTCCCTGGAGCTCGGAGCAGGGCTCTTGAGCTGAGCACAGCACTTTGAACAGGCTGTCCCTTTCCCTGAGTGCAGGCTTGCAGAGGTTTTTGGGTTAAGTTTCTTCATTTGAGAGCAGGGTGAGAAGATAAACTTGCCTGTTAACATCCACTTGATGATGGCTTAGCTTGTTTTATTTCAGTACTGAATGTAAAGCGTACCATGACATTGAAGCTAATCATAAAATCTATTCCTTCTGTCTAAAGAGTATCGTCTTCACAGGAGCTTCATAACGAGTAACCCTAGACTTCTCCGATGAGATGTGTGTTGGCCTCCGAATAAGCTGATTTGGGCACTGAATTGTATCGTTCCCTTCTACATCAGGCAACCTAAAGATTTGTTTCATTCTATCTACCTGGAAGGTGGAGCTCCTGGGTTTGCAGCTCTGGCTGTTGCGGGCATTTGTGGGCTTCCCACTGGAGAAGAAGAGGCTCGGCGCCCCTTGGGCTGATGGTGAAGGGAAGACGGTGGCTTTGGATGGGTGCCTCGCCTTCTGCCCTCCCTGCTCCATGTGGTGTGGGAGAGGAAGGATCGCGGGGTGTTTGTGGTTGCTGGTGAAGGAGGAGAGGAGGGCCTGGAGCTGCTGGGGGCCGAGGGCCCTTCGTCACTGCTCTCAGGCCTCCCAGTAGCTGCAGAGATGTGCTTATGTGAGCAGACCCTCTGGAGTGAGGGATGGTAGTAAGGAGTGGTGCCGTGGGGTGAGCTGGGGGCCATGGCTCTGCCCTCAGGCTCTGGTTTCTCGCTGGTCCCTACAGGAGGGAGCGCTGGTGGCCCTACTGCCTGCGCCTCAGGTGTTCGGGCTGCAGGCAGCGTCTTGCCGGATGCAGTCTTACTGTTAGCCTGGTTCTGTCACCACTGCTCACAGTGCTGCCTTTAGGCCCTGTTTCCAGGCTCCTGTGGCCACTGCTGCTCTTCCCACTTGAACTGAAGAGCTGGAGGAGAGGTTCAGGTTGTAGGCTTGGTGTCTTCCTAGACAACCAAATGCGGGGGAAATTGCTCAAGCAGCATCTGGATATTGCATATTTCAATTCCTCCAGCTGTATTTGCAGCTACCCATTCCGATCAATGTAATGCTGTGAGGTAAGATGGAGTAAGAACTTTAGGAGTAACGTTAGGCCTGCTTTCTTTCCTTTCTGTATTTCAGTAGGACATTTCCCAGATTATTCACACTGGCTTCTGCACTCGAGAGATTATCGTAAGGAACCAGAAGGCTGAGGAGTCTCTTCGGGTTGTCACCCTGCTGTGGGCGACAGACCAAATTTCACTGATGGGACTCAAATCAGAGATACCCTTGAGGTACTTAGGAGTCCTGCTAGAGTTACTTTGTCTTCTGCCTTTGGGGGGGGGAAAAGTCATTTTTCTGAAAGTACTTACAATGTCCCTAATACATCAGAGGTCTGTTTCCCATGTTTTAATTTCATTGTGTTGTTGAAAGTATCTTCTAATACTCAGCCCTACTGAACGCTTTTCTGCTTCATCTAATGCTGGTATGGGTACATTGATCTTGTATATTTTTTCCCCTTTCTCTGAAGGAGCTAATTAGCTTCCTTCCAGCTAATGTCAGGAGGGGAAGGGAATGAATATGTGACAAATCAGTTGGGAAGACCATCTTTCAGCCCTTTGGTTTACAATAATCCTAGAAATTCTACTGTGTTTTCTGCTGCGTGGCCAGCCTCCTGGTGTTTGCTTTGCCTTGTCCTGCCTTGGTTGCTCCGATGTGACAAAAGCACGTGGCCTGCTTTGTGGCAGGCAGCTGTGCCATGTCATCTTTTTTTTAAACCGGGGATTCCTGGAGCCGGTAAGGAACCTTTGACAGGCTCCAGCTTCAGTTCCTTCTGCAGTCAGTGAATGTTTGTACCAGGGCCTTTGAGCATTTGTACTCCTAATTTGAGGTACATTCGAGCCACTGAGAGGGGTCTCTAGGGTTGTCTGTGTAGACCAGCCTCCTAATAACTAAAATAGAGAAGTTAATCATCTGCCTCCATGAAGAGGGGGAGAAACAGGGAGACTTGCATGTCTCTTGGCTAGATGCTAGGTGTCTGTCTTGAAGCGGTGTAAATGCTTGTAAGAGAACGATGCAGTGACAGAACTGCTGAGGAGAGAGGCTTGATCTAACCAGCTGTTCCTCGGGAGGCAGGGGCACAAACAGGTCTTTTTATGAATGTCTGTAAGAGCAGTCTTAAAGAATTTGTCATTTAAGAAGCGTATGAAAACAGAAGCAACTCTTCGAGCTTCAACATTCAGCCACAGTTGCTAGTAAAAAAGGAAATGTGATTTCATTTGGGACAGAAACATGAGATTCAAGGAAGGCTATTTTTTGTATGGATTACTGATTATAAATGAAATGATTGAAAGATACGGGGTGAACTCGTAGTAAAAATCTAGGACGGATTTTAGTTTGTGTTAATACTGTCAATACGCATGAAGTTGAACCTATATGTAAAATCTTTAACTAGAAAAGAAGTGATAAAGTGCTTACTATGGATCCTTACTACTAATCTGAAGTAATACAGAATACCTTAATTTAGGAGCATGTCACATAGGGTATGTAAGGGTGTGAACTTCTAGAGATTTTCCCACCCAGTGCATATGTTCTCGTATTACCTCGTTTTCAAGATGGCTTTGGTTTTGAAGCAAGCTGTAGGAGTGACAGGGCTTGGGGCACAGTCAGATGTAGGAAACTGTGGCTTGGGGGGTGAGCTGAAACACCCATCTTCCTGGTTTTGATCTCAAAGACTGCGATGACCTCTACAGCTTTAGGCTATCCCAAAAGGTATGTCCGATATCTTTCTCGTGAAGATACCAAATGCTTGCTGATGCTGTCTGGGCAACTGCAGGCTATTTTGGTAGCTTCCATTGTAGCCTGCTGGGTAGAAGTGAGCATTAAAGAAGGTGGTCGGTGTCTACCTGTAGCATTATGTTGTGTATGTAGAGTTTTGGGATATCGTCTCAAAATGAGGTAAAATTCTGCATACTTTGCATTTATGATAGTTATAGAAATGTATCTTACGTGTAACTGTTTCTGTTAACTCCTGAAATAATTCTTTGACGACAATGAAACTGGCAACTGCTATGCTGGAATTGTGTTTTTCAGACATGGCCCAGGAGTAGCTTGTGTTTGAAGAAGACCTCTGAGCCTTGAAGGACTTGGCTGCAGGAAGCCTTCTCTGTGGGGCTGACAGCACCGTTGAGCATATGGAGCTCAGATTTTGAGGCTGAAGCAGCGTGATTCATGTAGTTTCCATGCTTTTCTGTCAAACGCCGAAATGCAGTGCCAAACTATTATATTTTCCAATTTGTTCTGGATGTGCTAGAATACTCTATGAAGCGTTTGTGTGGTGACAAGGTCCAAGCTATTGTGGCTGTGGAGTGAAATGCCAGAGCTGAGCTGGCTTCTGCAAGCGGAGCACGCTTGGGTGTTGAGCTAATGGCCTTTAATTACGCACTCACGCTGGATCTTTTCCTGGCACGATGCGTTCTTACTCAACTTGCAGAAGAGATATAGAAAATGCCGGCTTGGTATAAGGCATGCTATGGTTCCGTGGGGCCAGTGGTGTGGCTGGGATGGGCTGGGAAGCACACAGCACGGTGTTTTGTGGAAATGGTGGGGTGAGGGAATTGCATACCTTGTCTCTGGATGTCCTTTCTAGCCTTGCCATTTTTTCCCTGGGGCTGGGTGTTGTAGCCCAGTGCTGTGGAGCCTTTTCCCAGCTGTTGCAGCGGGTGGAGTGAGTGTGGTGAGCTGCTCGGAGGCAGTCCTTTTTGGGTCTGTATCTGAGGGGTTGAGATGTACACTTGAAATAGAAAGGTTTTTGTAAAAATGGGTATTCCCCCAAAGCAGGACTAGCTGTAGAAGTTCCTTGCTCCTAGCCGGTTGGTGAGTTACTGAGGCCGGAGGGGTGCATTACAGGTTACCCGGCAGTACTGTACTGGGCTGTTTTCTGTAATCCTGGGCAAGAAAGGGAGTAGATAAAATTTAAAAAAAATAATAATCCTATTCTGTGTCCCCTTTCTCAGCTTCCCTCCTGGCTAAGGTGGGAACAGGAAGGTCACAGAGCAGCGCTTGCTGTGGAGAGGGGTTGGATTCAGGTGGTGACTGCCTTGCTTTAGGATCTGCTTGTGGAGTTGGCCTTTTAATTGCAGGGTCACACTGATGCGGAATTAGTTGTCCGCATGGCTTTGATCTACAGCTACATTCTGATAAAGCCATTGGTCAGAAATTTAGCTGCACCCTGTGCTCAGCTGCCTGTGAGAGTAACAACAAGCTTTAAGCCAGTTAGCACACCCAAAAACACCTGGTAGATGTCTGCTGGAGGTGTTTCTCAAGGAAAATCATTGCTAAGTGCCTAAAGACTGTGCTTTCAGGGCAAAAGGAGCATTTCACTGGGTGACTCAGCCTGAGGATCTCTTGCTACGTCAGGAAGAGCCAACATCCCCAGGACCCGTCAGCTTCAAAGCAAGCAACTCCAGCCTTTCGTGGTCATTCAGTGAGGTGGCAATGCTGGCAAGCTTGGAACACTAAGAACTACCTCAGGAAAACCAAAGCTGCTTAAAGAAATTGTTAACAGTGCATATCTGATGCACATGTAAGTGAAATCTCTACACAATAAAGAATTCCTTATGGCATGGTGAAGTTCTGACTCCATCCAGTTGCCGTTTTTAGGAGAAGATGCTTCGGGCTGCTAACTGGCACTCCTGGCTGAAGCCTGTAAGAATTGCCAGGTGAAGAAAACGTCAGAGATGGGGTTTATCCGCAAGTACCCCAGTACTGTTTTTCAGCTATACAAATGTTATTGTGCAATCCTGAGACTGCCGTAAGGATATTTCCCTTCAGCAGCTCATAGAGATGCAGTTACTGTCCACAAAAAGTTCAGGGGAGTCGGTTGTTTCTGAAGCATCCTGCAAAAGCCAACCTCTGGCAAAGCTTACCAGCTGCAAACTGTTAGTGCCCAGCAAGGATCTACAAACTGCTGATAAAGCTCAGTATTTTAGCAAGTGGTGGTGGTTATTCTTAGGAATGGGAGGGAGATTGCTTATTGCATGGAACCTGTCAGCCCTTTTTAACAGGCAGAACCTTGGACGTGCAAACAACTGCAGGTACAAATGCTCTCTTCGGTGCACCATGAGGGGGTTTAGACCAGCCCCCTTGTCCCCTACACCTGCTGCAGAATATTGCTGGTACAGTGCCTGTGCTGGTCGTGTTCCCTGATTCTTTCCCCTGCCCCGAATCAACACCAGCATACTTTAAAACAAAACAAAAACCAAACCCAACGTGCCAGTCATTCATGTACTAAGCCATTACCATTTTTTGTTGAAGTTAACTTATTTTGAGGAAAATCGAAGAGAGTGGTTGCTCGGTGTTGCTTTGGAATTCCTTCTGTGTGAGCATTTCCACCTGTTGGAGTGGTTAAACGTTTAATCATAACTTGTGTTAAGTGTATTCGGCTTTCTTGTTAATATCATAGAAAAATGACCTTTTCTCCCCCAAATGAAGAATCCCCTATACTCCCTTTGTTGCTCCCTTATCAGTGTGTGTGTAGGGGGGCTGGGATTTGATAGGGGAACTGAAATAGTTGCTGATGCTTCAGGGCTGCCAGGGGAAAACCAAATGAAGTTCCCCTTCAGGCATGGTGGAAAACAGCGTGCTGTGCTCCGTGTTTCTGCGAGGTTGGGAGTTTTCATGGGTTTTGTAGGACTCGTGCCACCGCAGATCTTACCCAGCTCCTCCTCGCTGTGTAAGAGAAAGGAGTGTGGGGTAAATGAATCTTGGCTCTGGCCATTCTGCCCTTCGGAAGCAGCGTGTGGCAGCAAGGCAGCCCAGGACAGCTGCTCTGAAACCCTGGGCTTTGTTTTGTTTGCTCTCCTGTGCTCGGTGATGAAGCTGGTTAACAAAACTGTGCTTCCCTCAAACTGATGTGGCCTCTAATAGTTACAGTGTAGTGTGTGTAGAACTGAGTTTTTTTTTTTTTTTTTTAATTAAAAGTGCTTTGAATTATAATAAACCCAAAGAATTTGTATTGAAACAAAGATGAGCTGGTTTGGGGCAACAATAAAATGGATTCTTTAATTTAGTGCTACCTGAAGGGTCTGAAGGCAGGTGGCAATGAGATGGTTAGAAAGCTTGGTTTATCAATGGTAACGCTGGAGTTCATAAGAGAGAAGTGATGGTTTGGGGTATGGATTTAAGTGTGTTGGTGTCTACCTACCTGTTACACAAAGGCAGTGCCTAACAGGCGCTTAGGAATTGAACAGAAGGCTTTTGTCTTTGGGTTTTGAGCTAAAACACTGGGCTGTGTGTAACTGAATAGCTAGCACAGCGCGTCAAGCTGTATGTTCCAAGAAAGATGCCTGAAATATGTTTGAATTATGTTTTGTGTTTTTTGGCTTTGGACTGACAGACTGGTCAGGAAGACATGGCCTGAAGACAACTGCTGAGGCAAGCCAAGCAAGGAGCTGCTTCAGAATGGTCTTGAGGTGATAAAGTATAGGCTGTGTCGAGTTTGCTGACAGGCAATGCCTTTTTGCAGCAGAGTGAGTCATTCTAATGCAAATTCAACATGAGCTGGTTCAAGAAAAGATAGGGATAAAAAGAGCTTATTGCCAGATGCCTGATGAGACTTGCAAATGAGGAGCCATTCGCACTGCGTGAACCTCTTGCAGGTATTGGTGACTGCGGTGTGTTCCTACTCGGAGTCCACAGGCACCTGCAAAGGCGCTTTGGTAAAGTCTCTCGGGGAGCAGGCAGTGCATCTTTTTTCTCAAATACTGGTATTTGGCCAGCGAGGCAGAGCAGGTTTGGTACCCGGTGTGTCCTCTTTTACCCTATCTCAGCCACCGCGGGTACAGGTGTTTTATTTGGAGGTTATCTTTAGGTGGAAACAAGAAGCAGCATGCAAGCGTGAGACCAGCCTGACTAATCCCTTTGGCCTCGAGGAAGTATTGAAATAACTCCTATGCATTTTATTAAAAATTACAGTGATAATCCCTTTAGCGTGTAGCGTGTTGCAAGCTTATGAAATATAAAAGGTGGTTTGCTTTACAGCTGCTGCTGAGATTAGCATTAAAGGTATTTGAGGACTGACTTCTAAAACAGATTGAAAAAAAAAAAAATCCTTCAGCAGCAGCTCTGGGGAGGAACTACTCAGTAGTAACAGAAAAATTGAAGGCTCAGGCGTCAGCATCTTCCTTCACAGTTGGCCAGGGCGAGCCACGCTGGTGGGGCGATGCATTTGCAGAGCATCTGTCAGCAGTGGCACTGACCTGGTGCAATATAATTCTCCAGGAACCAGCTGGCCAAAACTTTTTTTTGGGGGGAGGGGGGAAGCCTTTATAACAATGCTGTTTGCATTTGTCCTTTACCGGGCTGGTAGTTGCAGGTGGTCCCATGCAGGCAGTGCCAGCGGAGCAGCAGCTGAGCAGAGCCTGCTCCCGGGAGGGGAGCGTGGGGCCAGCAGGGGCGGGTGGCGCTGGGCATCCTGCTCTGCGGGAGCTGTGACTGCTTCAGCTCAAAGGAAAAAAGCCTGCAGAACCGGCAGGTGTTCCTGGGCGAGCCAAGCTGTATTATTGCCTTGGCTGGCTGCTCAGAGCAGCAAAAAAGATAGCAGTGCACCTGGCAGGGCCAGCTCTGTCTCGCTGCCATTCATAACCTGCGAGCCGAAGCATCGCTGGGCCGCCTCAGCTGGTGAGGCAGGTACAGCTTGCCTTTTGGCACCGGTGAAGATATTCTTGATGAAAGCCCTCAGAGCATCCCTTTGCTTCCTGGGTGGTGCTCTGGTGCCTCGTGGCCAGTTGCTGGAGGTGATCTTGCATTTAGTGCAGTCAGAAGGTTTGGTGAAGGGGCTGCCCGATGTGTGTCTTCCCAGTGAAGCACTGGGACTTGTGTGATAACTTCTTAATCCTGATGTGGGTTTCAAAACCGTTCCTCGTTTGTGGTGAGGAGGTGGGACCCAGAACAACCTGGAAACTCCTATTTTTATAGTCACCACCGCTTGACATTGGTGAGAGAGTGCGTGCTTGTTTGTGCAGCCTCCCCGGCGGGGGCAAGGAGGGGCTTCCTCCTGGCCCCAGTACTTCCCGAGCCTCCTTGCTAAACCCAGCACAACTCTCCTCTCCAGCTGCATTTCACATGTGGCAGGGTGAATTTCACATTACAGGTAAGCAGGTATTGCTTATGTGGCAGGACACTGATGCCAGGCAAAGTTTAAAATGCGGTGTGAGGTTCTTTATATATACATATTTTTATTTTTTTCCAAAAGTGACTTAATCTAAGCAGGAGAAAGTGAACTGTTGACTTGTATTATGGTGTGAAAGTAGAATAAATACTGTTTAGCAACAGTAACTTAAATCCATAATTCAGGGGATAAACTATATGGCATTTTAGGTTGTAGGCAGCCCTTAGAGGAGCTGGCCCCACTTTCTCTACTCACTGGTGCGTGAATGTGCTTTAGCATAATTTGATTATTTTGATAGTCAATTTCTAATTTACTGTTTTATTGCTTTCTTACAGGCAGGCAGAAGTCCTGAAAGCTGACATGACAGGTAATTGTCTTCGTTAGATGGTGGATCTAGCTAATAATACTCAATTCCTGTTTGTTTTCTTTTTGTATGTTCCTTATGCTTACCATTCCTAATAATCCTCTGGAAAGTCTGTGTGTTAAAGGTTTATCCTCTGTATGCAAATAAATATAATCTTAACAACTGTGCCGGTCTCTTAGATGTCTAAAATACCTGTATTGTTAAAGTTGACTTTAGGCATGCTAAAAAGCGTTTGGAAACAGAGATCGTGACTCTGTTAACTCTCTGTTTGGGGATGAAAAACTCCTGTCTGTACTTTGGGTTAGCAGTGGGGAAAGGATCTTGCTGGTTTTGAGAGGACTGGGTGATGGAAATGTTGATCCAAACACTACCAGATGCCTTACAAAGCACAGCCCGTGGCTGCTACAAAATGCTACGACCTGACTTTTAAACTCCCTGTAGTTATGGCAATTGGGAATGGTTTGTATTAAGGTATCAACCACGCCATGCAAGCAGCTTGCACGATGAACTCCTGCTGCGCTGAGCATAGTGCCTTGGCATAGCACAGCTCGGTGTGGGCCCTGTGGGAGCACAGCCTGCCTGCGCCCAGCAGGCGCTGTCAGCAGAATGGTTTTCCTGGGGTGATGCTCATCCCTTGTGCTCCAGCAGCCACAGCTCAGGCACGGGAAACTGGACTGTGTAACTCTGATAGCTTGGGACAGTGTTTGCACTCGCCAGAGGTGATGAACTGCAGAAGGCTACTGGGGAGTTAGAAAATGGCAAGCATGCAGCTGTACTTCTCCACTGTGTTCTCCTCAACAGCAGCAGCACTGGCTCACAGACTCTCCTGTTTAGCTTTATGTGATTCATTTTTTTTCCACTAATTTCTTCAAGCTCCTTTGATTTTTTTTTTTTTTTTTAATTTATCCGCTGGCAAGAAGTTCTACAGCATGTGGAGAATCACCCCCTTCTGACTTTTTTTTTTGAGATTTCCCACCACTGACTTTGCTCTTACCTAGTTCTCGTGTTGCAGACCGATGAGTCAATCCCCAATCCCTCTCTAGTTTTTCTGTTTCAAAATTCTGATGAATCTGTGCGGAAAAGTGGGTGTTTGGCATTGCCTGTCTTACACTGTGCTGTGTTCTTTAATTTGGTAGGTCAGTGAAAAATCAGCTGGAATGACTTTGTAAATTCGAGTATTACAAAAAACTTATTTGTTTTTGTTTTTTTCTTGCTCAGATTCAAAGCTGGGTCCAGCGGAAGTCTGGACATCCAGACAGGCTTTACAGGACTTATACCAGAAAATGCTAGTGACTGATTTGGAGTATGCTTTAGATAAAAAAGTGGAGCAGGACCTGTAAGTACCTCAATAAACCTCTGTGTGTGTGTGTGTGTGTAATCTGGGCTGATGAGCAGGAAACCCCAGGGATCATAGAAAGTGATTTGTATCCTATGAAATAGTTGCCTTATCTCCTTTAACGTGAGAGCTATGCTGAGGGTGAAACTTAAGAATACAGTAGATTAAGAGAGTTCAATAGACGAGTATTTTACCTCTGGCAATTAGAGTGGGTTTTGGTGACCAAGATGGAAGGGAATGAGGGAAGAGACATCAGTCTTCTGTGCTGTCAAGGAAGGGCTGAAGCTGCAGGTTTCCAGAAAGGAGGAAAATTGCCTGCTGCAGTTGCCAGGAGCTTTGATCAAAATCTAGCAGAGGCTGAATAGTGGTCAGAGCCCCTCGCTGTAAGCTCTCTGAGGTGTATTTGGGCAGAAGGGGAAGGAAGAGGGAGGAGCATCAAGAGAGGACTTTACCAGACACTCATGAGAGGCACTGTATGGATCCGGGGAAGATTGTGCTGGGTTTTCTCCATGCTGTGAGTCCAGTCCTTGTTGTTTCAGAGGCAGACATAGGCTGTAACAGGTAGCTGAGAGAGGCCCGTGGTTCTTCTGGGGCTCTGAGGGAAGCGAGATGAGTAGACTGTCAAAAATTCTTGTCCATGCCTATAGCTGCTGCATGATTCCTAGCTCAGATTTCTACACCTCACATTCTGTTTTAAGAGGAGAGAGCTGTGCTGCCTAAAACAAAGCAGTTACAAGCAAATATTTATAGTGTTGCAGTGTTAGCTGTACAGTATCAGGATTGGTTTCTGTAGTAATGAGAGGTGGGAAAAGGTAATTCTTCCATATTTAATGTTATTTCTCATCTGAATGATGTCTGAATTTGAATACACTCAATTTTTCATGTTTGATGCTATGTGATTAAACAGTTCTTTCCTGTTTCTTATGCTATGTGCATAAAACACTTGCAAAACAACAAGGAAAACTATTATTTTGTTTTCAGTTGGAATCATGCCTTTAAAAATCAGATCACGACGCTACAGGGTCAGGCGAAAAATAGAGCAAATCCAAATCGGAGCGAAGTTCAGGCAAACCTTTCTCTGTTCTTAGAGGCAGCTAGTGGCTTCTACACACAGGTGAGTTGCAAAAAATCTGTTGGTTGTGGTACATTTGTGTAGTCTGTAGGCAGGCATGCTTCAGCCTACGCTGAAGTGCACGTGGGTCCTTCACAAAGCTTTGACTGTCCTCTGTCGGTCTCCTGTGCTGCTCCAGCAAGGAGATTTGTGTGATGGTGTGATGTTTTGTGCTTTGTTCTGTGTCCCTTCCTTGTAACACACCAGTGGTGAGCATTGAGTTCATGTTTTCCAAGAGCTATCTACAATAAATGCAGCTTTTCTTTTTTATTTTGAATTATATTGCTACCTAACTTAATGCCTTCCACAGTTGTGGATTTAAGTAGGGTGGTTATCCCCAATAATATTGCTTTACGTTTAACAGCAAGTAATGTCTTGCTATTCTTCTGATCATGGCTTCTAAGCTTACAAGCACATCTTTAGTCTCAATTTTGTTTTTATCAAAAATAATTTGGAAGTGCAAATTTCAGATATAGGAGCTCTTCTTCCCATTATGCAAAGATGTATTGATGAGTGCTCTTGAGCTAAGTATCTTCTGTGAGTTTTCAGTTAACTTCAAAATCATGTTCATGTACTTACTCATTACTGCTCTTTCTTTGCCAGTAGTCTTTCCAATGCTCGATTTCAGTTTGCACTGGCTTTAGGTTACAACGTGCGCAGTAAGTCATTCTTTCTTCATCAGTTCTGAATTTGATTCTGAATGTGTACAAGTCAACATTATTCTTTTTTAGAATCTGTGATTTTATTTCATTTTTTTCCCTTGGGCATTACTTTTTGGAATGCTTCTTATTCAAAGCAGCCAGTTTGACGGTCTGTGGTGTGACTGCCAAGGGTTTTCTGCCATCTACACCATTTGTCTTGCAAAAGTCTGTCTTCCCAGCAGTGTTTCAGGAAACTTTTTGCTCTTGTGCGTGACACCACAGACTGGGTTGTCTTTCTCCATTTGTGATGTTAATCGTTCCGTTTCTAGTCTAAAGACTTTCCTCATCCATGATACCTGCTCTCCAATAGCGAGGCCTTTGTGAATGACAGTTTTGAAAGAGAGCACGAATTCTCGTGATTCAGCATGTTGGAAGATGTCAAGTTTCTCTTTTATCCCACTTTCATCTGTGACGTTCTTCTTGCTTGGAGATTTTTATCTACTGTATAAAAGACAGAGTAGAAGGGGAAGGAGATCTAACAAATCTTTTTCTGCAGCAAACAAGAACCCTGCATTGATTCTTTAGCTGTTGGCAGTGCACATCTCAGCCCTGGGCTTTCTGAGTGCCTTTATCTGGAAGTGGGACTCTGCCACAGGTCTATTTTATTTGGAGATTGAGTATGTTCACAGCGGGGAAAGAGTCTGTCAGTTTTTACTGGGATTTTTAACCCTGCAACACAGTAGAACAAACTATTCATTTCTAGACTGGAGTCCATTAAGAAGAACTTCAAAAGCGCTAATTAAAATGGCAAAGTTCAGCTTTTCATTTCATCAGCTTTTGAGATGTTTGATTAAGTAGGTGCTGCCTAGTTCTCTGAACCTCAGCATTAGCTTCACACAAATAATTACTGATTTGGCAGCCCATCCAGTGGGACAACTCAGTCACTTTTGCCTTGTATTGCCAATAAACTTGGTTTTGTTCACACTTCTCCCTGAAGCTGAAGTCAGGGTAGTGCTATTTCTTAATATTGGAACAAACTTCAGAAGAAGAATGGATTTCCTTTCTGTTATTTCCAGAGAATGGTGTCTCTTCATGTAGGTATAAAGACTGTTTTCCCCTGAAGAATGACCTATTTTAAAAATATACGCAAGATTTTGAGACCTCTGATAATCAATCTCCTCTGGTGCTTGGTAATTTGAATACTGTGGGGATGGAGATGCCTACTAATTTGAGATGCGCAGCTTCAGTAAAAAATATCTTCAGGGTTCTGGGAAGAATAAAGCAATATAAAAAGCAATATGAAGCTCCATGTCTTCTATATAGATAACGTCATTCATAAGCCTCTCTTTCAGTAACATAGGCTTGTTCACTTCAAATATGTGTAACTAATCCATGCCTCTGAGTGATCTGTGCTGGTTTTGTCTATTGTTTCAATGCTTTTCTGATTACTGTCTCTAACTGCTACTAAACTAGACCTGCTTTTCTAGTTATTACAGGAATTGTGCACAGTTTTTAATGTAGACTTGCCATGTCGCGTGAAGTCTTCCCAGCTGGGAATCATTAGCAATAAACAGATGCACACCAGCGCCATAGTGAAGCCGCAGTCCAGCTCCTGCTCTTACATCTGCCAGCACTGCCTTGTCCACCTTGGAGATATTGGTGAGTTTCTGAAACAAAAGGCGGTGGGGCATTGAGTTCTACCTCAGTGTTCAGCCTTCACAAGGAAGAAACTGTACGTGCCCTGTGCAACTGCTAGACCAAGTGTACTCCAAATTAGCAGTTGATGGTATATTTGGATGCTGCAGGGGGAAAGTCTGGAAAGCAGTGCTGTTAGACTTTTCTGATGTGTTGCACAGTAATGCACGGAGACAGTTAAGGGTAGCTTTCTAGTGATTTGCTAGAATCTTGTGTTCTAGCATACTAATCACGTAGTCATGTTATAGCTGGTAGGCACAGCGAAATGTTGAAACCAGTAACTATTACAAAAACTTGTTGCAGCAGGCTAGCATACTTCTCCATTTCAGAACAGTACTTTTAAATCTCTTTTATTCAAAGAAGATAGTTAAGTTCAGCCTTTTATAAATGAGACTTCGATTTTTACATTAACTTCAACAGGCTTATTTCTTTAGAGTACAGCTATGTGTTGTAGGAAGTTCTGGTTTTGCAGTAATCTCCAACTATTCATGTAGTAACCTGAGAGTAGATCTGGTTGTTGATTGTGTGGAGAAGTAGGAAAAACTATTTGAAGCTCTCTGGATGTGTTGCTGCTGGCACAGCGAATTTCTAAATAAAAATGATGAGCCATGACAAGAGGAAAGACCTGAGGAAAAATGATCACCTTAAAATTCTACCTGTTGAATCTTTGTGCTGCTCAGTCTAATTGTATGTTCTTATGCTCATTTCTAAAACGATAGCAAAATGCTCTTCAGGAAAAACTGGGTTGTATTAAAGTAATTTCAGGAAAGTTGCTATTTTGTCTCTATTTTTGTTGTTGTTTTTAGCTCGATATAGGAATCAGACCAGCCAGGCAGAGTCTTACTACAGACATGCAGCTCAGCTTGTCCCTTCTAATGGTAAGTCTGGAATACTGTTTAGGTTTATAATCCAAAAGGAAGATTTGGAGTATCTGCTTCTCTTGTATGGTGATTGGAAACTTGAGAGGTTGTACAAGCCCTTCCCCTAATAGTCAAATTGCAAAGCAACTGAGTAACAAAGCCCGATCCACCAGGAAATCATTTAAATAATAGTTGTTTGCCTGATCTGTGTCAATTTTCTCCTTGATGAGTATTTAATAACAAATAATGTAATATGCAGCTTCACTCCAAGATTTCTACTGCTACGTTACACTGTTCAACATGCATATTCTATAAGGGACAATTAATGAATACTTGTCCACCGGTGGCATTCTTTTCTTTCGCTGCCTGTTCACAGTCCCATTTGTGAAGTTTGGGAGCTAAAATTGGGCTTCTCAAGTTACTCATGCAAGTTAAGAGCTTCATTAGTTTGGGAATTAAGCTTTTTAGTTATTGGGTTATGGTGGCCTGAAACTTAGGGATGGTGTGAAGGATAAATTGTTTTTGAGCCAGGCTGCTGAAACTAGTACTCCAGTTTTTTAGCATTGTTTTAACCAAACAGTTCTCCATATTCTAACCAGCAAAAAAATTTACACGATAGGTGAACAAAAAAAACAACCACCTCTTGACTTGCCTCAAGCGGTAAAACTGGATTAGATCTTCTCCAGATAGAGGATGATAAACATGGTGATGGAAAAAGCATAGTTTGAAAGTATCTTGTTTAGACAAAAGTCTTGTGGTGTGATTGTTGCCTTGTTTTAAATGATATGCTAAAAAAAAATCTGTATCACAAGTTTCAAAGCTCTTTCTTTTGAGTGGTACTGATAATGAGGGTGGAGTGAGAGGATCAGCAGATGAATCTGAATGTTGTCTTCTAAAGATTTTAGGATTTTGTGTTCCTTTTTAAAATGATGAGACTTCAGCTCAAACCTAGCACATTTCACTCAATAACAGCTTATTGGAGGACAACTTTCCTTTTCTCTCCTTTAGGTCAGCCTTATAATCAGTTGGCTATTCTAGCCTCTTCCAAAGGAGACCACTTGACCACGATTTTCTACTACTGCAGAAGTATTGCTGTGAAGTTTCCTTTCCCAGCTGCCTCCACTAACCTACAAAAAGCACTTTCTAAAGCACTGGAAAGGTAAGACTAAGCATGAGATATTTCTACTCAGATAGGACGGAGGAGATTGCCTCTAAATGAAACTCCCTTGCCAGAAGTTGTTTTTATTGTTGTTTTATTTGGAAGTGGAGTCTGAGCACAAGTTCCTTAACCCCCTTCCTCATCAGAGTATCCTTATGCACGTTTAGAACAAATAATAATTTATCTGGGATGCACTTGAGTGTAAATAGTGAGTGCAGGAAAAAAGCATATTGTGCCAATATGAGTAAGCAGTCTTGCATGGGCATTCCTCCTTTCTTGAACTTTACAGAGAAAGATTATAATGTTATGTGCAGCTGTGTCTTATTCCAAAGACTGAAGCCAGGTATTTATTTTCTGAATGTAGTCGTGATGAGGTGAAGACTCGATGGAGTGTGTCTGACTTCATCAAGGCATTTATTAAATTCCATGGCCATGTGTACCTGAGTAAGAGTTTGGAGAAGCTGAGCCCTCTTCGAGAGAAGCTGGAAGAACAGTTCAAGGTTAGTTCTAACAATGTTTTAATTGGTATATTGAAGAGAATATTTTTAGCAGCAGAGTTCTGAAATTACAGTCCAGTGATAACTTTTTCACATGCTAAAATACGGGAAACTCAAGTAGTCAGTTAGGGAAGGTTTGTATCACAGCTAATAATAGATAGTTCTGTTGACTTTTGCAAATAGTAGGTTTTTTTTCCCTTTTGACGTGTGGAGCATTGTTGGTGGAGATAGAGGAGAAATCAACGACCACAACTGGTTCTTTACTTTTTAACCTGGATGATTCTTGGATGCCTGTGAAAAGCCCTTAATTCATCTGTAAAGTCTTGGCTTAGTTGCTTGAAGACTTTTGAGTGCTTCATTTCTGGATGGTGTTCCATCACTCCCACTAGTTATTATATTAAGATGGCTTTTAATCTTCCTCAGACAACTTGCCTCTCCTACCCGTGGTTTGCCTCTAAAAGCAGTGTACTGTTACAACCTTAATTTGTGTGTAGACTAGAACTATTCAGAACATGTTTCCTCTGGAAAATCCAGGACTATCCATTAATTATGTAGCCAGCTCATTAAGTTGTACAATATAGCAAAGACTGCAACAAAGGGAACTTTTTAAGGTATTTATACAAGGTAGTGTACAAAATGTACAAAAATACAATTTCAAAGTGGACATAATATTAACTGTTAGTCGCCTCCTGGAAACAGCTTTAGCTTCTTCAACATCATTTGTGGGGAATGAGCAGATATTATGGATAGGTTCGACAGAGCAAATAGAGTATATGCTTTTACAAGTTAAGAAAGAGGCAGTAGATTTTAGCAATGTAAGGAAATACAAATAGTCTTTATAGTGTCAATTTACATTGAATTTTTGCATTTAATTGGGCTGCTAGAGCTAGGTCCAAACAGTCATTGAAATAAAAACAAAGAAACGGGAACTTGTTGTGAATTGTATGAGCTTTGAATGTGAACTGCTTCTATGCTGGGAATTTTTCTAAATTAAATAATTGTATCTCTTTGTGTGTGGTGTTGGCTGTTGAGGAAGTACTGCTTTTTCCATAATGTCTATAATCAATAATTATGAGCATTGCTCAGGCATGTGGAATAGCTTTTTTTTTTAAACTGATCCACAGTGTAAAAAAAGGGCTAATTGAGACCTGCTTTGTTGCTTAGATTACTTTATTTACATTGTGCAACAGAGGGCTTAATTTACTAGAGAGTAACTCTTCTGACTTAGATGTGTTGAATGTGGATGTGAAATTGCCTGTGTGGTGGATAACCACTTCAGCTGCGTGGCTGATGGTAACTTTGAATGAAGAGACAGGTCCTAGGTAGGAGGGTTCAGCCAGGCCCCCAGCTCTGCTCCTGGCGGCACTGGCAATTGTTGACTGCTGCGTGCTTCATGCCTGCAACTGAAAATCAAGGTTGAAAAGGAAGCTCAGACCTTTCTGATGCTTATGCTGGTTGGTCGATTTGCCTGCCTGCCTGTGTATCCAAACAGAATGCATTGGTTGTGGTTTAGGATATCTTTATTTTTCTTGTTTTGAGAAAGATGTCTTACAATGTAGCTGTTAAAGTGCATCAGTAAATAGCTTGTGCTATTTCAGTTAACCACAGCACTCCATGACCCGTGAAGTTAGATGTGGAGTTAGTCTTTAATATGTAACCACAGTTAAATTTTCCTGGGGTGTTTTTTTTTTTTTTTTCTTTTGAAATGTCACCCTATTTCTGCTTTTTCTTGGAAAGGCTGAAAACCACAGTGGACATGCGTGCCCTTGCAATTCTTGCAGTTGCATTGCAATGCTGTAATTGCACATTAAAGGCACGCGCTCCCTGAGAGAGCCATTCCCAAGGGAGTGCTGATTTGTTGTGTGTATGACTTGGTGTACCAGCAAAAACCTTGGGTTTAACAGCAGGCATCTGCCTGTGTCCTGCTGGGAAAGCTGAGTGCTGAGCTATTAGGGATGACCTGAAAGCAATCTAGAACGAGTGTTGCCTCGAGGGCAGAAACATTAATCAAGCAGTGCAGTAAAGGCTACTAATCCTTTTAAGGGTATGCTTTGACGTATAAAAATACATGCTCTGTCTGTATGTCTTTGTTGTAGAGGTTGTTATTCCAAAAGGCCTTCAATTCTCAGCAGTTGGTACATATTACTGTTATCAATCTGTTCCAACTGCATCACCTGCGAGACTTCAGCAATGAAACGGAGCAGCACAGTTACAGCCAGGATGAGCAGCTCTGCTGGACACAGTTGCTGGCT
This sequence comes from Nettapus auritus, assembly GCA_011076525.1. Taxonomy (NCBI): domain Eukaryota; kingdom Metazoa; phylum Chordata; class Aves; order Anseriformes; family Anatidae; genus Nettapus; species Nettapus auritus. The sequence continues at coordinate 12,806,491 of CM021772.1, forward strand.
CTCTTCAGTAAGTATGAGAATTTATTTATTCTTCTTGTTTGGTTTTATGTGGAACCCATTAGTGATTTGCTATCAAATGTTAAGACAAGATGGTTGTGCTGTCATTTATGTCTAGCAGTGTTAATGACCGCTGGATTTGTGCCCCCCCCCGCATTTGAAACCTTACAGAGCTCTGCATATTTTCCCTGTTTCTGAAGGACCATTATAACCTGGGTGCTCAGTTGGATCTGACTTGTCTGTGGGTAGTACCATGTTTGTAGGGCTGCTCTGCAGTTGTCTGCAGTGTGGTGTTAGTTGTTTCTCACACTTCGATGGGAGGAGGTTCTGACTTGCCAGGACTGAGGGTGAAATGTTGCTGATAGGCTCTGGGCCTCAGCTGCTTCTGTTCCTCGGATAATATCAGATAGGAGTGCAGCGCATTTTAGGCTTCCTATAATGTTGATTCCCTTGACCTGAAAGGGCTTATGCTTCGCTTGGCTTTGTTCATAAATACCTAAATTTCTGAATAACAGAATTTCACAACAAACTCCAGACTGGAATCTGGAAAAAGCGCCATGTTCATGCTTGTCTGGTACAGTTTATCAGTGTGTGTGCTCTAACAGAGCTAACTCCATTTGTGTGCTTGCTGACCTGGGAAAGTGAAATAAAATGCAGACAAATGGTTGATCACTTTTTTTTTTTTAATGAAAAGTATTTTCTGGTCTGATCGTAATGGGCTTGTGTCACTGGATTTTGTTAACTTGTCAAAAGTATTTACCATAACACTTAGAGGAAGAAAAAGGAAAAAAATATATATATTTAATTGTAGAAAAATATATAGTGTGTGGGGGGAAAGATGCTCTGATCTGCCAGAGGAATTGTTAAGATGAAGTAATTGTACTACTTAAAAAAATAACTCTTAAAGTGTGCTTTTTTAATGGGATCTGGATTGTTTGATGAGGTTATTTGGCCAATTTTAAGGTATGGCTCCTGCACTGATTTTTTTTTTTTTCCCTCTGTTCTGTTTCCAGTGTCCTTTCTTGGAGTTCTGTGCAAGTGCCCTTTACAAAATGACTATCAGGAAGACTCTGGGGCTGCATATCCTCTTCCAGCTGTGAAGGTTTCAATGGACTGGCTGAAACTTAGGCCCAGTGTTTTCCAGGAGGCAGTAGTTGATGAAAGACGGTAGTGAGTGTTAATCTTTCTTTTGATACATTTAATTGCATAAGGTAATAATGTCTGATATACAAATTGGTAGTAGGAAAGCTGATCACTAACTTGTCATTACAGACATCAAAATCCCAGAGAATGTGCATGTGTTGACAAAACTGATCGTGAGACTTTTTTTGTGCTGCTTCAGCAAACTCACTGCTTTAATTGGCCTTAGGTTTGCTTGTAACTTTTATTTAAGTTAATAAGATCAGAGGATCCACTTTAATGTCTGACTTGAGTACAACTAGTTAGTACAGCCTTAGTCAAGTCTGTTGTAATGATTTCTCAGATTTATTGAGGTAGGTGGCAGGAAAAAACTTGCCTTAATTTCATGCAGTAAGTCATCAGCTTGGGCAGAGCTGGAATCCAGAGTTTTTACAGGCTCATGATCCTGGAATTAAGTTGAATTTTGTAGAGAAGAAATGTCAGTACACATATTACTGTTCTGGGTTGTTGCTCTGATTTTTTTTTTTCACTTCTGCTTCTAATCTCATACATTCCTGCTTAAGCAGTTGAAAGTGAGTTATCTTTATAGCTAGCCTGTTAACTTTTTATGAATTGTAGCAGTTCAGTAAAGTATTTCTGGCCTGTTAGATATTTCTTCAGATTAGAGCAACTGCTGGATGGGTATTTTTCCTAGGATGACCACTGTAAGGAAAACTGTGAAAGCAGCTTAGCTGATCTCGTGTGATTTGCCACGGTGCTTCCAGCTCTCTCAAGGTGGTCTGTGCTATAAGATGTGGTTCTGGCCATAGCTTGCACTTCCTGTGCATTGATGTTTGGGGAGCAGGGGTATCTGTAACCTTGGTTTGTGGAAACGTTGAACAAGTGTTGAGACTTGCGGTCATGTGCAGAACGTTAAGTCCTAGAACTTCAGGAGCATCAATTCTAGAGTTCCAAAGGCAACATTAAAGAAAATAAAAGTTAACAAATTGTTATCAGAAGGTAATAAGTATTGCTGCATGCGTATTTTAAAGAAATTATCCCACTATTTTAATGGTGAAGATTATTCAAGACTTGTCAACATAAAACAGTCCTTGCAAAGAGATGCATGTAGCATTTTATTGAGTACCATAATGAATCTTCGGGTGTAAATGTGTTTTGAGTTAGCCAGAGTAGATCCCTCTGCCCGGAGAGTTAACAGGTTCTCTTTGAAGATGCCGCCTCGTTTTCAAATCTGTGATGTGATAAAAACAATAAAAACAACATTCTCTAGTAATGCCAGGAGGAGCCATGAAGTGGGCAGCAAACAGCTGTAATGTGTTCAGCTGAACTTAAAAAGAAAGTTAAGTACTGCTAAGACTTGGCAAAATGGGCTTTAGCTAGTAGTCATTCCATTTGTTAGCCCCAAAAAGTTAAGATGACCTCTATCTTCCCCATTATTGGTGAGGATTAAAGTTTTCCTTCTACTTCCGTTGTAAAATCCTTATGAAAGGCATCGTTTGGTTGCAGGTCACACAAACACACGTGCCATTGTTGGCCTCTGTTTAATAAACTGATGTCTGTTTTATATTACTTGAAGTCTTCCTTATTCTGAATTCATAGTTAATCATGTTCTCCGACCAAGAAATAATCTTTACTCCTTTCTAAACTGTCAGTTGTCCCTGTTCTGTGCTTATGGTTCTCCTGTGGAGAACTAATCCTACTCCAGACAGACTGAGCATCTGAAGTAGGAAAGAAAGGTGCTTACCTAGAATGGCAGATAGATCTGAAAGCAAGAACTGAGGACAGAAGTCAACACTAGTGTGTGTTCTTTCTGGAAACGAATTTTCCAAACTTTCTCTGGGGCAGCCACACTGGATCTAGATTCTTTTTTACATGTGTTACTATATCACTCTACTTTAGAGATCTCATACTATGAAATCTCATTTTTTTTCAAATGTACTAGAAGATTGGAATTTACTGTACATTGCAACAGACTTGTACTCTCCCTTTTTTCCTCCTTTTGTTTTTTGTCAGTCACAGGGAGGAAGGAGTTATTGCTTACTTTAGCATACAGAATATACCAGTATATAAACATCGTGTTTCCTGTCCCTGCAGCCGCGAAGGGAAGCAGCCACCCTCAGGCTCTCAGGTGCATGCTGCATTCCTCGGTCCAGGTGCTGGATGATGGCTGAAAGCCTGGCTGAGGGAAGACTAAGATTCATTTCACTAATATGGACTAAGTGGACACCTGTGCCTGCTATTTCCATTTCCAGTTTCTTAAACAGTTTACTTGTTGCCTTCAGAGACTTGATGCCCATCACTAAAGCAGAGAAGGATGCTTAGAGTTCTAGGCTGCAGCTTTTAAAAAAAAAAAAGGCAGCCTGGTGGTGGTAGTCACATGTTAACCACCTATGCAGTGATTGTTGTGATTTTTAAATTATTTGCTCCAGGGCCTTTGCAAAGAATTTCTAGTCATTGCTTGCACTGCTATTGCTGGTGCAAGTCTGGGATACTGCCAGCTAACCTCCACTTTATTCTCCTTACTCAGTGCAACCGTTACTTAGACCTTCTTGCCTTTCTGGTGTCTGTTCCAGTGCCACAGAGCTTTGCTAATGTCAGTAGAACCAGAAGTACGTCCATATCTCGGTCATTTGTTTTGATTCCAAACTGTTTCATTTAGTTTGTCACTGGGAGTAGGCAGCTTTACACCGAAAAACATCGATTGAAAACAAGTTCAGAACGTTCTCAACTTTTGCTCATGCAGTGTTTTTGTCTAGTAAAATTCATGGTAAGCTTCCTGAGTTGCTGGATTACGAGCAACTCATACTGTGAGCGTCTGGTTTCCTGAGTAACTTCACAATGACTTTTAAAAAATACTAAGCTTTTCAAGTCAGTCTTACTTTCCGTGACGCTTGAGGGAAAAACCTTTTATTGGGAATCAAAGGACTAATGCAAGCTGTGGCTGTGTAGTAGATTTCAGTGTTTTCTTGGTAAGGTGAGTAAGTTTCAGGTTTTGTAGTTTTCACTTACAGTTTCTCTTCTAATTGCAGCATATGGCCATGGCTGATTTCTCTTCTAAACAGCTTCCAGCCTCATGAAGAAGATCTGTCCAATAATAATGGTAAGGGTGCTTCTAGTCTGTGCTGTGAAGGACTGGCTCATTTGGAAAGCTTTAAACTAGATCCAAAGGGGGATGGGGTTGCAGCTGAACTTGCAGCAGTGGGGCAGCGCTCTAGCACTGATGAAGGCTGGGAGGCCTCCCACCCCCCTGGGGTGAGATCGGTGTTTAATTAAACCTTTCAAGAGGGGTCAAGGACAACTGAAAGGGCTTCTTCAAATACACTGCAGATAAAACTAAGACTAGAGGCAATGTAGGCCCACTGATGAATGAGGTGGGTGCCCTGGTGACAGAAGATACAGAGAAGGGAGAGTTACTGAATGCCTTCTTTGTCTATAATGCTGGAGGCTGTCCTGAGGAGCCCCCTGTACCCCTGAGGCTACAGAGGAAGTCAGGATAAAGGAGAAGTTTGCCTCAGTTGAGGAGGACTGGGTTAAGGACCAGTTAAGCAAGCTGGACATCCATAAGTCCATGGGTCCTGATGGGATGCACACGTGGGTGCTTATGGAGCTGGTGGAAGTCATTGCTAGGCCACGCTCCATCATATTTGGTAAGTCGTAGGGAATGAGAGAGGTGTCTGAGGACTGGAGGAAAGCAAATGTCACTCCAGTCTTCAAAAAGGGCAACAAGGAGGACCCAGGTAACTATAGACCAGTCAGCCTCACCTCCATCCCTGGAAAGGTGATGGAGCAACTTGTCCTTGGCATTGTCTCTAGGCATATCAAGGATAACAGTGTCATTAGGGGTAGTCAGCATGGCTTCACCAAGGGGAAGTCCTGCTTGACCAACCTGATAGCCTTTTATGAAGATACAACCAGGTGGATACATGATGGTAAAGCTGTGGATGTGGTCTGGCTTGATTTCAGTAAAGCATTTAACACCACCTCCCACAGCATCCTTGCAGCTAAACAAGGAAGTGTGTTCTGGATGATCAGCTAGTGAGGTAGACTGTGAACCGGCTGAAGGAAAGAAGCCAGAGTTGTGGTCAATGGGACAGAGTCTAGTTGGAGGCCTGTATCTAGTGAGGTCCCTCAAGGGTCGGTACTGGGACCAGTATTATTCAATATATTCATCAACAGCTTAGATGAGGAAATGGAATGTACTGTCAGCAGGTTTGCTGATGACACGAAACTGGGAGGAGCGGCTGACAAGCCGGAAGGCTGTGCTGCCATCCAGTGGGACCTAGACAGGCTGGAGAGTTGGGTGTGGAGAAATTTAATGAAATATAACAAGGGCAAGTGTAGAGTCCTGCATCGGGGCAAGAACAGCTCCAGGCACCAGTATAAGTTGGAGACTGGCTTGCTGGAGAGCAGCATAGGGGAAAGGGACCTGGGAGTCCTGGTGGACAGCAGGGTGACCATGAGCCAGCACTGTGCCCTTGTGGCCAAGAAGGCCAATGGCATCCTGGGGTGTATGAGAAAGGGGGTGATTCAGAAAAGGGGTGTATCAGAAAGGGGCTGAGAGATGTTCTTCTCTGCCCCTGCTCTGCCCTGGTGAGAACACATCTGGAATATTGCATCCAGTTCTGGGCCCCTCAGTTCAAGAAGGACAGGGAACTGCTTGAGAGAGTCCAGTGTAGAGCCCTGAGGATGATTAAGGGAGTGGAGCATCTCCCTTACGAGGAAAGGCTGAGGGAGCTGGGTCTCTTTAGCTTGGAGAAGAGGAGACTGAGGCGTGACCTCATTAATGTTTATGAATATGTGAAGTGTGAGTGTCAGGAGGATGGAGCCAGGCTCTTCTCAGTGACATCTAATGATAGGACAAGGGGCAATGGGTGCAACCTGGAACACAGGAGGGTCCTCTTAAATATGAGACGAAACTTTTTCACAGTGAGGGTGACAGAACACTGGAACAGGCTGCCCAGAAGGGTTGTGGATTCTCCTTCTCTGGAGATATTCAAAACCTGCCTGGATGCGTTCCTGTGTGACCTGATCTAGGTATTCCTGCTCTGGCAGGAGGATTGGACTAGATGATCTTTCAAGGTCCCTTCCAATCATTAACATTCTGTGATTCTGTGACTGGGAATGATGCATGCTTTTTCTGATGTTGTGGGAAATTGCAGTTGAAAGGCAAACATGCAATAAGTTGTCTTGTGGTATTAATGCACGTGAATGCTTTGCAAATGCTGCTTTCTCGTGCTGAGCAGCCTTGCTCTGCTTTATCCTTCTTGAGCTACTCGGCTTGCAGGGTAGACAAATACAGTGGGAATGTTAGTTGAAGGCTTTACTGTGTATAGTTACCTTGCTGAGGGGTGAACTTATGTTTCTGTACTTAATGTGTTAATGCTTTCCTTATCCTGTTTAATGTCTTCACCAGCAACCCCCCTTCCAGAAGAATTTGAGTTGCAGGGATTCTTGGCTCTGAGACCCTCATTCAGGTAGGTGACAGCTGAAGGAAACTGCCTCCTTGCTAGTGTCACTGCTTTGATAGCCACTGACCTGTTCCCTACAATACTTTCTTTATGAACACGTGCTGCTATATGGATTGATGGAGATACCATCTCAAGACTGGAATAGATGATGTAGGATTTCATCTGCATTTTGAAGAGGAAAATAGATCCTATGCCAGTCTTCAATAAAACTCTGAGGAATGTAATGAGCTTGTAACATTGCTCATGACTGTTTTTCTTCTGCAGTCTTCAGGCTAATAAAATGAAAGGGAGAAATAACTTAAGAAATGAGGAAAGGAGTATTTTTTTTTTTTTTCCTTGAAAAGTGCTTGGTGTGTTTTTAATTTACTTTTTTTTTCCTGTTTTTAACTGTGTCCCTGTACCTAATAACGTACACACACCGAAAAATAAAAAAAAGCCTCTTTAATGTAGATACATCTAATGAGAAGAGATTTGAATCTGTAACTCAGACAGCTGTAATCGTCACATTTTGAATAGAATCTGGCAAAATATCACAACCTATGACAAAATAATGTTGACTAGTTGTATTTCTAAAGAAACATGCTTTTGTCGAGGGTAACTCTGTAATTAATATTATTCCTTCTGCTATTTCAATGTTAGGAACTTGGATTTTTCCAAAGGCCACCAGGCAATTACAGGAGATAAGGAAGGGCAACAACGTCGGATACGGCAGCAGCGACTCATCTTCACAGGCAAATGGATTGCTGATAATCAGCCAAGGTAATTGCAAATAGCTTCTGTGAGTTTCAGTTGCTTCTGTAAGCTTAAGCAGTGCAAGTGCCAGAGGTGAACTTTATTTTTCTCATTATTTTACCAAGCAATTCAATATAATGTGAGTACAGGATGCTGACAGTGCTAATAACATGTTTTGTGTGTCAGTGTGCCATTGTTCCCTAAACTAATTCTGATAAGGAATGTATTTGGAGTGAAGCATCACATCTGGTGAGGCCCTTTAGTGATACTGCAGCACAGCTGAGCTGAGTGGAAACAGTATTTGAAGTTGTAGCAAGAGTGTTAGGTTACCTCGTGGGGAAAAAAAAGCCACCAACTATTCATATTTGCTTTTCAATTTCTGTCTTTTTTAGGTTGATTCAGTGTGAAAATGAGGTAGGAAAGCTGTTGTTTCTGACGGAAATCCCGGAATTATTACTAGAGGATTCTAGCGAAGCCAAAGAGAGTCTCGCCTTGCAGGAAACATCTATTGCAGAACCACTATCCACAGATGGCAGCCCTGGACTCAAATCAGTTCTGTCCTCTGGCAGAAGCCTAAACAACAACTGTGATGCGGGAGAAAAACCAATGGTCACATTCAAAGAAAATATTAAGCCACGAGAAATGAACAGAGAGCAAGGGCGAATCTATCCACCTAAAGATGTAGGTAGGGAAAGACGGGACTATAGCAAAGGAATAGTAGCCAATAAGAACGATGGAAAGAAGGATAACAATAAAAGAAAGAATGAGACCAAGAAATGCGGCTTGGATAAGATGCAGGAAGCAGGAAAGCAGAATGTGGCAGTTCAGGTAAGCCTTTAGATCAAAGGGATACTGCATCTCAGCAGTATGTTTGTGTCAGAGCCATCACTGTTTGCACAGAAATGAGTAGAGCCAAGGTCTTTCTGTGGGCCTGCGGGTACCCTTAATGCACAAAGGAAAAAAAAAAAATCTGTCTCAGAGACCAGGTATTAGTAAACTTTGGGTCTCTGCCCTTTTCCCTGATGCTGTCTCAGTTTATTGGGGAGGAGAATATAGGGAACAATGAAAGGTGATTTTTTTTATATGTTCAGTATTTAAAAAACAAACAAAAAGCCTTCTAGCTTTTGTTCCACAAACAGTTCAAGGGGCAGCTTGCATGGCCAGGTCTTAGTCATGCTATTACCCGTGCTGTGGTTGTTGTAAAGGAGCTGGGCATTTTCTGTTCAGTTGGCTTGTGCGCTTGCGATAGATTGAACACACCACAAAAGCACCGAGTTGTTTACACGGAGGAGGATGCTCTGTATTGCGTGTGCAGTAAGGTGGCTCTCACTGAGGTGGCCCTCGGTGGTTGTAAGAAAAGCCACACAGCTTTTAACCTGTAATTCTGCACTGAGATGCTTGTTCAGAATTGCTGGTTTTCACATCAGTTGTTCTTTTCTCAGTTGTATTTTTTAAAGGCGTGCTCTTTTCCCCCATTTATGTAGCACTGTGTACAAAAAGGCTCACCTCATGTGTAGGGAGTGATGTTACTGTTCAGGCTTCCAGAGAGTTGTAGTAAATAAGGGTGGAGAACTTCTGGGTTGATGTAATTGTTTCAGCTGTATCTCATCCGTTGACAGATTGTCTAGAGGTATTTAATGATGATGATGGAGATTCAGTTATTTCCCTTGAGAAACGGGGTGAGTTACTCACTGTTCTTACAAGCAGAAACCGTTTCCTAATGCACTTCATCCCCTTTGCCACTGTGTAAACCTACTACTTCCAAGGACTGGTCTGGAGAATAACTCAAGTCTTCTCTTTGCAAGTGCTCTGAGGACCTGTTACTGAAATCTTTTTTTCTCTAGGCTAGATAAAGCAGCTCCCTATCTTTCTGGTGTGTGTTGGTAGGACCCTTGGATCGTTCTTGTTCTCCTCCTGATCATTTCCTATTAGGCAACATCAGTATGAAATGGGAGGTCTGCACGGGCAGCCTTGTGTTGGATTTGCATGGGGTCCGTGCTGGGGCAGTGGGAGGGAAGGAGAATAGCCTGCAGAAACTGCGTGGCAGTTGTTTGTGAGTCACTGACACCAGCCTTGTACCTGAAAAACAGCCTAGATAGGTGAGTTGGAGTGGCAGGTATTTGGGTTTTATTTGCTGAACACGTCTGGAATGCAGCTGCAGGCCTGAGCATAACTCCTGTGCCGGTGTTTGTGACCCTCCCTTGCAAAATAAGGGCTTGAGGCTGAAAAACCAATATGTTTGAGGAAGTAGTGTAGATCTTGCGTAGGGAAGATAATATAATTTTAACCCAGTTGATTTATCAGAAGCTTGCTTTTTTTTTTTTTTTGGTCTTAAGACTTACCGTTGGGTTTGAAATGCATTTTTCCTGGGTAGCATGCTGTGTTTGGATCTGGTTGGTCACTCTTCACCTCTTGTTGAATAGAAACTAATTTGGAGTTTTTAATTCCGTCAGCTCTGTTTAGTTTAACTATCACAAGACTGTTTGCTGGACTTACTTACCCAGATCTACTCCAGGGGAGGGTTTGCTCCCTGCCCTGCTGAGAAGATGACTGCTTAGGTTTTGTACCAACTCGTGGTCTGCTAGTGCTTTGCTTTGGCTTTCCCTAAAATTTCAAACTTTGTCTACTCTGTAGCTCATTGTTTTCAAAAGCCTAAACTCTATAAAAGTTGCAGCTCCTACTTTAGCAAAAATGTGAAGAATGTTGTAGGGAAGTAATTGGTCCTGTTTCACAGATCAGTGGAAAACTTGCGTGCTCAGACAGGATCACGCAAGCGTGGCATAGGTTGAACCTGGCCTCTAGGGGAGATGCTGTTGGGCGCAAAGGAAGGCGTAGTGCACACTTGCTCAAGGTAATGTAAAGGCCACTGGGATTAAGTGGTGCTTTTCCCAGGCACCAGGTGGGAACTCTTGAGACCGCTGGGGATGTAAAGATGTAGGAGTATTGACGCTTTTGAGGTGAGCTCAAGGAGAAACAAGTGAAGCAATTGAAATCTGGCTTTCTTGATTAACCAATTTCAATTATTTAGCTTTAAAAAGCCCACTATAAATTGTATGGGGGGAGTCTTTTGGAAGCCATCTTTGGAAATGTTTTATTGCAGCTTTGAGTTTATGGTGGACTAGAGCTCGTGTTTTGAAATCCCACTGCAAGAAGAACATCTTTGAGTTTTGGACATTACTATGAAAGAATGCATGCAGTATGGGTTGTAACAATGTTTGGCTTCTTGTGGAGAGAGAAAAAAGGTACAGCACGATATAATTTGAACATACAGAATGTGATAAAGGGTACAGGTGGGCAGCGAACAGCTGTGGCGTCAGAGGGGGGAGCAAGGGCTGCTCCATCATTCATGGCATTTAGCATCAGCCAGACTCTGAGGTGGAGTTTCCTCCCAGCTTTTTCTAGTGGGAGATGAAAAATACAGCCAAACCGCTCAGTCTCAAAAGCTACTTTTTTAATGAAACGAAAACCAAACTACACTCCCATAATTTAAAAATGTGGAAATTCAGAGTTATTTAAGAAAGGCTTAAGAGAAAGATTGAATGCATCTTCACCCCATCACTGATTTTGGAAGGAAGTGCCTGCCCTCTTAATCATTTCAAATCAACAGCTCTAAATGTTGAAATAAGTCCCACACAGCTGTTTTTTGGTTGTTGTTTGGGTTTTTTATTTGATCCCTGATAAAAACCCCTTTCAGTCACCTCTGAGGCTTGGCATCAGGTCTGCTCCTGGGCCCTTTCTATATTGCCCGGGTTCTTTGCTTGCTGTCTTTTTCCTGCCTGCTCCATCTTGCATTCCAGGCAGTTCTGCCGAGCTGAACAGAAAGGGAAAGTAGTCTTCCCCTCTGTCTTCCTCTCCAGGAAGACCCAGCCCGCAACAGACTCAGAATCAGGTAAACATTACATTACATTCTTCTCTCTGCCTTTAACTGGTGCAGCTCTTTTAACAGAACATACAGCAATTTCACGGTAAACTGAAAGAGGTTACCACCTCAGCTATGTGTCGTGTATGCTCTTATTCAAAAGAATATCATGATGTGCAGGAGTTTGTGCATATACTGCACTGTGTAGATGAGGCTGAAAAAGTTCCCTAGGAAGAAGGTGGCAGTGTTTGTTTTCTAAGGTGCTGCATGTAAGTAGCTTGAAGTAGGTCAAAACAGTGCCCTAGGAGAAGTGTAATAGCATTTGCATCTTCTGTTTTGTTTTTAAGGCATTGCAGGTGAGCAGCATGGTAAGTCCTTCGTATGGTCTGAGGATGTTATGTCTGCTTCCCACTCTCTTGCTAGAGGAGGAGCCTGTTGCAGTCTTCTGGGTGGACATCTGTCCAGTGCTTTTGTGAGGCGAGGAGTGCCTGAGGAGAGGCAAAGTCACCTGCCTGAGGCCAGAGAAGAAGGAACTGGATTCTGATGTTCCAAAGCTCCTCCAGTAACTTAGGGCAAAAGAAAATTCTCTCTGGCTATTTGAGAGTTTGTTTTTTTTGGCTTGAGACATTATGTGGTTAATTACAGGAAAAGTTACCTAATTTCTTCTTGCTCTATTTTGTATTAGGTGAAATCCCAGACAGAGATGAGGAAGACTCCAGTGTCTGAAGCCAGGAAAACACCTGTAACTCAGACTCCAAGTCAGGCCAGCAGTTCCCAGTTCATCCCCATTCATCACCCAGGAGCCTTCCCTCCCCTTCCTAGCCGGCCAGGTAACTTGTGTTCTTTCAAAGTGTGTTCTTACGGATGACTGCAAAGAAAAGCCTGTACTCTTAGCTGTTACAGCCTCTAAAGGTAGTGGCTGTTTTAGTGAACATGCATTCTCATGGTGAGAGTCTTACAGTGTAGTAAAGAAGGGGCATAGCAGAACTGAAACAAGATGAATGGGGTTCCTTATGTTTTGTTATCAGTGTCTGCCATGAAATCTGCCACCTTCCTCTCGATTAGCACAAGATCAAGGGGTTTCACAGGAGGCTGTTTGTGTAGTAAGTCAAAACATGACAAAGTCTTCTAGCCCAGGAGAAAACGTTCTCTGTGCATAGGACTATTACAAAAGATCAGTCATACTGCTTTCTTTCTAGTTTTGTTTCTTTTGTGGTGATGCTCATGTTTCAAGCTGTAATTTGTGTGGTGTCATTTGCTGTTGTTGCGAAGCATTCCTGTCATGCCTTACTGTCCATCTTTGCTCACAAAATAGCTGGGAGCTGTATCTTCCCTGTAGCTCCTCTGCATAGTTCCTCAACATGAGAGAGGGGCCTCTTCTCTGTCTTAATGCCAGCAGGAAATCTGGCCTGTCATAGAATTAAAGCTTGCCTTTCAAACTTGGCTTTTCCATGTGAGCTACAGGAAGGAAATTGATCTTGTGGATGTGAGGAATGGTTTGCTTGCCATCTATCTCCTTATCTAAATTAATCCTAGGACTGGTGATGCTCTGGGGGGAGGCAGTAGATTTATCAATTGCTTCCGTGTCCAGCGCTGCAGAAATTGGCTGGAAATGTGTGTTTGAAGGGGTGGGAACTCTGGGGGTAATGCATCAAAAAAAACAACATGGTGGGGAGTGAAAAAGGGGAGGAGGAGCAGGGAGGTGGAGGTGTGGGGGTAATCCTGCAACTTTCCCAGATGCTGCTCTCACAAACTGTTACCAGTGCACTGGAATACTGGAAAACTGAAGAACGCTCTGAATCCCTCTGATCATAGCCATGTACTTGCAAAGGTGGAAAAGGACATGATAGTGCCTGTCTTCAAACTGTGCTTGGTGTTTCCTGTTTTGATGCTCTAAATGTACAAAAAAAAAAAAAGTTTTCTTGAGGAAGCTGCTTTCTGCTGAGAAACTGCAGTTACAGCTCTTTCTTTTGCAGGATTCCCACCTCCGACCTACGTTGTCCCTCCCCCTGTGGCTTTCTCCATGAGCACGGGGTACACCTTCCCAGGCGGTGTTTCTGTCCCAGGAACCTTCCTCCAGCCCACGGCTCACTCGCCTGCAGGAAACCAGGTGCAAGGTGGGAAACAGTCCCACATTCCTTACAGCCAGCAGCGGCCCTCTGGACCAGGGCCAATGACCCAGGGACCTCAGCAAACACCACCTCCCTCCCAGCAACCCCTCTCATCTTTACCAGCTCAGGCAACAGCACAGTCAGCAGGCCAGTTACAGGTCCAAGCGCTGGCCCAGCAGCAGCAGCAACAGTCCCCAACAAAAGCTGTGCAGGGCCTGGGGAAGAGCCCGCCACACCACTCTGGGTTCCAGCAGGTAAGCCTGACTAGTACAGTGTGCTCAAACTGTTTAAAAATAACTGGTGACGTTGGAGACTTCTGTTCCCGGAGTACCTCATACAGTTGTTAAAGACCTCGCTGTGGAATTTTGATCTGTGAACTTCTGGGCAAATTTGAAAAACAGCTGAAATTTAGTGGGCATGAACCTGCTATTCTGTAACTAAGAGGAAGGTATCTACTGGGTTGAGAAGATGGTAGTCTGTGTTTCTGTGTGTAGATGAAGTTTGAAGGTGATGATTCTGAGATATTTCTGTGCTAGGCCTTTGTAGTTATGTCTTGTTTGAGTAATGAGGAGGGCTCTGAATCTTCACCCTACTCGCTCTTTTCCTGTGGGCGCACTGGATTCTGCTGTCAGTTCCTTTCTCTTAGTTTTGTGCTCGTGTGCTTGACAAAACCGACTTTCTGGCATGTCTGGCTTTGATGGCGAGCAAGACCCTCCTGTTGTTCTGGGCAGCAGTTCAGTACCCTAATAAAGGTGTCTGTAAGGTGCTGAATTGGAGTAGGGATTGTGCTTGGCTGCTGGCTTAGAGCTTGATGAGGCTATACGCCTACTGAGACTGAATTTTGGTGAATAATGTAGCAGATGAGAATGTTTGCAGAATATCTCCTGTGAGTCAGCTAGAATGACAGCTTGAAGTTAGAAAACCAGTTGACATTAAATTGTTCCTACCTGCTGACAAAAGCATGCATCTCTGCCTCAGTATCCACAGACAGACTCGTCAAAGCAGCTCTGGAATCCACCGCAAGTCCAAGGTTCACTGGGGAAGATCATGCCTGTAAAGCAGTCCTATTACCTGCAGGCCCAGGACCCTCTAAAATTGTTTGAACAGTCATTACAGCCTCCTGTGATGCAACAGCAACCTCTGGAGAAAAAAATGAAGCCTTTCCCAATGGAGCCATATAACCAGAACCCCTCAGAAGTCAAGGTGCCAGAATATTACTGGGACTCTTCCTACGGCATGGCCGACAACAGGGTGATGGCACAGCAGTCCAACATGGACCGCAGGGGGAAACGGCAAGGAGTCTTCCGCCCAGAGCAGGATGCTGTCTCCAGGATGACCTTTGAGGTAAAGATCCACGTAACAAGTGGTGAAAACTAGCGAGGCTCTGATGTTGCTGACAGCTCAGGCAGTTTGCCCAGTTTAGGAATGCCCCGTAGTCCCGAGTGGATCAATGAGTACATTTACAAGGGAGTTGGGTGTTGGTAAACGGGATCCCAGCATACAGTGCTGGATTTGCTGCTTCAGTGGACTGTGGAGGGGGATCAGGTTCCTGAAGATCTGTTTTCAAGTAGGTGTAAGTCACGCTCAGGGTAGACATGATGCTGGTCTCTGCACTGCATCTGCCGGGCCAAGATACATAGCAGCTGACAGGGAAAATACTTGTCTGGCAACTGATGAAAACCATGAACGCCATCTAAATAATTGTAATTGAATTCTTACCCTTTAGATAAACTCTTGCCACCCACAGAGTATCTTGAGTGTGTTGAATAGGTGAGGCTGCAAGAGCCAAACTGGGGATATAAATTGAGGATATTAGGAGCAACCCCATTATGATTTTTTTTTCTTCCTGCAAATCCCACCACATAGCAAGAGTGCTGAACTCCATCTCTTAGCTCTTGGTTGCACTAATGGAATACTTTGATTCTGTTTGCTTCTGTGCAGTTCTGCTTCATGCTGCAGTTTATAAAAAGCCTGCAATCTTTGTTATGTATCAAGTCCTGGATTGTCTGGAAGTGCTTCTGGTGATGTTTAGAAGGAAACTTAAACAGAGGCCTTTTTAAACCTTTGGTCAGATATGCCTCTGTAAATGCACTCAGGATTTTCAAAAGGTCAGCTGAGATCACTTAGCTTATCCTTTGGGGAGAAAAGATAGACAATGTTCAGGAGACTGCCTCTCCTCTGATGTCAGGCTGTGATTCTTAGATGGAGACTGGGCCAAAGCCTTGTTCTCATCCCTAAATCGGAAACTGCCTTGGTGCAAGCACAGTGCAGTACAAACAGAGGCTGTGCCAGTGATGCTTGTGTTTTAAGCATCCCTCACAAAATTCAAGATGTAGCACTTAAAAGTTTATTTTTTTCTGCACCTTTGTGTGGTAGCCGTTAGCAGTGGCAGTGTCTCACGGGGTTTAAATTCTGCAAATAGAGGAGGGAAGATGCAAATGTAATTTCAGCTGAAACCTGAATTACAGCTGTAGAATAATAATTTAAGATCTTCCTTGTCAGGAAAAGTCATGGTCATTGTCCTCTAATGTGAAAACGGGTTCAGTATTTGTCAGTGATGCTGTGAGAAGCACGTGCTGCATTGATTGCAGTTAGCAAGTGGCTGCACTGATTGCAATTAGCTGCCCATCATTTTGGCTGCACCACTTACCAGGGGGGTGCAGGGCCTCTCTCACTACACCTTAGGCCATGGGGCTAGTTTTGTTTTTTTTGCTCAGCATTTTTCTGTGTGCTTCCACCTGCTTCTGTTGCACTGTTCTCATCTCACTCTTATGCATGCTGCGCTCCTTGCCACAGCCTGCCGTTCTCCTGTTGGTTTCTCTCTCCTGCTTTGGTTTAGTCTCTCCCCACTTGGCTCTTGCTCTTCCCTTTCTGCCTTCTGTTGTCTCACTGTGCTCATTTCTGTCACTAGGACCCCAAGAGCTCCCCTTTGCTTCCTCCGGACCTGTTAAAGAGTCTGGCTGCCTTGGAGGAGGAGGAAGAGCTGATTTTCTCTAATCCTCCTGATCTTTACCCAGCTCTGCTGGGGCCTCTCGCCTCTCTTCCTGGACGAAGCCTCTTTGTATGTATTTGACTTAATACTGCTGCTTCTCAAACTGGCATCTCTTTCTTCTGTGAAATTATAAGAAATGGGAAATTTCTTTCTTTTCCCCATGCCTCCACTGCACTTCCCCTCCTGCTGCTGAGCCAGTCTCTGTGCAAGAGCTGAGCCCAAGGTCCCTGGCTCTGGAGAGCTGGGGAGGTGCTGTAGCATCCCTCATAGCTCTCGGTCACAGCCAGACCTGCTAGTTTGTTCAGAAAGTAGGATAATTGTGGGGTGTTTTTGTAAGCATGGTCCACGGGAGGGACATTGATGCACCCTTTAAGACACTTGCTCTTCCCCAGTTGTGTGGGCATGGTAATAGGGGCACGGGAGTGTGCAGTGAAAGGGAAGGGAAGTCATCAGAACAAGTGCCTTTGGTACTATTGCGTGTAGGAAACACACAAAGGCAGGGGGAAACTACCCTAGTAAATGCGGAAGAGATTGCAAAAGAGCCAGATGGTTTTAGAAGAAACCTGCAAGCAACTGGCTAAATAATCACTGACTCCTATAGAAGGGCAGGGAGTTTGACAGCCTGAGAGATTTCTGTCTGCATTTCTGGGTTCCCAGCTTGCTAGCTGGAGGGCCTGTGAGCTGCTGAAGTTTTAACTTAGCTCTAAAATCACAGTGCGCTTCTCGTGTGGCTACAGGCATGCCCAGTAAATACTCAGATTTCAGATTTGTGGCTGTAACAGGGAGGAGTATTTTGTGACTCTGTTTGAAATCCCTGGATAATAAATCTCAGTTAATTTGCATGTCGTCCCAAGGAGCCAGTAGCAAAGCAGACACCGATTGCTGTCTTTTTCGATACCTTTGCTAAGGAACTAACAGCTGCCTCTTCAGCAGCCTCCTTTGAAGCTCCTGCAGTTGCTGTCTGCTGACAAATGGATGGAAATACATCTATGTGCAGGCTGTGGGGATATGCTGAGTACAAATTTTGTCTGCTTTTTACAATGTGCTTTCAAAGTAATGAGTTGTCAGTTTGAAAATCTAACAAGCTAGGAGCTGCTTGCCAAGAAAATGGGCCTGTTTGTCTTAGGCTTGCAGGTTAAAAAGCAAAGTTATTCCAGATATTAAGATCACGTTAGAGAGGGGCTTTTCTTATTATTTAAACAATAAATTTTAAAATACCTGATGTGCTGAGCTGGTTTGGGGGCAAGAGGGTTTTTATTTGGAACAAGACTACAGATTTAATTTTGGATCACACACAGCTTTACTCGTGACTTTGCTAATTCTGTGAATTTTTGATCCTGATCCTAAGGTCAGGGGTGTTCAGTTATCTACCAGCCAAGCTTTAGTTTTGCTGTCATTTATGTCTCGGTGATAATTAATTTTGCCTCTTGCCTAAATAGGCTTGGTTTATATTGTTATATTTCATATCAGTATTTTTCATTGCTTAATCATAGTAAGAACTGAAAACAAAAACTGAGAAATATTAGGCTGCAGATAATAGCTGTATGGGAGGAGGTGTAGATGATGGAAAAGGTCATGGAAAAGCCCATAATATTTCAACGTGGAACCCATGGGAGTTTTGGAACCTCTGCTGCAAACACTTTTCTTTAGTCATTTATAATGAAAATGAGAGAGAAATAAATGAAACTTTAACTGTTTAACCCAATTAGACACTAAGACGAGCTGTGATTTTTCTGAGTGTCTCTACAGCAGGAGTACTCGAAAGTAACAAACAATCCATCAATGAACAGCAATGTGCAAGGGTCTCATCAGGTTTGACTGAGCACTCTGCTCACTGGAAAGGATCCTGTCTCATTTGTGCAAGGTTTTATACATCCACAGGCTTGGCGTGTTTGGCAGGAACATCCCCTCTAGATGTGTCAGACCGTGGAAGTAGCTAGAGGTGGTTGAGAACTGGGAAACTGCTGTCAGTGGGGTTGGCTTGGGACTCTCAGCTGTCATAATTGTTGATTTTTAGTTATTAATTACAATTAATAGGGAAATTTTGATTTTCTGCATTTGTTAGTTTGTTCCCCCTGCCCTCCATGGTGCTGAGGTCAAAAATGCAAAAAAGGTTTTTAAACAAAAATACCTGGGCAGTTTTTTTGTATCTTACATTTCTCCTGCTCACCACTCTGAAAACCAACTGCTTGTTTTCCTTTTCTGGTTTTTCAAAGAAGTCCCTGCTGGAAAAACCGTCAGAATTGATGTCTCAGTCATCATCTTTCCTGTCTCTCAGTGGCTTTTCCCTTAATCAGGTATGTGATGGCCGAAGCTGGCAGCATTTTGCTCTTCAGACTTACTTTTTAGCTGGATAGTTGCAGAAGTATGGGCACATCCTTTAGTGCAAACTAATAGCAAACTGGAAGGGATAGCCATGGGCCTAATTTCAGTCTGTATTAGCAAAGTTGGTTTTTTGCCTTTTACCATTGTTGAAAATCAGTTGTCTTCCCAAATCTGCACTAGCTATCTTTCTGCAGAGGTACTGTTGAGTCTTGTGGAGTTCCTGGGATGTTTGCTTTCAGTGGGATCGTAGAGTTGAGTGAAAAGGTGCATCCCCACATTTTGTGATGTGGGAGTGTTTTTATTCCTGACCAGTGGAATACCTGTTCTCTTCCAAGGAGCAGAGCAGGATCTCTTGAGCAGAAATTAAAAAAAAATTATGAAGGCTTTGCAGTTCAGCTAGGAGAAATTGGCCCTGCTTCAGGATGTGATGAACTTGGTTAAATAAGGTGTTTAGAGAAGATTCTAAGGAGTGAAAAAGGAGTTACAAAAGTGTTTTGATTTGTAATAATTTTCTTTATATGTTCTTAGTGTTTCAAATAAATCCTGTACTCAAACTCTTTTTATTCCAGGAAAGATATCCAAATAACAGCATGTTTAATGAGGTATACGGGAAAAACATGAATACCAGCACAAAAACAGAAGTTACCCCTTCAGTTGCCCATCAGGAGACTTCACTATATTCTCTCTTTGAAGGGACTCCGTGGTCTCCATCCCTTCCAGCGAGCTCAGGTAATCCTGGTACAATTTTTCTTGTGTGTATTTTAAGAGGATTGGAGTTAATTCTGAGCCTACTGCAAGTTAAATGTAACTGGAAATTAAAAAAAAAAAAATCTTCTTTACAATGTCTGAAGGTTTCTATGTTCCTTTATATATAATTCTTGGAAATGTGATGGGATTCTGTCACTAATATAGGGTAAGAACCTAGATTTTTAGTTGAAGTAGTTGAGCAGGATAAAAGTTGTAGGAAGTGTCAAATCCTGAAATCTCTTCAACTTAAATTCCTGACAGGCGTTTGAGAGTAGGACTTTATGCATTTTAAAAATCATTATGGTTCTAATGTTGCTTCTTTGGAAGAAACAGGAAGATTTGGATTTTATAAGCAGATACTGGAAAGAGAAAATAAACTATATGATTGAAGAGTGAGGAGGAAAGTATGACTTTTTTTAAAGTGTAAAGCAGCCTACAAAGCAAACCAGCTTTTTCCTTAACAGTTTTTTTGAGGGCATAAAACACATTAGAGTTGTGTCATGACTTTACCATCACAAAAAATCCACAGGAGTGTGAGGGGAGGGAAGGAACCTAAAAAGACGACTTTAAATAACTTAGCCATTGAAGATGTTCTTTGGTTGTACTGACTTCTGTAGCCAACCAGAAGGAACTGTTGTTGATGAAATGGAGGGAGCTGCAAAGTGCTTTTATTCTAGCAGGATTTATGACACTACATGGGTTTTAGCTTTCACTTCACCTCCTCATCCGAGAATACATCCTGGCACCCTGCTCTGCTTTGTTCTCTTCTTCTCATAGAGAGATCTTCCATGCCTGCGCTCCTGCTTTGCTCAGTATTCAGTTCTGGTCTGAATTGCTTTAAGACTCAAAGAAGTGTAAAACATTCAAATTGAAGTTGTAAACTTGCAAACACCTTGGTCTAAAGTTATTCTTTATTAGCTTGTCAAGCTTGGAGATGGATTTTTTTGTTTGTTTGAGAGAAGTTATTCAAGAAACATGGGGGAAAACTCGCTGTTGGTTAGCCAGTCCTCTTGAGGTTTCCTGGATTTTTGCTTTCTGGTAGGCACGTATGTGCACTTAAAGTCAGTCTATTATTGTATATGTGCAAACGCTTTTCCTCAGAATTTAGGAATTTACTCATGTAATGGAGGGAATAAAAACAGACCTTCAGTACTGGAGAAAACTGGGTGATGGCAGAAATTGCAGCAGCACTATGAAGTTCAAAATCAGGAGGCTCCTGCTGTTTCTCTTCACCTTTTCCCTCTTGCCTTGTAATCACTAGATCATTCGACACCAGCCAGCCAGTCTCCTCACTCCTCCAACCCCAGCAGCTTGCCAAGCTCCCCTCCAACCCATAACCACAATTCCGTTCCCTTCTCCAACTTCGGACCTATTGGGACTCCAGACAACAGAGACAGGAGAATCGCAGACCGCTGGAAAACAGATAAGCCAGGCAAGTGCTGCGTTCCAGGCCTTGATGATGCCAGCTGTTGACATTTGTTTTGCAATGGTTTTGCTAGATTCCTCCGAATTTGTCTCTTTTCCCCATTTTAGCAATGGGAGGGTTTGGTCTGGACTATCTTCCAGCAACATCGTCGTCCTCAGAGAGCAGCTGGCACCAGCCCAGCACTCCCAGTGGCACCTGGGCAGCCCAAGGCCCTGCCATAGAGGACTCCTCAGCTGTGCTCATGGAGAGTCTGAAGGTATAGTTAACTATAAAGCTTATAACTATAAAGCTGTGCTTGGGAACAGGCACTTGCCTATGGGGCCAGGGTCTGGTGGCTGTAGGCTGTTGTTCCAGGCATCAGGGTTCAGGGTCAGAAACCTTGGAGGCTTTTCCTGCGGACTTGCTTGCGTAGGCAGCAAGGGGAGGTATGACCAGTTCGGGAAGATGTCACAGTTTTTCAATTCTTGCTGTTCTAGAATATTTTGTGGAACAAGACCAGGCTGGCAAAACTGGAAGAAATTATAACATTTGCTTTACTGGTGTAAAATTAGTAATTGTAAATGTGGGATATATTTATATGGTAATGATGATTCTGGTGGGGAGGGTAAACTGCTTCAAGCGGAGCTCCCTTTAAAAGGCCAGCCTTGAAGTCTGACCTTCATGATAAGAAGGTATGAGTGATGAAGGGAAGAGGGGAAAACATAGTATAGTCTCCTCATCTGTAAGAAAACAAGGAGGTGCTAGTGTTGACTGTTTGCTTTTAGTCCATCTGGTCCAGTTCCATGATGCACCCAGGACCCTCAGCCCTGGAGCAGCTGTTAATGCAGCAGAAGCAGAAACAGCAACGTGGACAAGGCACCATGAACCCGCCGCATTGAGAACGAGGTGGCAACCCTTGCAAACAAAGGCACCATAAACCATGGCATGTTGGGTTTGCAGGACTGGCCCACACAGTCCTGTGCAGGTGGCAGCCCTCTCTTCTGTTCCTCGCTGTCAGGAGGGCGTAAGTGCTCCACCAACCCACTGAGTGTGCACAAAACGTCTGCAGTGCAAGAAAACAACATCAGGAACTCTCCCATCCCTGGGCCCTCTGAAGGGAGAGAGGAACTTCTGTTTGTCTCACTCAGTAACCCGACATCACCGCCTCTCACCTTCTCCATCGTGCATGTCCCCAGCCACATGGGAAGTAAAAGCTGAGAAAGAAGGGCAGATGGGAGAAGCCAATGAGAACTTCTCGATCCTTTTCCTCCCCTTGGGGAGATAAAATAGGAATCCATTAATGATTGCTTCGCTGACTGAGAATGTAGTTGAAATTACTCCTAAACATCTTTATGACTATCTCAGTAGTAAGATCACACTGAATTCTTCCGTACAGAGACATGCTTTGTAGTCAGTGTAGAGCAACAGAAGCCCCAGCTGCTGCTCTGGTCAGAGGAGGTTGGTGGCAAGGTGGGCTTTATCTCCTGGGCTAGTGAAGGAGTTTCATGAAGGAGAATCTGGCACTTGACACCACTTCCTTTCACTCAAAGGCTTTGGCCAGCCTGTGGGTGGGTTAGAGACTCCAGCATGAAATGCCGTCCTCTCAGTAGGTGTTTGAGCTATTATCAGTGACGTGGGGCATTGCAGCACCCTGCTGGACAAGCAAGTTAACTGCTATGGGGTTTTAAATTAATGTTTGATTCCTGTACATTTTACTGTAGCATAGTGGCTAGCCCCACAAAGGGCAGGCTAGTCTGTGCATTCACAGCCTGACTCATTTTAATAGGTAGGTAGAAAGCTTTCAATGTTTTTTTTTTTTTTTTTTTCTTTTCCCCATTCTCCCATTTTCGCTGGATGCTAGTAGTTTTATTGCTGATGTGCAACAACTTGCAGAAAGTAATCAGGGGTCCAGCAGGACTGGGTAAAGACAACAGTCAGCCTGGACAGTGTGGAGTGTACAAGCCCCCATAGGCACACACCAGCTCTGCAGAAACCCGTCCCCTGCCCTCCCAGCTGCAGCCCCCAGACCTTCAGTTCTAGAAAGAAATCTGAGGCACTGTGGACACATGTGCAACCCACACGTGGAAGAAAGCATAGTGCTGTTCACGTGTGAAAAGGTGCAGAAGGGAAAGGAAAACGTTTTATTTGCTATTTATTAGGGGGGAGGAAGACTGGAAACTTCGTTAAAGGAAAGGACAGCGTTTTTGTTAGGTTTCCCTGGGAAGTTACGGAAACAATCTCAATGTCCATTTGCTGTGTTTAGCAGTAGGGGTTTGTGTGATGGTTCAGGATCTCTGAGCTGGAAGTCAGCTGCAGAGCAAAGCACATGCAGGAGCTTAAGTGACACTGGAGTCTGGGCAGCCCCGACAGAATATAAAAAGGGAAGACGGAGACCCAATACCCGTCCGAAGGTATGAGCAGCTCCCTCACGTTCTCCACGTTAGCAACATCACTGTTCTTTGTTGCATTTTGAAGATGTATTTCCTTTAACAAGTCCAAAAAGTGAAGTTCCCACCCAGTGCTAACACGAACCAAACCCCTCTGTACCTATCCCCAGCCCTCCCCGTCTGTGTATTGAGCTGTGCGCCCCGGCAGCTGCGACATTCCAGTGTTTGAACTGTCACTGACTCTTGCACCCTAAACGAGCTAACCAGGTTCACCATCTCACTCCCGGCCGTGCCGGGGTCCCAGCTGCACTGCTCCACTTGTGCATGAGAATCTGGTGTCAGGAATGCGTCTGACTCTCGGCTGGGACTCCCCTCCTGTCTTGCGGAGCCCAGGGGAGCGAGGGAAGGGCCCCCAACAGAAACTGGTTTGTGTCGTAAGCTTTTTTTGTGTTTTTTGTCTGTCTGTGCAAGAACTGCAGCTGCTGAAATCAGCTTTGCCTTTAATTAAACCATGTTCTCTCCATCCAGGTCTGTGTGTAGCATTTATTTCCTGTGTAACTCAGCAGGCTTTCAGAAATGCATTATTTCTCTGGATAAGTCAGAAGAAGGTTTGGAGTTGATTTTTTTTTTTTTTTTTTTCCTGAAAGAGAAAAAAATAAATCACAGATTCTGGCTTGGGCTCAGTGCAGATAATTGGATTGTGGTTTTGTGCTGCCTCTGTACAATGTGTTTTTATGTACTGAATCAAAAATCTGGGTTGCGAGTGGCTTATGAAGCTCTGTCACTTGCAGGCTGGATTACCTGAACCTGGTAGAGCATAGGCAGTAGGAGCCAGAGGACATAGATTCTTCTGCTGTTGACCTGCCTGTAAATCAGGATGGCACTTGCACTTGTTGGCTGTCTACAACTAGTTTCTAAACAGCATGCTTCCAGTTGTGTCAAAGGCAGGTTAAGAAAGCTGTAGAGCTGCTCAGTTTTTGAGAGGTCAGGTGTTTTATCCATGCAACTCTCCAGAATGAGTTCCTTTTGAGATTAAATATGAGATGTAAGTCAGTGGGAGGGTGGGGTTGTACAGAACCTGGGCAATAGGATGAAAACTGGGGAAACCTCCCTGAAGCAGAGGGCTCGGGGTGCTGCAGAGGGCTGGCTGTGCCTACAGCTCTCACGTTCTGAGGATGGGGCGGCATAGCTATTTTTAAAATGCCAGAAGGACCAGTTGCCAGCAGCCAGGGAAGGTTAAATACGGTGAAAGCAGAGCCATGGCACCCAAAGGCAGTGGGGGGACAAACCTGTTTAAATTGAATATGGAAGAAGTTATGGAAGTTACAGTTATGCAGACTTTTGTGTAGGGAACAACTTTACTACCAGATGACCCGCTGAGATATGCGGCAGTGTCGTGACTGCTGAGAAATAGCTCTCAGAAACGCCCCCTAGAGCTGAAAATGTGTATGTGTGTGGTGGCTGAAGTGGGTTGTCGGTGGAGCACAGCGAGGCTGTGCAGTGGCTTTTGATTAAGCTCTTGCAGTGAGGAATAATGTTTTAAGGAAGTAAATTCTGCTCATGTTCAGCCTTTCCTGGTCCATAGCTTCCCAAGGAGCAGCTCCCCAGGTCAGTGAGCTTGTAAAAGCAACTGTCACCACCCTGGGCACCAACCTGCCATGGGTTTTCCCAGGCACTGATGTGGCAAAGGGCTGGTTGGTGGGGCAGAGCTGGTGCTGCCAAGTCTGCTGGTGAGCACAGCCTTAGGAGCACAGCCTTAGCACTGCATGTATCCCTAGCAGGATGATAACTACCCGCTTCAGACAGAGCAATGCAAAAGGTCAAACAAAAATAAAGCTTTTAATATATGTAGCAATAATATTTTCAGTCCATTTTCAGATACAGTGATTAATGTGGAAACGTCATTGCAAAAGTTGAATTCTTAATTTTCTTTGGTGTCCAAGACTCCTTTAGCTCTTTAGAAATCAGATTTCTGGGTCTTTAGTGTTACAATCTTGAACGAAAGCAGATGGGAAGATGCCTATCTTCCCGTTGCACTGGCCTTCTAACCAGTCTTCATTCACTGGAAGATAAAATTTGCACATTTTTTGTCACCCTAGGGATGTGCAGGAGCTTGATAATAACATACCTTTGTGTGCTACAGACAGGCCTTATTTCACCATTTTAAGATTGTCTGCAGATAAATAGCCATGTGAGAGCCTGATAGAGAGGTGACTGGAGACAGTGAGGAGGTCTGAGGAGGAAAGAGGCAGACAGCAAGCTCCTAAGGTAATCACAAGATCATTAAGGTTGGAAGAGACCTCCAAGATCATCTGGTCCAACCATCGCCCTATTGCCAATGTCACCCACTAAGCCATGTCCCTAAGCACCACCTCCAGCCTCTCCTTAAACACCCCCAGGGATGGTGACGCCTCCACCTCCCTGGGCAACCCATCCCAATGCCTGACTGCTCTTTCTGAAAAGAAATGTCTCCTCATTTCCAACCTGAACCTCCCTGGCACAACTTGAGGCCATTCCCTCTAGTCCTACCGCTAGTTACCTGTGAGAAGACGCCCAGCTCCCCACACCTTCCTTTCAGGGAGTTATAGAGAGCAATACACTGCTGAATAATGTGGGAAGAATAGATCAATATAGAGACTTTTTTTTTTTTTTAAAGAGATAGCAGCCAAGTTTCTGAAAAGATAAAATTATGTTCCTGGAAATGTTGCAAGTTTTCATGTTTTACAAAGAGTGACTTTAAGAAACGGAACGGAAGAAAGTTCTGTTGAGAAACCATGTGATTTATGTAGGCAAATAAGCCTGTAAGTGTTAAAGACTTTGTGTCACTGCCTTTCCTCACTGTCTGACTGCTTTCACATGAATTACAACCACAATAAAGGCTGTAGCAGTTTTATTTGCTGAACGTCCAACTTTTAATCTAAAACTATCATCAGCAGCAGGCAGGGATGGCAAAGGCAGTAGAGGATGCTTTCTAAGGTTGTATTTCTGCTAAGAATTTGAGAATTGGGGTCTTAAAGCCAGATGTGGGCTCGGAAACTGCCTTGAATAACAGCAGAAACAAGATGAGACTGCAGAAGTGATTAGAGACCTGCGACTGCCCCCTTCAAGATAGGAACTAAAGCATGGTTTCACCTGCTGTTCCACATTCATCTCAAACGCAGCAAACAAAAAGATTCTGCTACCCCAAGGTGATTAAAGCTGGGAGCTCTGGAAACTCTTGATGTCAGGAACCCAACAAGGAAAAAACAACTTTTTAATGGGAAATAGTATAGCTCAGTGATGACTTCCCCCTCTGCAAGACACCACTTTATCAGTGTTGCAACATGCAAAACTTCATCTGTACAACTGGAGGAGGAACTGGTGTACAGCTGCCTAACCCTGCTACACAAATTAGTGGTAGTGCTGCATGTAGCAAGGTAACGTAATTTTGTGATTTTTCTCCTAATTTAAAATATTTTCTGCTGTCATGGCTTTATTCAGAGGCTCAGGGGAGGAAGAAACTGTTGCCCTGTGCAAACAGCTCTTGCGGTAGCTAATTCTTCACCCAAGCTGGGCTCACCTGCAGTCTTTGCTGCAGCACAGCCAGCTTGTCCTCCCTGCTTGGCTGTTGGGCACAAGTGAGAGGATCAGTCAAAAATGTGGACTGGCTCTTGCTGAGATTCCTGCCCTGTATTTAAACATCAGTTCTCATGCAATCACTAAAGAAGACTGAAGCTAACTTAGGAATCTAAGCAGCCTGTTTTCCATCTGAAGGTGGCAAACTGCAATTTGCAGGAGAAGCAGCCTCCTCTCAGTGCAGGCTGCCTGAGCCAGGCTGTTGCTCTGCAGATCCCAAGTATGAAACAGTTTGCTTCGGATAAATGGAGATTTTGGGGCAAGAGATCAAAGTCCCTAATGAAGCTTGTAGGTTGTCCTGAGGAGCTGGCTAACGTGCTGCTGGCACCTGTCCTCTGTGTCACCAGGTACCAGAGGGATTTGGGCCTGACTGGCAGGTGCTGGGAGCCTACAGCTTAACAGGAGCTGCTGCAGGTGCTTGGCATCTCAGAGTCAGGCCCATGCTCTCACCACAGCTGGAAGGTCCCTCCCTTCCCCTGTCATGACAGGAGCATAGTTACCTTTGGATAAAACAAGTATCACATCTCCTGCCTGAAACTCCAGGTCTTCGGGCTGGGTGGCTTCATAATTGTACTGTGCTACCACTTGGGTTGGTCCCATCTCCTCCGGTGTTGCCTTCTGTGGCTCCTCTGGTTTGCTCTCCAGTAAAAATCCCTCTCCCTAGGACAGAAAAATAAGCTGGTAAAGACACTTGGCTTTTCTCTTTTTGTCCCAGAATAGGACAGACAAGCTCTGCTTAGGTTTCAGCCCCAGTCCCTGCCAGCAGAAGAGGTGGCTGCTCCCACCAGCTGTCACTGACCTCCATGATGTCGCACCACACTGTCAGGCAGTTGTCCTTGCTGTGGCTCCAAGCTGCCTCCAGGTTCCCCGTGCTCAGAGTCACCAGCTCCTCACTACCCACAGGCTTGTACCTGGGCATGCAGAGGACTTGGTATGGGTGAGAGACACAAAAACACAGCCCCTGTAGTGGGCAGCGCCTCACCTCAGCAGTGTGTGCTCAGGCTGGAGCTCCAGTTTCTTGCAAACGAGGTTCAGGAGCTCCTTGTAGGAGAGACCTGGCTGGACTTGCATCGCAACTGTGTATTTATAATGGACCTTGAGAATGCAAGGTGCTGTTTTGGTTTCCTGCAGGTGGAAAATGGGGGTGTCAGAGGCTGTTCCTGCTTGCAGCTCAGGGGCTTGCTGTGGGCAGGGAGAGGGACTGGGACACAGAAACTGCTGTCACCTCAGTAAAAACTGAGCTGTGTGCCATCAGCTGTCTGGGAGCCATCCCTGTTACCACTGGCAGACTTTAATACTTCTGGGCTAGGCCACCAAAGCTATGTAGCACATGTGGCTGGTTGGCTGCCCTGGGCTTGGCCCAGGAGAGAGCGCAGTAGTGCACTAGGCATCTAGTGACCATGTGTGGCTTCCCTAGGTGTCCAAATTCAAGATGTGCCCACTCCCTTCCCTCCATTCTTGTTTTCAGTTGGGATTGTTGCTTCTGGAGGAGACCTCTCAGGCCCTGTTATCATGCTAGCCTCTGTGTTATGCTTTGGAGAAGCTCCTGAGGGACAAAAAGCTGAAGCACTCCCAGGGCTATACTGCTTGCAAAGCATGCCAGCAGCTCTCGACATGCAATAGGTGCTGGTTTGTAGTGTGGACCCTGGCTCTGCCTTCCCGTTATGCCCACCACACACATCTTACCATTGCAGCTTCTCTTGTCTGCGTTGTAGTAACAGGAACGTAGTCTGAGGAAGAAGAAAACAGTGGCTCAGCATTTGGAACAGGGTAAGCGTTACTGCTCTGGGCATAAGTGTGTTTCCAGTATTTCTGTAGCCCTTCTCTTCAACACCCATCATTATCTGCAGCAACACCAACCAACCCTGGAGCCAGCTGTGGTTGCTCAAATGGAAGCAGCACCAGCTGTGGTGGGATCCTTCCATGGGGTTTAGCAGTAACCACTGAGAAGAGGTTTGGGCTCTGCCTTCCCTGCCCTGATTCAGGTCTGTGCTGTCCTTGCTTTCCCCCTGTGGAGCCTGTCCTGTGTTCCTGGGGTAGGAGCTTTAGGGCTGGGATCTTATTCCTTGGTGGACTTCTTTAAAATATGAATGCATTTGCAAGCACAAATAATGATGTATCTTGTGCTCTGACAGCTGAATAACCTCCAATACTGGACTTTGTGGACAAAGTGAGAGCTGGCCTGTGCTGTAACATATGTCTCTCCCAGCTGTCTCTCTCTGGGGCTGGGAATTTGCAAAGCTGGTGCAAATCCCAGCACTGACAGTGACCTGGTGCTGGTGGTCAGCCTGGGATGTGGGTGCTGAGCAGCATCAGCCAGAAGTCCCCAGGGTGCTTGCAGTGCCTCCAAAACCAGCTCAGCACTCTGATAATCCCAGGTGCCCTGCTTTAAGGAGAAGCCCATAATGATCTTCCTGCTCTGGGACTTGCACAAGCTGGGTCACTTGCCCTGTTCCTATCCCCAGGCCTTTTTTTCCATTAGCTGTCGTGCTAATTAGGAGCACAGAGGGGCCTACACACTCTGGTTTGCTCCATCCTCAGCACTGCAGTTGCAGCGTTGTCTCCTGCCTTAATGTTTCCCCATCCTTGGTGGCAAAAGGAGCCAGAGGATCTGGAGAACAGGAGCTGGCCCTCAGCCCTGGTCTTGACAGATGTCACAGGCTGTGAGGACACAGCACCGAGGAGGCTGTCCCCAGATTTGTCCCCAAGGTCCTCCCACCCCTTCCCCTCCCCACACTGACCTGGTGCTGGCCGACGGGCCTTTGCTGGAGCAATGGAGCTGGGAGGCTCGGGGATCTCGGGTTCAGGAGGGATTTCGTCCTGTGCCAGGTGGAAAGAGAACAGTGCTGTCACTAGGAGCCCTCCTGAGGGAGTGGGCACAGACCTGGAGCGCCCCTTTCTAGGCGACACCCTCCAGCCCACCGAGCCAGGGCTCTGGGGCTGAGCTCTGCTGTGCCACCCATCATTCTGGGGTGGAACCAGGCACTTCTAGCCTCAGTGAGAGTAACAAGATGACCATGAGCCAGAAACCCCACAGCATTACAAGAGGGAAGGAGTTGCAGTTTTGAGTCTTGCTAGAGTAAAGCGCTGGGTGATCTGTGCAGGGATCTGTGTCTCCCCACAGGATGCCAGCTCCTCCTGGGCTCCTTACCTGGATGTGCGGCTTGTTCTGGAGCTCCACGGGCTCGAGGTAGTTGCAGGGGACGATCCCTTTCTGCAGGGGTACAGAGACAAGGGAGGATTGCTTGGTGGGAAGGAACCTGCTGCTGGAGGAAGCGACTGAGTTTGTCCCAGCCCTGAACATGGGAGAGTCCCTGGGACTTGAAGTTTAGTTGCTGCAGGCTGGACGGGTTTCACTGAATCCTTGTGGGAGTATGTGAAGGGCTTTGGATCATCTGGAGATGTTTACTTCATCATCCAGGGAACTGAAGGTAAGAGAACATTTGCTGCATGTGGTATCTGAGGAGCTGGGCAGCTTGAGCGACCCAGCTCTGTGTTGATTCCTGTCAGCTCACGTGGCCGTGCGGGAGGAGCAGTGTGCCTCAGCCCTCTGCCTGGCAGGAATGCCAGGAGCAGGACATGAGGGGGTGTGCTTACAGCTCCCTGAGCCTGTCAGGTCTCCTGGGGGTAGGGGTGGCCTCTGTCAGGGCCAGAGTCGTCTGCCCTCAATCCTGAAGGGGGCACGTGGGGAGCTAGGTCAGAAACTCAGGGGCTGACCGCAAGGCTTTGCTCTGTTAACCCCCTGCAGAGCTTCCTGGTGCCAGCCCCATCATCCACCCCCTCGTGCCCAGCCTGCCCCTGGTACCTTTCCATTGAACATCACTGTGGCCCAGTTGTCTTTCTCTTTCTTCAGGACAAAGACGATGTTTCCTGGCAGGACCTGCAGCTCCTCAGTGGTCTCAGGGATGAACTCGTACAGGACACGGTGCGGTTGCCCTTCGAGGGCCCTAGGTTTGGAAGCCGTGTCAGGAAGGGAGGTGATACCGCTGCTTTACTTCATAGGGGACCTAAACTCTGCTTCCTTGTTTCTCTTGTCCATTCTCTGTCCCCCCTGTTAGTTCTGGGTGCTGGCTGGGCACTCAGCTGTGGTGGCACAGGACGGGAGCGGACCTGGCTGCATGTGTTAGCAATGCTGCTAATGTTTCCTCACCTTTCCTCTGACTTACTTGAGGATTTCTGGTGTCTTTGGCCTGGGTGGAGGACCAGAGGCCTGTGAACAAAAAGAAAGTTGTCTGTAATCTGGCAGATTCTGGTTACTATGCAGAAATGTCCTGTAGTCTCCTCCCATTCCTGTTGTCATCCCTACACGGGTCCTTCCTCCCCACACTCATGTTGAGTTGGTCGGTTTGCTCCTTCAGAGAAGCAGTTTCCAAATCTTCCCCCTCGTGATTTCCAGAGGCATGATCCTGGTTTTGTTTTGTGATCTTAGCTGCACGTAGTCAGAGAGGGTTGGGATCATGAGTTAGAGATCAGCTGGCTTAAACAGTGAGTTGTGCTGCTGTGTATCATCCCGTTACTATAAAATGCCCAGCTGCTGTCACAGAGCTTTACAGTCCCCTCCTGCCTATGTAATGTGAGGTCTCTGGTGGATGTTATGAACTCTCTGAGGAAGCTCCTTTTGTACTGAAATAGTACGGCAGGTCTGGCTCCTGGAGCAAGGACCTATGTTGCATTGAAAACAGTGTATTTTATCTCACATAACAGCACTGTAGGCCTGCAGTGGCTGTGCTTCCCCGTGTCCTCTCAAAAGACCCTTGGAAAAACTCTCCAGTGACTTTAAAAATGGAAAATTGTTGTTACTTCATCAGGATAACATCAAGGCAAATGTGAAAAGCTGACAGACCCAGAGAGGAAGACAAGGAACAAAACCAGAACTTCTCTTGCTCCTCTGGTATTTTGAGCTTAGACAGAGCAACCCTGAGGAGGCTTGTGGGGCAGGTTTGTGACCTCCCTGTGGTCCCTGCTGAAATCAGTCGTCCCACGGTGGGGGCAGAGGACGTGTGACCAGGCCACTACTTCTCCATTCAGGGAGCCAGTGTAACCACAGACGTGGGTGGAGTTGGGCTGCACCTTCTGATGAAGAAGAGAGCAGCTGAGATGTGGGGGCAGCTTCCACGTCATCCTCCCCCAGCAGTAGCAGAAAGTTCATGGTGGTCTTCACTTGCTGGAGCCCTGGGCGAGGTGTGGGATGGTCATCGCCATCCCCACGTATGCTCGAAGTTACCCACACCACACAGGCTGTGGTGCTGAGAGTGCTGTGAGTGGGTGGCTGGAGCCTTACCTGCGGCTGAAGTGGAGCAAATCCAGAAAAATCATCCTTGTCCACCACGGATGCCACCACCTACAGCCAAAGGAAGACATGCAGTGACTTGGTGCCTGTAGCTGCTCTTAGACCTCTCATCTCTGACACCCACCCTCCTCTGCTGTTGTCCAAGCCAAATTCTGTGAGTGTGGATGCTCCAAGTTTGCTTTCTGTGGCAGTGCTGGCACCAGGGTGGCTTTTCTGCCTTTCCAGGTCCTGAGCCCAAGCGTGCATCCCACTGCTTGGATTTTGCTCAATAATGCAAGAGAAGTCCTATTGGATTGTCTGAGCTGAAAAAACTGCTTCAGTGTGAGCAGGGGAAGAACTGGAGGTCACTTGAGGGTGTCAGAGTTTAAATAGCTTGTTCCCCCCCCCCCCCCCAACAAAATTTTGGGCCAGGTTGAAGCCCCAGTGGGACCTTCCCATCTCACTGCTGAGTGACTGTCCCTTATCTCTCACTAAGGAAACTGAAAATAGGCCGTGCTGAGCTGCACAGATAAAAGTGTATTTCTGCAGAGCTTAACTCTCCTGCTTCTGCAGGGTGCTGGTGCAGGCATCCATTCCCAGGGTGCAGACTGGCTCCCTGGCCCAGTGCCTTGCCAGGCATCAGCTCAGCACTTGGTGGCTCTGAGGCAGCGGGCAGTCAGCAGCTCTCTTCAGCCCACAGCCTTGGCTTGAATAAAGAACATGCATCTTTCTTACCATGGCTTTTCCCAGGTAGTCCTTCTTCTCCAGCTGAGCCACTTGCTTTTCATTTGGTCGAAACAGCTTCCCCGGGGGAATTGCCACCAGCTCATAGAGCTTCTGCTTCTGTAGCATAGAGAAGTCGCAGTGCTCTTCAGGGGTGCAAGCAGGGACTGTCACACTGCCACCTTCCTTCCTTCTATCTCTGTGGTGAAGGTCTCACTCCAT
Source organism: Nettapus auritus (assembly GCA_011076525.1). Taxonomy (NCBI): domain Eukaryota; kingdom Metazoa; phylum Chordata; class Aves; order Anseriformes; family Anatidae; genus Nettapus; species Nettapus auritus. The sequence continues at coordinate 12,839,483 of CM021772.1, forward strand.
AAAGTCAAACCATCACCTTGCCAATCTCACCCAAGCCCTTCCAGGATCTCTTTAGCCCCATCTTACCATCACAGTGCCTGAAAACTCTTCCCACCCTTCCCCTTCCTTGTGACACCCATGTCTTGTATAGCCATCCACAGTTTTCTCCCTACAGCTGTTAGCTGTAGCTAAAAGGTGTTTTCCCTGCTCCTGGGACTTTCTCTCTCTTTCCTGTTGGACCACCACGAGCAAGCACCATGCTGTAAGGCCTGCTCCTCCTTACCAGAATAGCTTCCATTGCCCTGTCAATCTTATTGTGCTGGGGCTCGCTCTTCATGCACGCTGCCAGCGTCAGGTGCTCCTCAGCTTGCTTCCAGTCCTCCATCGTGGCATACACCAGTGCGATGTTGTAAAGTATCTGCCACAGGGATGGGAGCAAGAAGTCAGCTCTTAGAGGCAGTGAACCTTTGCTGTTGGGATTTTCTGCCACCCTAATAAAATCCCTCAGTAGGGATTTTATTAGGTTCCTAGGTTCCCCATCCCTGCACTAGCTTGCTTGTTTTTTGTTTGTTTTTGTTTGTTTGTTTGTTTCCCCTTTTTTTTTTTTTTTTTTTTTTTTTTTTTTTTTTTTGCCAGTGAGCAGGCCACAAATGCTGGGGTCAGGCTTACTCACCTCACAAGCAAAGAGCCTGTAGCGCAGCCCCAGGATCTTGTAGTCGATGAGCTGGTTGCCTCGCAGCTGGGCCAGTGCCTCCTTAAAATCCTTGACAGCCATTTCGTGGCTGTGGAGGAGAGGACAGGGTAATGCCAGAGGGCTTCCCCACCTCGTACACCACCTGAGCCCTCATGAGTCTGTAATTAAACTTGACCGAGTTTGGTTGGGTCTCTCCCATGGCCTCGTGGTGTCTTCAGACACCCCAAGAGGAAGTTCCCTGCCTCCTGGAGCTGTTTCAGCTCGAGGAGCTGTGGTTTAGCCCCTGGTCCACCTGCCTGCCCACAGCTGCTTTCAGCCAAGGGCTGGCATCGCTGCAGGGGGCAAAACCAAAGCATTAACCCCATCCACTTACTTCTGCCTCCTGTAAAAGATGGTTCCCCGCTGGAAATAGGCCACAGCCAGGTGCTTGTCACAGCTGATGCTCTGGGTGAATGCCTGCAAAACAAAGGATAAGAAGGGAAGGTCTTTAAGGAAAACTGAAGCTGTAGAGTGGCTCTGCCTGTCCTGTCTGCTTTAGTCAACAGGCCTAAGCTGGGCTCTGTGGGCAGTCTCCCTGCAGCACTGGGGGGGGTAGAGCCTGCACCAGGCTCCTTGTACTTGGAGCTTGAAGCATCTGGCACCAAGCACTCCAGTCTGTGGTCGCCTCCAGGGGGGAGAGCACTGTCAGAAAGCTCCGTGCCTCAGCTGCTGCCTCCATCCATGACTCACTGAGTAAACCAGCTCAGCGAGAACAGAGAACAGCCTGAGGCTGTCACAGCTCCATCCCAGCCCTCCCACCGCAGTGCTCACCTCCTCTGCCTCAGCCAGCTTCCCCAGGATGAGGTGGATGCAGCCGATGTTGTAGCAGATTTTGGCTGGGGGGCTCTGGACGGCCGTGAAGGCATCCAGGGCTGCCCTCCACTCCTTCCCGTCTGCAGCGCACACCCCCTCTTGCCACAGCCGGATCGTCTCGACCAGAGACATGGTGCGGTGGGAGCAGGACGTGGGGTAACCGGCCACACTGGGGGACTCGACCTGCAGTGCCTGTCTTCCTCGCTCGGCCTCTCCCTGCTCCCTTTTAGCTGTGCTTCTGCCTTTCTGCAGCCCCTGTCGCAAACCTGCCAGGAAGTGGCCTCACTGGTGTCAGTGCAACACGGCCCGAGATGGGGAAGTGGAAGAGAGGCAGCCCCCGCCGCAGCGGGTGTCCATGCAGAGCTCGGCATGTGTCACGCTGAACCCTCCGGGGACTCCACTTCCAGGGGGCTGCATCAAAAGCCCTGCTTGGTGGCAGCTGGGTGCGCTATCAGGTTGGGCTCACAAAGCTGCGTGATGAGCACTACAGCCCAAAGTGGGCTTTGGGGGCTGCGACAGGGCCAGCTGAGCCCCAGCAGCACTGCTACCTTGTGGTTGTCCCAGTGATACTTCCGTCTGGGTGTCTGTGGGCTCTTGAGCATAGCCTGGCCCTGGAGAGGATGCTGGATGGAGAGGGGACACTCAGCATGTGACAGTCCCACGGTGAGCGCAGGGCTCTGACCTCCTGGCTCAGAAGGGTTGGGGTTGAGTGCTCTCACACAGCTCCTAATCCTGGTGCTTTGCCTCTGCCTCATCTTGCGGTGATGTGACACGCATTTCGTAAGAAACACGTCAGCAAGACTTTGCCCTCGTGTTTACTCAGACTTCCCCAATAAACTAGATAATGCCAACAACAGGAGGGAGATTGTGGAGGAGACTTTTGCTCAACTTCTGCTCAGGGCTGGAAAGAACCTGAGCTGCTAAACAACGAGGCCTGGCTTTTAAGTGTGTGACAGAGCACATCCCTGAACCTCAGTTCTCCAGTTGCAAGCTGAGTGTCTCCTCAGCATCCCACTACGCCCAGCCAGCTCCCATGGGCTTCCTAAAGCAACTGTGGGCAGGCAGCACAGGGCAGGTTCCATGACATCCAAAATCACAGAGGGAAATGCAACCAGCCAATGTGATGGGAGAGGGAGGGGAGTACCTGGGTTGGGAATGTGAAAACACTCCCAGAAGCCTTTTGTCCTTCCCATGAGGAAGGCCTGCTCAGAAGCCGAGAACATCTCATTTTGAAGAGCTATTTCAATGCTCAGGGGCAGCAAACCTGCCTTCTTTTCTACCCTCCAGGGTTCAGATAGTGGGAAGAGGCTGCACGCTGTAGTTGAAGGTTTTGCACTGAATTACAGCACCCACCACTCCGGAGATCTGACTCTTTTTCTAGCCCTAACAAACACTTTTCTCACAATCAATTTTTCCTACTTTTGGCTCCATTTCTCCATCCAATGTTGTCCTCCTGCTGTTGAGCTCCATGGGCCAGAGGCTGGCCCCAGCTAGGAGCAGACTTCCACGGTTTTGTTGAACCACTGTTGGCTCCTGCAAGGCTCTGACCCTCCCATCTCCTGTGACTGGGAGATGCCATCTAGCAGGAAATGGTTCACCTTCTGGAGGTGTAATTTTCTGCTGGTTTAGTTACCTGCCTCGGCACACTGGCAGGTCAGGCAAGGGGGCTGGAAGAGGATGCAAGATCACCCATGTAGCAAGTGCCATTCTCCCTCCTGTTTCACAGAAAGATGGGATCTGAAAGATGCAAGCACAGAAAATGCACGTAGCAGCTACTCCTCTTCTTGATTTTTTTTTTTTTTTTAGCATAACACACAAAGGCCGATGTCAAAGTCAAAGCTGTGGTAAACACAACCTTTCTAGTAACAGAGTGTGTCTCTTGTTCCCCTTTCTTTTACCAACTTGATGTAGAAGAAGAAACTCATTTCTTGTCCAAGAGGAAGTGAATAACAGGGATGGTAACATATCAAAGCCCGGACTCAGCAGGCCTGCACCTCTCAGCAGCACAAGAGCAGTGGTTTCCCTCCTAACGTGCTCGGCTGTTGCAAAAGCAGGAAGGTGCTGTTACCACATGCTTTGGCCAAAGCTAAAGGCAGTAGTTAGACGCTCACAAAAAAGGCTCAGGAGCACACAGCTTTCCTAGAGGAGCTCTCCAAGTGCCATTCCCCTTGGAGTGGGACCCATTTGTATGTAGAGTATTTTTCAGTTAAGGTTTCCTTCTTGAAATAGGGATTTTTCTTCCCTGCCTTTCAGTTTTCCTCTTTTCCCATGGGTGCTCAGTGCCACTGTGCAATGTACAACTTGCTGTCTCTTTCTCTTGACCCATGTGCCTCCATCTCCAGGAGCATATGGGCATAAATGGATTTCTTCAAGCTGAGAAGTCCTCACTGCTGGCCTGGAAGATGCTTTCCTCCCCACCAGGAGCCTGCCCATGCACCATGCTGCAGTTCTTCTCCAAAAAGCTGTGGCCAAGGCAGCCCAGAGTCATTCAGGTAGGGTTCAGCTACCAGCGTTGCTTCACGAACCAACAAAGCTGATAGAGTATGTCCAGTATTGGGGAGTCCAACCTTGCACTTCAGGCTCCACTTTGTCAGCAGGCAGTGGCAGCCCATGCCCGAGGATCTGGGCTCTCACCTGGAGGAAGCCACACCAGACGGGAGCAAAGGGAGTGCTCCTTGGTAAGCTGCTTTCTCCTGTTTCAGTTAATAGCAGTTAACAGAAGAGGCTTTCCTGCAAATCTTGCACTACTACCTCCACAGCAGTGCTTGTCAAATCACCCTCTTTTAGCACATCCCTGAAAATACAGGTGGAATAAGCATGCATATTATTAAAAATGCTTCTAAATATTTCATCGGATACTTAGATGTGGAATCCAGGAAATGTTAAGATCATTCTTCTTGTTACCTTTGTTTATCTAATGCCACCTAGAGGTAGCTGGCCTGCTTTGACATTGGTTGTTTTTGAAAATAGTTTCTCCTCTCTGCCCCAAATTTGGACTCATTTGCAGAGAAACCAGTCTCCAGAGCTGAATGAGAGAGGGGTACCCATGCTGGCTCTTCTGTGAAGGAAGCGGAGGAGGAGGTGGGACAGGAGGAAAACGTCTGAAGCTGCCTTCTTACCAACTCCTACACAAACGTGGTGCATCATACGAGTTGCCCTTCAGATGTCCGAGTGCTCACCGGTAGCTTTCTCTGTATGCTTCAGGAGTTCAAGGTGAATACGTGTATCGTTAGCAATGACACACAGTCATCCTGCCCACTGGACAAGTCTAGCACTTTATCATTGCTTAAATTATTAAAACTAACGATTAAACATTTAATCTCTCAGAGCTGGGGTCAGCAGAAAGACAAACAAAAGCCCAGCCATGGCATGAGGATTTTCACCCACACAACCACCCTGCTAAGCCATCAGTTTTTATTCTCTTGAGAAAGCACCTACCAGTAACGGTTGTGATGGTCTCCCTTAGTAAGATTTTAGTGTAGGCAGCGACATCTCTGCTAGTCCTGGTTTGGAACATTTTGGGGTGTTTAAGTATCTTCAAATAACTTAAGATTTTTTTTAGTGGGATGAAGCTGTGCACATGTATTGATGTTATTTAAAGAGATAAGTAACTACTATAAAGCAAGCTTAGCCAGAAAAATAAGAGAGGGCTTACTTTTTAACTTTTGTCTGTCCTTGAGTAGCCAGCCACCTGCTGAATTAAAAATTAAGTTAGTTGAACAGTTAACTTCAAGGTATTTCAGACTCCAAGTAAATATTCAGTGACAATTTATTTCTCTGGTCTTTATTGTTATTACAAAAAAACAAAAAAGCAGATATCAAAAAACAGCAAAGGTTTCACAAATTCCCCAACAGTTTTACACAACTGAATTGCTGTAAAATGGTGAACATAAAACGCGTTTACATCAGTCCTGGCCCTAACCTTCAGTGGTAATCTGTGGTCTGGGATGCCCTGGGCTTTCTTAATTCTTTTTAAAATACTCCTCTTTATTTTAGAACTTAATTTGCTCACTAGCTAACACACTGTGGTCCAACAGGAATGTTAACTGTCTGGTACCCTTAAAACTGTATCTAGAAAACAAAATACGGGAGCCTTGCAAGGTTGGTGTGGATACCAGTGTTTATTTCTCAGATTACCAGAGGCAGCCACCATGTTGTGCTTGAGAGAATCAAATCACATTCAAGTTGCTGAAAGGTGATTTACTGTGTGAAAGCTCCTTTGTCTTCTCCTGTTTAGGATCTTTACTCCCCAAAATAGAGAGTTCACTGGACTGGGCTCCAGTGTAAATGGACCATCAACCCTTTAAATTCTACCATCCAAACTGCAGTACAGGCAACTTTATCCTGCGTGACTTTCCCACTGGGAGCCTGGCGTCTGATGACAAGACCTCAGAACTGGCCGTGAGATATAAGGTGAAATAAAATACTCAGCTTTCTGGAATGATGATTGACTGGAAGGGAGCCATTGTATTCTGTCCTGTTCACCGTTGTAGGTTCAGAGGCTGACCAAAGGAAACATGGTCCCGTTACCTACACGAATAGCTGCCCCACTTCTCAAATATTTATCTTATGTCAAGCCACTGCTTGGCTAGCAAAAAAGAATTAAGACATTGCCCTACGTCCCTCAGCTTTTGTTTGGAAAGTCAGGTCCAAATCTGCCACAATTGTACACAAATGCAAATCATCCTAAACACGAAGTTTTATATGTAGCTCTATACATGTCACTGAAATGCTTGAGTACCAAATATTCCTGTTAGAAATAAAATTGCACCTTCGTAATTTTCCAGAGTTTAACAAGAAGAGATCACGATATGCATTACTTGTCAGGTATGAAAGAAGCAGTGAGAAGACAAGCTGAGAGACAGACACTGCCCACAGGGCAGCAATGGCATTGAGTTGGTTGCGTTTTGCACCAGCATCTCCCCCGCCATGGATGGCAGACAGCTGCTCCCTGCTGGAGTTAAACCGTTTTCCTGGCAGTCAAAACGCGGACAATGGACCCTACTCCACCTGCAGCCAGGGCCTGAGAAGAGAAAAGAGGCAGTTCCAGGTCAAGGTGGCTACAGACTAAAACAACTGCTGCCAGGAAAGACTTCCTGACTGTATTTCAAAGGACCATCTCCTAGCACTTTATATCAAGAGCAAAACACTAGCACCCAGTGTAGCAGGGAAGCATAATCGCATCAGTTTTAAAGACAGTTATTTAATAAGCTTTTATCTCCCTATATAACTAAATTGCAAATTTTTCTTCCCTCTAGGAAGGAAATTCTATTTCCATCTGCCTGAATCACTAGGATGAACTATTTTGTGTCAGTCTAACAAAAATCAAATTTTAAACGTAGAATCTTTACCCAAGGAATCAGAAGAATGACAAAGAACGACACAGCTCTGCGTGTGCAGGACAGCACCCACCTCACTGTGCTAAATGGGGCATTTCAGTTTCACCAGGCAGAAAGGAGGTTCTTGCCAGGCTCAGGGAGCATGCCCAGGACCCGAGTCTGCTAGCAAGAAGGACCCGGGCGGGAGCATGCCCTAGACACGCACCTTCTCATGCCACTGCAGCAGCACAGCACTGCTGTTGTCAGAGGGGCTCTCAAAGCCTTTGTAGATGTACTTCATCAGCAGGTCGACACCATTCTTATCCAGCGACTGCACTGCCTTCTCAATATCGTTGGCTTTGAAAGAGATGAGAACCTTCAGGACAATGCTTTCTGCACGATCCTGTCAACAAGTAGCAAAGGCAGAAATATATTTATTCACACATAAGGTACATCCAAGCACCAGTCACCTCCTGAACAAGTGGAACTAGAATTCTTCTTTTTAGCAATTTTAAAATATGTTTGAATAGAGCAGCTTGTACAAAAGGTTGTGATACTAACACGTAACAGATACAGCCTCCCAGTGCTGAATAGCGTTAACAGAGCACGAGTTTGTTCTGCTTTACATTTTTCTACCTCTCTGCTCGTCTCTAATTTTCCAGTTACGAAGTGAGGCTGGGACCAAGTACTAAATTTTCGTATTGAAATTCAAGGTCTGGCAAGTTCCAATAAATAAATAAATAAAATAAAATAAGGATTAAGTACTTGACTAGCCTCCCGTTACCAGAGCCTTTTCCACACCTTTGTATTGTTTACTGAGATGGTTATCATATTCCAAGGAACTGGTATTGGCCAACCTGGAAGTGGTGACTGCTACAGATACTTAGAAAGACTTCCCACAGCAATCTCCAATCCCTCTCCAATTCCACTGCCTTCACACTGTATTCTTAAATACACAAACACAAATCTAATGGAAACAAGTCCTCCATGTGAAAACAAAGCTGGTCACTCTCTTAGACAGCAAGATCTGTAAGAAACACCAGCTGGTTCTCTGCGAAAGCCCTCAGGAAAGGGATGGAGCTCAGTGAAAAACCTCCTGTGCCAGAGAAGCCCAGCACCGTGGCTGTAGGACTCCCCTCAAACCAGGAAGACAGTCCTCCACAGGCACCCCACATCTGGGCAGTTCCTCATCTTATTCGTATGTTGCTCTCGCTGCTGCAATCCTGAGCCACTTGAGGTTTATTCTGGGGAGATTCAGAAATACATGCACGCAGCATGCTCCTATATTCTGTCTCAGGGAGTGTGCTTGCGATTTCTGAGGTTTTAATAGCTTAATTTTGATTGGATGCGATAACCATCAGTTCTTCCTTTTTTGTAGGTGAGCGGCCTGGCTGTGCTAGCAGCGTCATTAGTCAGAGGCTGTGGTTCCTTGGTGGCTCAGTACCGGCTATGGCCACATGCTGCCAAGTGAACTTGCTCTGCTGAGCTTGATGCTGACCAGACACGGTCATGAGATGAAGTGCTGAGCCACCAGGGCACAGCACATGCAGTAGATGCAGGCTGAAGGACCAAATAAACCCAACCTAGCACTGAGTCAGAGGCACACACACAGATGACATCCGAGCTTTTTGAGTAAAACTGGTGGTCAAAGGTGTTCAGACACCGAGCAATATCCTAAAGCTGGGTTTCCTGGCTTCCGTCCCCAGCTCACAGGCTGCTGGGGGCTGGTGCTACATAAGCAGGGAGGCACTGGTAAGATGTAACCTCGCGAGCCGGCTACCTCACCTTCACTGCCTGGTTCTTCGTGTTGATCGGGGGGTTCTTCAGAGCCGCCTGCAGCGCGGCCAGCATGTTCCCTGTGCCGGGCGGATAAGGACGGGCAAACAGCGGAACCACACCGGCCCGTCCGAACGGCACTTCCCCTCCCCCGGTCCCGGTCCCGGTCCCGGTCCCGGTCCCGGTCCCGGTCCCGGCCACGGCCCCGGCCAGGTCCCTTCCGCCCCCCATCCCTTGCTCCCCCCGTTCCGGTGCCGCTTCCGTCCCGCCCCGCTGCGGAAGGATATTGCCTGAGACACGAGTCCACCTCCCCCTCGTCGGGCCCTGCCTGTCCGTCTCCTCCTTCCTCCTCGTCCACGAACTTGTTCTCGTCGTACTCGTCCACGTCCACCCGCCGGAAGCGGGCCGACGACACCGTGTGCTTCGCCATGGCCGCCCCGCTCCCCGCCGCCACAGCCCGGCCTGGCCCGGCCCCGCCCGCCTCAAGGCGCAGGCGCCCCCCGGCCGCGCCCCGCGCGTGCGCGCTGATGGCGGAGGCGGAGAGGGGCAGGCTTCCCGTCCCCGGGCACTGCCGCCTACAGCCGTGAGGGGGCTGCGGGGCTCGGCCTGGCCCCGTGGCTCTGCTCCAGAGCCTTGGTGGGGAGCGCGGATGTTCTGGCTCGTGCTGTCCCGTTCTGTAGGGCTTCAATAAAAGACATGGCCAAAGTGCTACTCCAGTGTTTAATTCGACTTTCTTCCCCTGTAAACGACAGGAATCTTGTTTTTCCTTTGTAAACCACGTTTGGCTGTGTAGATCTCTGTTACCTACCTTACCCTATCGTGTATTTCTTAGTAAGCAGAAGTGACACAGCTTCTGAACGCATGTGGCAGCCCTACAAAAGCCGAATATACCACTGCTACGTGTACAAACTGTTACTAAGGAGCCAGGGGTAGGAGGAGCGTCACTCCCGTCGCGCCTCACCTGCAGAACCGCCCTCCTGCCGGCGGAGTTGAGGCTGCACCCTACCTGCCGCCAAAGCCACCTCAGCTGTGAGGCCCCAGGCAGAGACTGCAGTGCTGGCCATAGTGCACGTGCTGTTTTCCAGCAGACGTTAGCTGGAGAACAATAAATTGATTGTAGGAGGTAATCAGAAGATGCTGAGGTTTTGTTAGTACTGCAGTGGGTTTATATTTGAGAGGTGTAGATCTAAAATAAAAGGGCTTTGTCTTTGTAATAAGTGATTTGAGGTCCATGGTTGTTCTATGGATTAACTTTCCTAAGAAGTGACTTTAGTGTTTTTTTTTTTTTTTTTTTTTTTTTTTTCAGTCCAGGTTTCTGACCCAAAAGTGGTTTGAATTGTCATCTTCAGCGTACGTGTCTGCTGCTTGGAAATGTTTCATAATTACTAGTTTCATTGAATAATTCATTTGGCATTTTTAAATGCCGTACAATATTTTTAGGTCTGGGGTATAGATGTTCCCTCTGGGAGTGCAGAAACATGAGAGGACTGCAAAGACCAACAGTCACTTGTGGGAGTACTGCAAGGACCAGTGAGAATCTCAGAAATGACTGTGAGGACCAACAGTCCCCTGAGGGGTGACTGTGAGAACCAATGGTCACTTGGTTGGACTGTGAAGCCCAACAGTCACCTGGGTTGGGGAGGGAGGAGGTCCAGTGGTCACTTGGGGATATTGAGAGGACCAATGGTCTCCTTTTGGGGGGTGTGTGTGGGGGGAATATAGTACCAACAGTCACCCAAGAAAGGACTGCCAGAATCAGTGGTAACCTCAGGGATAACAGTGAGGATCACTGGTGAGGTGAGAGAACACAGAAGAAAAATAATCACCTGAGGGGGAATGCACAAACCAATTGTCACCTGAAGGAAACAGAATGGATCACTAGTCACCTGAGGGACTCTAAGAACAAATCAGCACCTCATAGGGAATGCACAAAAAAGTGTTCAACTGAGGGGGGACTGCAATGAACAATAGTCACCTGAGGGAGGACAGAAGGACCAGCTATCCTCTGAGGGCGGGACTGAGAGTACCAATGATGGCCTGAGGAGGAACTGTGAGGATCAATGGCCATCTGGCAGACTGTGAAGATGAACTGTCACCCAATGGGACTGAGAGGGCCAATGATCACCTGATAGAATTGTGAGGACCAACGATCACCAGAGGGGGGAACTGCAAGGACAAAGAGTCACCTAAGGGGGAATTGTGAGGACCAAAGCGCATCTGAGAGGTAATGAGGACCAATCGTCATCTTAGGGGACTGTAAGCGCCAACAGTCACTTTGGGGGTGATTGTGAGGACTAACAGTAAGCTGAGGGATACTGCTTGTATGAAGGATTGCAAGAGAGGAGGTTGAGGACAGCAAGGACCAAAGGTAACCAGAATGGGGGAATTGCAAGGACAAACAGTTACCTGAGGACATTGTAAGGACCAATGGCAATCTGAGGGGATTTTGACCACCAGTGGTCACCTGGAAGGACTGTGAGACCCAGTCTCACTGGACAGCACAGAACTGCACAGACAAATGTCTACCCATGACCCTTCCCTTGCTGGCATCCCCAAGGCCACTCTTACCCATCCTGGGAGCCAAACTCTCTCCTCTGATCCCGGTGCCAGTGGCCCTGCCAGGAGAGAGGGAAATACTCTGTGAGCATGGCTGTACATCCCCTGGGTGATGCTGAGATGAGCCACAGGGGAAGTGGGATCATCAGCGCAGTTCCTGGGCCAGCCAGGCAATCACAGCATCCCCACTTCTCCACGGGGCAGCTCCAGGGAAGGGAAGGGGTTTGTTGTCCTCATCTCCGTACGTCTGACTGTGTCTGAGTTGGGTGCATGGGCTCAGGCTGCAGCAGCCCCATACGGGCCTTCCCCGTGACCCTGCTGCAGCCAGATGCAGACATGGAGTGAAGAACCCTGGTTCCGATTGTGCTTGGGTTGGTAACGGGCACCCCACTAAAGGCAGAGGAGGCACGCTGGTACATGTTGTGTTTGAAGGTTATCAGGATGTCCTGCCTCAAACTTCCCCTCAGCTGAGGTTTCAGTTCTGCCTTCTGCACCAACGTGGACACCCCCGGGGAAGGGGAAAAGAAACTGTGGTTGAGGGGATGTGCCGGGGACAGCCAGAGAGGAGCAGTGGCTAGGGGACCTGGTGATGAGGCCTCCCTGGGGCCAGGCCACCTTGCTGAGCCGCAGCAGGATGCTGATTACAATGGCAGCCAGGAGGGTAAACTGCATTTTAGGATGCACTAAGCACAGCATAGCCAGCCAGGCAAATTAGGTGATTATCCCACTCTTTTTAGAGTTGGTGTGGCCTCACACTGAATATTGCATACTGTTCTGGTCTCCACAATATCAAAGGGATATTAAGATCCTAGAAAGCATCCAGAGGAGGGCAAGAAAGCTGGTAAAAGGGGTGAAAGGTAGGTCAAATGGGGAGAGGCTAGGGACACTTTGTCTAGTCTGGAGAAGAGAAGGCTGAAGAGGTGACCTAGGGGAATCTGAGATGTAGGTGTTCCATGCAGGAATGGCACAAAGCCCTGTTAGGAGAGGGTTCAGACTAGATCTAAAGAAAAATTCTACATGACAGTGGGGATATGGAATGAGTGCTGTGGCTCCTGCAATTCCTATTTCTATGGCCTGGAGGCACTTGGAGATGGGAGACGGAGTGACACCGAAGATGCTGGGAAGAGAAGGGGAGCGCCAGGTTGCAGCCCAACCCCAAGCTGTCTCCTGGGAGGTGTCAGAGCCCCACAGCACTGTGGGAGAGCAGAGAAACGGAGATTTCCCCTGCACTGCCCACCACCGACATGTCCCTAGCCCCAGCCCTTCTTCCTCGGGTGTACTGGGCTCCCCACAAGCTGACGGAGCCTAGCCAGTGCCAGGTGGCAGGGGGAATGGTGCCAGGACAGCAAGTGGGGACCATTGTCCCCTCCACACCCCTCGTGGGGTACCTCTGCACCAGGTCTCAGTCCCCAAGATCTAGGGACATTGACAAACAGGCATGGGGCCAGTGCCCATCTTAGGAGAATGGAGAGCCAAGGCATGATGCTGGGCTGTTGAAATGGAGTTTGTGTCTCCCCCCATGGGAAAGATGGTCACATCGTGGCAAACCTGCACAGCTCATTTCCAGGGGTGGCAGCACAGGTGGGACAGAGATTTCTGGGCCATGCAGGGTCGATAGCTCCAGATGCAAATGGCAGCTAGAGACATATCCATCACTGACAGTGAACACGGCCCACAGCCAGGCTGGACCCCAACCCTCACCAGCAGTGGAAAAGAGGAGCTGGCCACCTGCACCTTTTAGGTATTGGGGTGCCACCACGCTCATGGGGAACCGTACCTACAGCAAGAGGGACAGCCTTACACCCATCCACATTCCCCCAACTCTCACAGCCCAGGGCCAGGGTTCCAGAGCCCAGCCCTGCCTGGGAGGGAACCTTGGGGCCCTCCCCAAAACCTCAGTGCTTGTCCTATTGGGTGCCAGGATCATGCTGGCACAGTGGGAGCTTCCTGGGTAGAGCTGCCTTGGTGAGAAGCGTGCAGCCCTGTCTCCTTCAGTCCTTTTTACCTCCTGCAGTAACTGCAAACTTAGGGTCTCACCACTTTCACCATGCAGCACCCTCTCTTCCTCCTCCTCTTCCTCCTGCCTGGCACATGGGCAGATCCACAAGGTAAGCGGGAGTCCTTCCTCACCCCTTCTATCCTTCTGTGGACCTCACATGTGAGTGTCTACTTTTTCCCTGCCCGTTCCATGTGTTTGCCACTGCAGCCCTGCTTGTCCTCTGGCTACACACCTCCTCCCTGACTGGAATGCATCCAACCCTAAGGGTTGTGGATGTTGGGAGATGGGGCTGCTGAGGCCACAGTGTTCTGTGGGGAAGGGGGAGGGAGGGTTGAGGATGACCTTGAGCATCCTGTGACCATCCCTCTATCCCTTTGCTTTCCCCAGGCCTCTCCCTGTGTCCCCCTCTCCCCTTGCTGACTCATGGGGTCTCCCATAGGGTCCTTCACCGTTCGGCTGCTCCAGATTTCCACTTTCCAAAACACCTCCTCTGTGGACATAGAGGGATTGGGCCTGCTGGAAGACATAGAGCTTGGGGCTTTGGACAAGCGCACCTGGAGTATCCACTTCTATCAGCCCTGGGTGCACCCAGCCCTGCCCCGCAGTGACTGGGACACCATTGAGAACATGATAAAAATCTACCTGCAGAAGTTCAGCCACCTGATCAATGATGGTGCTAGTGAGAGGGATGTGCCCTGTGAGTATCTGGTGTTCTCTGCATATCCACTCCAAACTGGAGTCCAGGAGGTGGGGAAGGACCCAGTGCTGTGCCTGAGACACTGACCACATCCCCATCCCCTCACACCATATTTCTCTCCTCTCTGCCCTTCCAGACCCTTTTGTGGTCCAGTGTGTGGCAGGCTGTGAGCTATACTCCAACAGGACCTCCCGTGCCTTTACCTATGTGGGCTACAATGGCCAGGACTTCCTCAGCTATGATGTGGACCATGGCAAGTGGATCCTCTATCAAGACACTGATCTGTCACGGTATGTCCAGGCCACTCTCCAGAACTACACCGCCTTCAGTGAGCTGGTCCAAGTCCTCTTCAACGATACCTGTGTCGATGACATGGAGTTGATACTACAGTATGGGAAGGCAGCTCTGGCAAGACGAGGTGAGACCGCCCCGACTCAGACACAGCTCACCCCAAAGCCCCCCACCACAGGGACCAAGTGATGCCCCTGCTGGGGTTCTCCCTAACCTTTGCTCTTACCTTTACCCAGAGCGACCTGTGGCTACTGTCTTTGCTCGTGCACCTGGCCCGTCCCAGCTCCTGTTGGTTTGCCATGTCACCGGCTTCTACCCGCGGCCCATCAGTGTGGCCTGGCTGCGGGACGGCCAGGAGGTGCTACCAGGCCCGGCGCTCACCACTAGTGGCATCCTGCCCAATGCTGACCTTACCTACCAGCTCCGCAGTGTCCTGGCCGCGAATCCTGGTGATGGGCACAGCTACACCTGCCGCATACGCCACAGCAGCTTGGGTACTCGCAGCCTCCTCATCCCCTGGGGTAGGTTCTAGGGATGGGAATGATGCACCATCCTACACCACCAGACAGGCATGGGTAATGGATGGAAGTTATAAAGCTCATGGCCACCCGCTCTGTGTTTCTCAGGGAACTCGAAGGCTGTGCTGATCTCGGGGCTTGTGGCTGCTCTTTCAGCAGGTGTGACTGTCGCTGCCATCGTGGTGCTTTGGGTCTGGAGACGTAGGTGAGGCTCTTTCTGCCTTGCTTCATGGCACTGGGAGAGGAGGGGAAGAAATGGCCCGGGGGACACTGCATTCAGCAGTATAGCTCCCACTGCAGCCCCACTGGCTGCTGGCTGTGTGTCCAGGAGGCCTCTGAAATGTCGCACCAAAGAACTTGGTCTCTCAAGAGGTTTGTCCCCCTCTCATTTCAGAAAATACCAGAAGATGGAGGAATCCGAGCCCAGGAGCTCCATCGTGAGCAATGAAGCTTAGCCCAGGAGACAGCAAACAATCGCCTTTTGGTTCCACTGCCCTCATGAAGATAAAATCTCTACCTTGTTCTGCTGCAGCAAACCTCTGGGCACTGACAGAAGTGAGATTGACTTAACGTGGAGCTCCAGTGGGAAAACCTGTGCGGTCCTGACCTGTTTCAATTTACTAAATAGGCATACAAGTCTGAGACCTTCTTGCTCCTTATATATAAAGATATATATAAAGATCCCTTACCTCATGGATCTGCCTGTGCACCTGCTGAAGCTTTTTAAGGTACACCAGTCCCAAGTGGCAATTTCTACTCGTTCTGGTATAACAATATATTTAGGCAGTAAGCTGTGTCCTCCTATTGTCACTTTCTATTACCTTTTTTTTTTCTCTTTCTCCCCAAACCTGCTTTTGTTAACTGTATTCTAGAAATATTTATGCTGAACTTGAATTATGGCATCCAGACTAACATCACTTGGCCACAAACCATGTTTGAAAGCATTGAGTAACAGTGAAACTGATGTAATCTGTGGGAGTGGCAGATGTGTATAAAATGAAATTAAACATTGATATTTTCATCAAGAACACTTATTTCCTCTGGGTTTTGGTGGGCTCATGGAAGTTTTGGCCAGTTGCAAATGGAAGCGGGACTGTGGCACCACTGAATTATCAGTGCTAATTGCAGGAAATAGCAGAGCAATAATAACAATTAGAAATTATTTGTGCATATACTAACATTTTCTTAAGTATTTCATGGAAAAAAGCAACTGTGCATACAGCAGCAAAGTGTCCCCAAACCTCCTGAATGAGGGGAAAAAGGAAGTCAACCTCTCATCAGACGGTGGAGTTTAGACATATGTAGGAAGAAATTTAGTTTCTGCTCCCAGTCACCCACTTGAACATGAGGCTTCAAAAGGTTTTGTTTCACAGGGCAGCTTCCTCAGAAAGTTTCACAGGAAAGGTTTCTGGCACCCATGTGTGAGTCAACCAGTTGAGACACAAGAAAATACCACTGGCTTGTGGCCACATTGACCACAGCTATGCCAATGCCTATGAACCATAATGCTGTGGGCAGCGCTGAATTTCCATGACAGCCAGTCATCTGCTGGTGTTGCAGGGTTGAGGGGTCTCGATTCAGGAGAAGATTATATTGAGATTCACCTGATAGATTTGTGGGCTAGGACAGATGGATGAAACTTTCAGCTTTGGTAAGGGCTCATCTCAGGGCTGGGAGGCTGCAGTCTCAGCACCAACAGGACATATGGGCAACTTGTTCCCTGAACACACAGCGAGCCTGGAGTGAAACATTCCACAGTGCTTGGAGCATACTGCAGGCTGAAGTCCGACCATGGAACCTGAAGATCAGGGAGCCAAAATCTCTCCTCTGATCCCGGTGCCAGTGGCCCTGCCAGGAGAGAGAGATATACTCTGTGAGCGTGGCTGGACATCCCCTGGGTGATGCTGAGATGAGCCACAGGGGAAGTGGGATCATCAGCGCAGTTCCTGGGCCAGCCAGGCAATCACAGCATCCCAGCATCAACTTCTCCACGGGGCAGCTCCAGGGAAGGGAAGGAGTTTGTTGTGCTCATCTCCGTACGTCTGACTGTGTCTGAGTTGGGTGCATGGGCTCAGGCTGCAGCAGCCCCATACGGGCCTTCCCCGTGACCCTGCTGCAGCCAGATGCAGACATGGAGTGAAGAACCCTGGTTCCGATTGTGCTTGGGTTGGTAACGGGCACCCCACTAAAGGCAGAGGAGGCACGCTGGTACATGTTGTGTTTGAAGATTATCAGGATGTCCTGCCTCAAACTTCCCCTCAGCTGAGGTTTCAGTTCTGCCTTCTGCACCAACGTGGACACCCCCGGGGAAGGGGAAAAGAAACTGTGGTTGAGGGGATGTGCCGGGGACAGCCAGAGAGGAGCAGTGGCTAGGGGACCTGGTGATGAGGCCTCCCTGGGGCCAGGCCACCTTGCTGAGCCGCAGCAGGATGCTGATTACAATGGCAGCCAGGAGGGTAAACTGCATTTTAGGATGCACTAAGCACAGCATAGCCAGCCAGGCAAATTAGGTGATTCTCTTTTGAAGAGAGAAGGGGAGTGCCATGTTGAAGCACAACCCCAAGCTGTCTCCTGGGAGGTGCCAGAACCCTACAGCACTGTGGGGGAGTGGAGAAGCAGAGAGGTAGCCCTGAGCCATCCGGAATGGAGGAAGTTCCCTGGAAATGGGGGTGCAGCCCCCCTGCAATGGGTCTTGTGCAACATGTGGTAGGGATGGAGGAGTTGTGGAGTGGGGGGACCACAGCCAGAGGTTCCCTCCCCCTGTCCCAGCTCTGACATCATGCGTGGCCAAGTGCTGCCACTCTAAGGCTCCAATGGCAGGTAGTGGGGAATGGTCTTTTAAGTAAAAGTTTGACTCTAGGTTACGGTTGTATTGCATGCTGATTAACAAGATTTTAACCCTATCTGAAGAGGGCTCAGGTCAGAGAAAGTTCTTTATAACTCAGAGTTCTAGAAATTCTCTGCAAATGTAAGCTGCTCTAAATGCGATAATCTGTAGACAATAAACTACACTTATAATTGTTATTTATATGCAATAATAAATCTCTAATTGTATCCATAACTCTGTGGCCAGTTCTCATTCTCAAGGGTCCTTAAAAGAACCTGCCTGTCCTCTGTAGTGCCAGATGACAGGCCCTTTCCCCTCCCCACCCTTCCTGGGGTTCTTTCTTCTCATGCTGTTGCTGCTGCGGCCTTGCTATAGGCACCATGCAGCTCTCTTGGTCCCTCTTTCTCCTTCTCTTTCTGTTCTTCTTCCTCCTCTTTTATTATAGTCCTTCATCAGTTTATATACATTTGAAACATGTAAATACATATAATTATGAGAGCTTGCAAATGTTTGAAGGATTGTACTTTATGTTTTTATAAATTAAGAATCTGCTGGAAATAAACTTAATTGGATCAAGCTGGTATCAGTTTTTTTGAAACAAAGTTTATTTCTCTTTTCATCCATTTCAATCCAGACTGACCCAAAATTCCTCTTTCAGAATTCTGCCAATAGATGTCAGTGTCAGGCTAATTTTATTGAACCTGAGCTAAAAATTTTTCTAGTTAATTCTTGCTACATAGCAGGTAACTTGACTTTCACTCAGTGCAGAGCTCACATTTGCCACCATTACACACATCTGTGTCTTAGTTTAAATCCCTTACTTGCTCTTCCCTTTCTGGGTCAAAGCAAAGATAGCTGGATCCCACTAACAGATTGTAGTGATGACAACTTTATACCTTCCTCACTTCTCCCCTCTATCATTTATCAGCAAGAAATTGTATTTCACTGTCTTAGGGAGGCAGTTGTATAAAATAGAAATAGTGTCACAAGAAGTAAGGGGTAGAACAAGGAACTTCTGAAACAGAGCTTGAGCAGGGGATTAAGAGTAACATGAACATTTATAACAGCAGAAAAGTGATCTTGGAGTGGAAACACCTACAGCAAAAATGTGGTTTGAAACCGACAAAAGTCATCCTACTAGCTTTGCTGTTTCTACTGGACACAGTAAGCAGGCAGCAGCCAGCTGTTGGTGTGACAGTATGGCAGCACACACTGGGACCCAACATGTGAGCAGGTGTGACTGCTGGAAGACTTTGTCACCAGTGTGTGGGGAGTGGCAGGGGTACACATGGAGCTGGGACACTGAATTCTCCCACAGAGGATGTGCACGGAGAACACACTGTGCCAGTGGAGGGGATGCGTGATGGTTAACAGACAAGTATTTAACATGCTCTGTGTGTACTTACATATGATTAGAGGTTTTAGCACTAGCTATAGTGCTTGGAAATTGGCAGGTGCTAATGAACATTTTGCAAGTGTTTAATACTGCAGTTTACCTGTTGCTTATATTGATCTGGAAAGTATAATTCACTGATTGCATGTCATTAAGAAATCAGTAGAACAATTTGACCCTGACTTACTTTAAAATAAATGAACTGAGCAGATTTCTTCTGCTACAGTCCCCACCCCAAGGTCCCTGTTTCCATTGTTGATTCATTCCACCTTGTAGCTGATTCAATATTTGGCACAACAGAAGAGATTAAATCTTAGATAGGTACACAGTGATAGAGTTGTGAGAAAAAGTCCTTCTGAAATTGGACAAGACACCAGCATTTCTCCTGTGTTGGATTTAATTTGAGGCCTGATTTGCTTTGCATTTACCGTTAATGATTGGTCTGGTTTCTAGGTACCAAAAAAAAACTGTGTGATGTATTTTAGGAGTAGAAGCCTCTCTGTAGTAGGAAAGTTCTCCTATCATTTTCCTGCCCTTCAGTATAAAAGGCATAGAATGTTACCAGCTAAAATTTCCAGATTTCTCCAGTGGTTTTGTGACAGTCTTGTGCTCATCCAAGCTTCATAGTAAAAGGTTAAAATTATGGAATGTAGCATATTCTTCATGAGGCCAGAGTGTTCTTCCAGCCATTTAACTTTCTATTCCCTAAGCTGACAAGGTGTAGCTTTCCCATTTAATGATGCTGGAATAGGAAGCTTTCCAGGACCTTGCTTAGGGTAAATTGATAATATTCAGATATGTCTCCAGGTACTGGGTGGGGCTCCAGTGGCCAGAGGAGATGGCCACACTCTTAACATCCCTTAACAAAAAACACTTTGTTATTTTATTTTACTCTTCCAGAACACACATATAAATCACTTAAGTAAGATTTACAAGATTATTTCATTCAACTACTTCTCACTGTAAGCTCTGGTTGTGATTCCTGTGTGTCTCCTCACTTTTATGTTACTTTTTTGGGACATCCAGAACAGCAGCATAGTGGAATAGTTCTTACTAATATCAGAATCCCAAATGGAAGTATAACTGTTTGATGAAGAGGTGATTTTTATCACTATTTCAGAACAGGAAGGTTCTGGAAAACTAGTAACACATTCAAAGATGGAGCAAAGATGAACAACTCCATGAGGTCTAATTTTATAACTGAATCTAACAGGAGAAGTATGGAAATTGATGCTAACTGCATTTTTCTTTTATGAATTAATTTTAAAAAGCTAATAAATATTCAGAAATATAGCAATCAACACCATATAGCAAACCATTGTTACAACAATCTCCCAGTCCTAGATGAGAAACAAAAATAATAATAATAGGGGCAAAGAGAAAAATCCTTGCCTGTATGGTCTCAGGACATGATTAAAAAAATAATGGGTGAATATGTGAAAGCAACTTGTCTTTTGAATTAATTCTATTAAAAAAACAGAAACCTCTCATTTTATTTGATTTATTAGTTTAGGTACCTTGTGTTTTAATTTGCAGTATTCTGAGATTGCTGAGATGATAGAGATAATACAGGGCCCTTTTTATTTACTCTTACCATGATTTCTTTAGGTTTCTAATTAACCAGAATAAGTTGACGTGAAGAACACTTTTTCTTTTTTTTTTTTTTTTTTTTTTTTTTTTTTTTTTTT
>CM021772.1:12860170-12884945 GCA_011076525.1 Nettapus auritus
AAAAATTTTTTTTTTTTTTTTTTTTTTTTTTTTTTTTTTTTTTTTTAATAGTCTTTTATAAGTAGCTTTGACAAGTCAAGAATAAGACAGGAAATACAATTTATGACCAACTCTCTTCAATGTAATTTTCTATAAATTGCTTTAAATGTCCACAAAGATTTATTATGTCATTTTAAATATGATTTTTATTTTATTTTATTTTATTTTATTTTATTTATTTATTTCCCCACAAAGGTTAATCAATAAGCACTATGTAGCCAAGCAAGCAGCATATTACACAAACAAACAAAAAAACGTATAAACCAGTGTCTTATGATCTGATAATGAAGAAATGCCAGGAGACAAAAGGGTCTATTTTAATTACACTGTAGATTTTTTGTATAGTGTCACTTACACTTTTCCTGTTGTAGAAGTGTTTTTTCATGCTTGCTTTTAATGCGGATTACAGTTGGTCATCAGTTCAACATCGTAAGGCTGCAAGTTTTGCTGATGTTTTCATGCTCTTAGAGGAATGGCTTAATGCAAGAAGGTAGAACATCATATAGACTTGTTTGCCACATTCCTTGTGGTGGCAAGACAGTGTTGATGAGAGTACTGGTGGAATGAAAGATGAATACAGCTCTTTGGCTCAGTGTAGACAGGGTACAACTGCTATGTTGAATCATGACATTTGCCAGCAACTAATATGTTAAATATATCTTGTGGAAAAATCCTTGTCCAGTTTAGGTGAGGAACAGGACTTTCTAAATAATTTATTTATTGTATAATGCCAGGCCTGCTTGTAACAGGAAAATTGATACAGCTACAGTAGCTATTAACTAATCAATTAACTTCAGTGTCCCAGTTTTACTGTGCGTATGTTTTATGTGACAATTTTTATTTGTAAAAAAGGAGGAAGAGAAATTGCTTAGACTACAAGTGAATCTTTTCGTCTATTACAGTTGTAACAAGGTTAAAAACTAGCTATAAAGTGTGAAATTAATACAGCATTGGAATATCTTACAAAGTGTTCAGCTATTAAAATCTATGCTTTGCAGTATATATTTTCTGTCCTTATGATTATGTCTTCTTATTGACAATGGATGCAGACTATCTGGGTGAGTGCTGCTAGCAGCAATGCCACTCTGGGACACTTTGGTATTCTTCTCACTATCTTTTTGCTAGCTGAGACACACTGTTTTTTTCATAAACTTCTGTCCTTTCAGCCACTGCTATTAATGTGAGATGGTGGCAGCCAGTGCATCGTAAGCACATTTACCTCTTTTGTTTCTCCTTCCTGTAATTGGTTTGTGTGTTGTAGGCAACACTTCAAGAAATGTTGTGGTGAAGAACTGTGATAGAGGGAGCTAATAAAGGTAAAGGAATCTCGCCTTTACCTGCCTGACTGCTGAATTTAGATATTAATGTAGATAATCAAAACTAGATGGCTATTAAGTAGGCTTGGTGTGAAGAGGCAGCCAGTGTATGGTATTATCATAAGACCAACACAATGTATATATTTGCTGTGGATTTAAAAATGAAACCAAAGACAGTATGAACTATGGAAAAGTAACTGAATCTACTTCAAGGTGAGTCATGTTCATTGACCTTGAAGATAAATACAAAGCTTCGCGGCTTAAGTCTTTAAAGGCTTCCATGAGCACTGAAACATCTTGTTATTGCCTGCTAAGAGCTCTTCTGTAAAAAACATTCCCACAGGCTTTCAGAATAAATTGGATAGTATCTCACACTGTATAAATGAAACTGCTGAATGTCATGTAGCTCTCTAACATGAAAGGCCACCACACCTGTCATCTGGTCTAAATTGTCAAAGGTCCATTAAGTTTGATTAAGTTATAAGAAGAAATGTCAAAGAAGCAAACACTAAGTTGTAGAGGTAACTTTTCAGTATTGAAAGTTTTTTTTAATATATTAAAAAAAAATATTATTTTTCCTAGAGCAATGGGAGACTGGGCTTGATGCCCAAACAGGGCAATGGTAAAGCACTCAGACTGCATGTCCAGGTAGTTTTGCTTGCTACTCTGAACCACTTATTGTACCTTTGTTGACAAGGACTGCACAATACAATGAATTCAGGAGATTTCAAAGACTAAAGTTACAGCTGTCTCTGTGAAACAGTCAGCATGTGTTGTGGGCTGTATGTTTCTCACACTGAGCAATGACAGCATTGCTGCTGTTAAAATGACCTTGAGCTGTATATGAAACAAAGCAGGCTAGCCTGGCTTTTAGTATTCACAAAAAAGAGTAAATATGTGCTTAAAAGAGAGTGTTTTCATGACTGAATGAGACAATATGTTTAGAAGAGTTCAGTTTTGGCAGAAGATACATCTAGTCATTGAAGTGAAGGAAAACATTTAGAAATACATTAATTGCTCACTCTCTGTTATGGTCACTGAACAATTACAAGTAACTTCTATTTACAACAGATTATTTTTTTCATTCAGAATAATCTATTTGTCCATGGTCTTTCATGTCTAAGTCTTCCTGAGAAGACTTTGGTTATTGATTTCTTTAAGCATTCTCTTAGGACATTGAAGCACTCACCCTGTCTGAAAATAACATGCCCTGTAATATGAGGAATAGATTTGCATCTGTTATTGAAAATTCACATGCCTTATGACAAGTTATGCAGAAATGTGGTTTGTGGCAGTGCATCCACACTGCATGACAAAGAAATATGTACTTAGCTAGAACTAATAGGGAGGGTATGGGCTGTAATTCCTCCAACATAGTATAATCTTATCTGGGTAGCCTTAGGATCTCTCTCCCACATGGGTTAATAAAGAGGTGTTATTGTTGTACTACAAATGTACTACATTTTTTGACTGAGTTTTAGATTTCAGCATTGCAAAATGATGGAGTAGTTGGGCAAATAACCTGCAAAATAAGTTTGGGCTTCTCCTCCCAAGACAAAGAAGATAAAAACAGTTGAGACCGTGGTGATTATAAGTGCCTCATTCTGCTGGGACAGGAATTGACTTCTTTCAGATGGAAATGTTAAATTTATTTTTCAAAATTAAAAGCAAGGTAAAGAACTTTAGTAGACTATGTCATCTTTTTATTTCTTTGATCCTTTTTAGTTAAGAATATGGTAAAAAGATACATTTTTGCTCTGTGAAAAAAAATCTTCTTTTGCATCATCCCTCAAAAAATGATGAAGCAGTTATGAAAGTTTTTACAGCCAAGAACTTATTCACTATTTATTTTCTTTCACTGGGATACTAAAAGGATGGCATTAGTAATTAGGTATCTGTTATGAGGGTTTTCTTGTGAATGTGCATTTACCCTTCTCAATAAGTATGTGTAACATTGGTAAAAAGTTTCTTGGTACTATTCTGTTGAATCATATCTGCTTCCCTTTGATGGGTTCTGGGTAGCACAGGGTATCAGCTTTAATAGTGCTTAACTGAAGAGGGTAGAAACTTATCTGGGAATGAGTTAAAGATAAGTGACACTGATCACCACAGGAATGAACATGCTTATTCATTGGATCAGGATTGTATTCTCGTTCTCTCTGCGTATATATATATAGCAGAGAAGCTGTGAGCTTGCAGAGTCCAATATGCTGTAAAATTTTTTATAATCCTTGAAAAGTTGGAAAACAAAATTATTAAATGTTATTTTCTAAAGGGACATCATGAAGCCTGTCATCTACTGCTCACCAGATAGATTCTGGTTTGCTGTTAAGAAGAGGAAAACTACAGACGTGGTTCCTTCTCACCAGTTTTGGCTTAACTGGGGATCTGTGTTGTGGTTTAAGCCCGGCAGAGAGCTAAAGCCACGCAGCTTCTCACTCACCCTCCGCAGTTGGGAAGGGGCAAAGAATCAGAAGGGGAAAAGTGAGAAAACTTGTTTTGAGACAAATCCAGTTTGGTAATGTATGGCATTTATGTGGCAAGGATTTTGTTGGGGGGGGGGGCTGCAGATTCTTCTCTGTGAGAAGAATCTAGATGCTGTCCCCATGTTGGGTAAGAGCCAGTTCCAGATGGCTCCAAAAGGATCAGCCACTGGCCAAAGCTGAGCCAATGAGCAATGCTGGTTTTGCACATTGAAGAAAGGGAAAACCTGCTGCACAGCAGCAGCTGGGAGAGGGGATTGAGAAAATGTAGAGAAAAACAACTTTGCATACACCAAGGTCAGTGAAGCAGGAGGGGGAAGAGGTGCTCTAGGTGTCAGCCCAGAGGTTCCTCCACAGCCTGTGGAGAGGACCATGGTGGAGTCGGCTCTCCCCCTGCAGACCTTGGTGTACTACGTGGTGGCAGATACCCATCACACAGCCTGCAGAAGACTCCACGCCAAAGCAGGTGGATATGGTCACAAGGAAGATGCATCCTGCTGAAGGCCCATGCAGGAACTCTTGTCTGTTATTAATTGACAAAAAATCATATTTATCTTCCCTATGCTGAGTTTATTTTGCCTAGGACTGTAATCAATGAATAATCGTTATCTCGATCCATGAGCATGTATTTGTATTTTCTCCCTTGTTCTGTTGAGGGGGAATGAGAGAGAGCATCTATGTAGTTCTTAGCTGACTGCTGGTGTGAAACCACATCTCCACTTACAGTGATGTTTTCTGCTCCGCCAGAGTCTCAGGTACACCTATATAGCTTCACATCCTGTCCCTTTAAAGCACAGGATTCATTGAAGCATGTCCCTACACTTTTCTAGTCCTACTGAAGTATAAATGGGGGAAAAAAATGTCGGAAAGAGGAATCTTCAATGAATCTGGAGAGGGGAAAAAAATATACTGAAAAAAACCTATCTTAGAGCACGTCCATATTACTCCAATTGTGTAATCTGCAGCTCTAATTAAGCCTCCTAAGCCCATAAGACCATAGTTATTTCATGGATGTTTACTGATTACCCTGATTAAGTGAGAGGAAACTGGGCCCAGATCATAAGAAGTCTTAGTGTGAACAAAATTGTTACATTCAAATTAGAATCAGGTATTGAGAAAGGCCAAAGAGACAGTTAGCTGATATAATATTAACTTATATGTAAATATAATGTATTCTACTTCAGCTACACAAGTCAATACATTTGGATCCTGCTTGATGACACTATGTGTGGCATTTTTGAATTAAATCTGTACACAACCTCTCTGAAAATCACACAAAAGAAATTTTGTGAGGTGAATTCGATGTCTTTCATCCTATGCTTTGCAAAGGTGCCCTTATGGAAGTAAAATTTATCAGTTATGACAACAACCTTGGAAATGTCAAAGGCAGGAAAGCAATGAAAGCATTTGCAACAGTTGGCAGAATTTTTATGAATCGACATGTTACAAAACAAAACAAAGTCTCTTTTAGTCTATAAAAATGAAATCTGAGGATGAATGTCAAAGCAATACATTAATATTCTTCATTAATGAGAGTCATTAACTGTGAGTCATTTGGGTGATTTACTAATTCCAAAGAAGTATATGCATCACACAGATCACAACATAGAAACTTAATTATGAATATGCATTAGGCATGCATTTCCTTCTATTGCTCTAGGATTTTTAACTTCATCAATAGGGTTATTAGATTGTAAATGAGTTTCCCAATCTCTCTTTCATGTCTTATCTGCTGAATGGGTCTGCTTTGTTTTGTTCTGTGAACTTAAGACTTGTCAATACATGAGATTTTATGTAACACATTTGAATGGGTTCTTAAATTGTATAAAACTTTACAATGGAGCTGGCAATCTGCAAACTGCCAACCTTTAGATTTCTAATTAATAGTTTTTGTACTACAAAAAGAATGCCACTTTACAGAATGTTTACATTCCTTAGGATCTTGTGAATTCATTTGATTTCTTTTAATATTTTAAAAACAATTATCAAAGGACTTTTCAAATATTTTCATAGACAATCACTTTCTAGATTATATATATATGTATTTCAATTTCTTGAATATTGTCATAGTTCATTGCTTGAATGCTATAAAGCAATGAGCTCCCACTGCATTTAATGGAGAAAGGTCACCTTGTGTTGAAGAACTTATCTATATTTCTTTGCTCCATCCTGTCTTGTATTTAATATGGAGAATCAACACATTTCCAGTTTTGATAACCTTAATCTGTCCTAGATATTTTTCCTAAGTGTAACAGTACCACTGTGTGCTAAGAGTCTCCATCAGTTAAGCACTTCCTTAGAAGTTTAACAGAGTGAGACAAGATGGTGAATATTGAGACAAATGCCAGAGAAGCTGAGAGGAGGGAATTCAATTGCTTCTCCCTTAACTGAGACTGATTTATAGTATTCAGGTAAATTTTCCTGCAGGTTCACAACATGCATCTAAGAATGTACTTTAATTCATGTTACGATGTCACCTTTTCACATGAACTTTAGGTCATATCCTCCATAGACTGTTCCAGTAAACAGGAATAATTTCAATGTGTATACAAAAAATGTCAGAACTTTGCTTCTGTGTAGGAATTTTTCAAAACATTTTTAAGACTCTGAGCTTTAGCTTTTTCTGTTCATTGTTTGAGATGCTCCATTTTTTTCCATTACATGTTAAAAAGCACTGACATATTAACAGACGAGCCTATTTTTCCATTAATCTGTCAACTTGTCTATCATTATTAATAGAAAGAGTAGTAATTTATAGCATGCTTAAGAAAGAGATTGGTACTTCTTTATAACTGTTAGAGTGGTGACTACTGCCTCAATAAATAGGGAATTTGTTTAAGCGCTGCCAGATTTGATGCCTAATTGTGATGCATTTGATGCAGGTTTGATGCATAACATTACTAACATTGTTATTCTTATTCAAGTTTTAAAATGATTTGGCTTCAGTAAATGTTCTAAAAAATAATAATAATTAAAAAAAAAAATAATAGAAGAGCTCCAGAAGACATAACTGTAATTCATACTAGAATACTGAACATAAAGCACTTCAGCTACTACTTTGGAAATGGGACCAAATCAAGTATTATTTACTTGAAAAAGAAATTGCTATATTTCAGTAGTGTGTATGATCTGGTAGGCTGCTGGCATTACATGACATCGTTACGGGACATCTACTCACTAAGAAAAAAAAATCTTACAAATTTGACTGTAGAGTTACCTTTCAGAAATTAGTTTGAGTTGCTACAAATGTCATGGATTCTCAGAATGACCATTAGACCATTTCTCTCTTCCATGGAAACATTGCCATTTTTAGAACTGCACTTTTGATTTGATTAAAAACAAAAGAAAACAAAAAACACAAACTCAAAATAATAGCAGGAAAGACAGCAAGGACTGAGAAATTCCCCAAAATTATGTTTTCAGAATTTACACTTATGGGAAGTGTTTTAGGACTTAAAATATAAAAACTAAACTAAACTAAACTAAACAAGCTCAGCAGCATATTTGCTTAAATGTGAGCTCATTAAATTATTTACTTAAACACAGTAGATGAGACATATGTACTGCTCTTGGGATGAACTTTTGTTAACATGTTCCCATTCCAAAGAAATTTTGTGTTCTTTTCTGGCTTTGGTCATTTTCAATCCGCTGTAACTATTCTCTCTCTCTTTTTTGTTTGTTTGTTTGTTTCTGTTTTTATTTTCTTATTTCTTTCTTTTTGCAAACTTCTGTCTCTGTGGACTTCTCCCCATACGCTCATACGCTTTTGTACATTCAGATCTGTTCCTTATGGCAATATTTTTTTTTTCTTTTAGTTGTTATTTAGTAGCAGCAAACTGGACAACAATAAATATCTCAAAATAAATTCTATTTTTTTCATTAATATTAATGACAAAAAGAAGGTAACCCATTTTGAAATACCATAAATAAAACAGTGTTTAGGAGCAGGCACATTCATATTTTATAGCTACTCTTTTTTTATTATTTCATTTTTAACGTTGTCATATTTGTCTTTCATATTTTTTTCAGTCTTCTTTTTTATTGATTTTTCTACTTTTTTGTTTGTTTGTTTATGTCACCTTCAGGTTATTTAACTTTTTATTTCTTCTGCTACTTGTCTCCTCCTCTTATTTCTTTTATGCAAATTTTTAACTTCCCCTGTTTCTTTTAAATATGCAGTTTTTTTAACAGTTCTCTACATCAATTTGTACTGCCTCCTTTTCATACTCATTGTAGTACTTTGCTCCTGAAATACAACAAAATTTGTAGGTTTGCTTATAGTTCATTGCATTTCCTTGGGTGTCATCATGTCCAAGGTTACACTGAGATATATTTTCAGGTGCTGTAATTAAAGGAACAACATTATTATACCTCTTATTAGCACTCTAATTTAGTATTTAGTATAGAATGTCTTTAGTAATTTGCAGCTTCCACAATATTTGATGATTTGTCATATGATGATGGTCACTTTCTCAAAGGCAAGATAGGGGTTATTAGACCAATTCTTCTCTTGGATTGAATATTAACTGAGCTTTTGCTCATCTTGCTAACATTGGCATTCCATGTTGTGCCCAAAGTTCTTTCTTTCTGGTTTTGGTCAAAGTTTGCTTAAAAATACAAGAGAGAGCAGATTTTTAAGAGAGAGGCAACAAGAAATATGCAACCAGGCTGCATAAGGGTTTAATACTGGGAAAATGAGGCACTCATTCTTTAAAAAAGGAGGGGGAAAGAAAAGAAAAAAGAAGGAAAAGGAAAAAAAGAAAATGCTGTTATCTTCAAATGGAACAAAAGAAGATCATAAAAAAGACCTTATGAAGTCATTTCTACAGAAAGCATGATAAAGCCCTGATTGACCCAACTGAGAAAAAATGCAAAGTGAACACAAGGTAAATGATGAATTATTTCATCAAACAGTACATCTGGAAAATAACTCCACTTTAATTGTTCAGTTGTGGAAAGATATATCATATATACACAATGGAATACAAGCTATTAGAACTTCAAATCTATTAAAATCTGTAGAAATAACAGTAGAGTAAAAAGTAATAAATATAATTAGTTAATAAAATAAAATTACTGACTATGCATGTATTACTTCCTGACATTTGTATGACACACAGAATGGACACAGAGAAAGTAATAGCTAAGAAAATTAGTAACTTAAATGTAAGCATTTTTAGTGTACTTGAAACTGTTAGCTTTCACAGCCTGAGAATTTATCCCTTAATCTACCATTTTCATGTTTTGCTGTCATTAAATACACTTAATGTCAAAGATTTGTAGATTTTTAAAATTACTTCTTTGGGAGTATTTTGAAATTTGATTACATACAGAAGTTCTAATTTCTTCCCTTTTCACCATACATATCTCAATATACAAGTTGAGAAAAGTTTTAGGACTTCCATAAATTTATGGTAATTTAAAACCCACAAATGGGACAAGAAACACCACCCAATTACAAGACACCAGTCCATATTTTAACATGCTGTCCCAGACCCAAAATAGCTGTATCAGCTTTCCACCAGAATATATTCTGTCAAACTCTGTAGGCTCAAGTGAACTACTGGAAATTAGAAATAGTAATTAATGTCTGTTCCTGAGGATCCCATTCTTTCTGTTTCCTTAAGAAGCTGTCACCAGCTACAGATTATTCACAGTGTCTTTGCTGTTTTATCAGTAATAGGACTGTGTAGGTTAGGAATCAGAAATTAGGAACAATATATAGGAATTCCCTAGGTGTGTAGCAGCTAGTGAACACATTGAGGTCTCATTTTTTTAATTTTCCAGGAATATTGTGATTTCCTTCATTCTCTAGAACAGATAATTACACTGTGCGACAGGGAAAATATGTTTTAGGAAAGACATGAAATTCTTGACTGTTTCGTTTGTGAGTATACATGCAAAAAGCTGTTGCTAATCTATTTTACACTCATAGAATTTCTGTATTATATTACTTTGTATCAGTAAAAAATGACGACAAAAAAGCATTAGTCAGACACTGTCAACACCATATGAGATGACTAAAATCTGAAACTATATATATATATACATATATATATATATATAACTCAACTGCTTAATTTCATTAGATAAGATTACCCAGCTGGAACAGTAGATTACAATGCTTTAACATATTCTTTCTTTAAAGGATATATGGGTTTAGAAAAGGACTGTTTTTTAAACTTAATAGTAAAGTATGAATCTTTAAGTTTGCTGATAACACCAAGCTGTTGGTTCAGACAACACACTGGAGGGAGGGGATGCCTGGAAGGGACCTGGACAGGCCTGAGAGGTCGGCCTGTGTGAATTTTAGGAGGTTCAACAAGGCCAAGTGCAAGGTACTGCATTTGGGTGAGGGCAATCCTAAGCACAAGTACAGGCTAGGTGGAATATTTATTGAGAGCAGCTTTGAGGAGAAGGGCTTGGGAGTTTTCTTGATGAGAAGCTCAGCATGAGTTGGCAATGTGCACTTGCAGCCCAGAAAGCCAACCAATTGTACTGGGTCTGGCTGATGGTATGGTGGTTTTATTCAACCGGGCAGCTGAATTCCACCACAACTGCTCTCTCACTTCCCCTTCTCAAATTACTCAACAATAATTGTCATGGGCAAAACAGACTCAGGATAGGGAGAATAATATAATTTATTACCTATCACTGACAAGCTAGAGTAGTGAGAAATTGAAAACAAACTAAAAAACACCTTCTCCCCCCATACACCCTCTTCTTTTATTCCAACATCTAGTTAAACTTTCATTTGATATTTTTGCAAACTTTAAATATAAAATGAAATACTGAAGTCATGTATTAGCAAAGTAATCAGACCCTCAAAGTCACAGAAATAGTTACTTTTTTTGGAATGCTTTGTCTTTTATAGCATAAAGCTAATTACATAACTGCATGCACAAAGAATTAACTTCAAAGTTCTTACTGCAAAAAATGCAGACGGAACATAGTTAAAAGGAAATAGAGTTCAGTCTAGCATATATAACCACAGGAAAATATACATGATTGCCTGTTAGCAAGTCAGTGGTTATCTGCTTTTAAATGATACAGGTAGCAGAACTGGAAGAGGAGAAGTGAACTGGTCCTCATTTGATCTGATTTTGATACTCCTTATATTTTGACATTTCCTTGTTTTCACAGGGATTTTTACAGAAATGTAAAGTAATAAGTTGTGCATTTACACACTCCATTAATCTAACATTGAAAGCAAAATGACAGAAAGATCTATTCAGAAACTCAGTTTTCACAAAATCAGCCTTGCTCTTCTAGGCAAGGGGGGTGGAGGATGACAGAGGGCAAGGAGGGGAGGAAGAAGGTGAGGGGGAGAAAGGCAGAGCAGAAGAGGAAGGGGTGGAGTCAAGGAGAAGAAAGATCAGGTTATCTTTGTTTCTCGTGGAGAGGGAGCATCCAAAAAATTTCGATGCCTTAAGCAGAAGATTAGTCTGCCTCTTAACCTGAGTTTGATTGATGCTAATTTTTGCCATCCTGAGATTCAGTTCTAAACATATTGTGGGGAACAGTACTATGTAGCCCATCTTAACTTTTGTAGAGGGGATGAGTATGATTGTTGCCTCCAGGAGTGTTTTCTGATGTTCCTTTATATTTGTTTGAATCTGACTTTGATTAAATAATAAAAGTGAAAAAGATATTTAAAGAAAAATGATATTGTCTCACCTCTACTAAATTTCTTTGCTCTGGGACATGCCTTTTATGGTAAAAAATACTTCAGAGTTAAGCATTCAATGGTACTTTCAATTATTTTGTTTAGTAAATTGGTATTTAGTAAAATGGTGAATTAGTGACAGTATAATCATGTATATAAATATCTAAGAATATATATGAAAAAGGCAATGTATATTGAAATTTAATTTGTCCACACAGCATTCTAATGAGAGAAAGCAATACAGAAGAATCAGGCATAAGAAGAAAATATAAAGTCAGTAATAGAATCTTATTTTATTTCCTTTCTAATTATAAAGCACATAGTATCATAGCACATATGGGCATTGGTCAGCAGGTGTTGAGCAATTTCATTGTGCATCACTTGTTTTGTACACGCCATTGTTAGTATTATTATTATTATTTTCCTTTCTATTCTGACCTTATAAACTGTCTTTATCTCAACCCACAAGCTTTCTTTTTTTTTTTTTTTTTTTTTTTTTTTTTTTTTTTTTTTTTTTTTTTCTGATTTTCTCCAACAACCCACTGAGGGAGGGGGAGCGAACGTCTGTGTGGTGAAATAAAACAAAACCAAAAAACTTCTCCTCAGCCTATCTTTATAGGAGCCTATCTTTGTGGCCCTCCTCTGTGTCTGCTCTAAGAGGTCTATGTCTTTCTTGTGTTGGGATCCAACGACCTGGGTGCAATACTCCAGGTGTGGTCTTGTGGCAGCGGAGTAGACGGGGAGATTCATGTCCCTCAGCCTGCTGGTCATGCTTGTTTTGATGCATCCCAGGACATGACTGGGTTTTTGGGCTGCAAGCACACATTGCCAGCTTGTGTACAGTTATTTGTCCACCTATGCCTCCAAAGTCCTTCTCTCTAGGGCTGCACTCTACCCACTCATTTTTCAGCCTGTATTCCTGCTTGTGATTGCCTTGACTCAGTTGCAGTAAAGGCCTTGCACATGGCCTTGTTGAACTTCACAAGGTTGATAAGTACCCAACTCCCAGGGCTGTCAAGTTCCATCTGAATGGTATCCTGTCCCTTCATTTTGTTGAGTTTGGAGAGGTTCTAGACCGAGACAAGAGTTTAAGAGTAAGAGATTGTTTCTAGGAGTGAAAGAAGTAAAAATATTCTAACACAAAGACATTTCATGACACAACTATGTCTGCTTGGGACAATTAATGTACTGTTATCTTCTGAAAGCAACCTATAATGATATGGATAAAAACAATATTATTATTTTTTTTTCCATTAATTCTTCTTGCTCAATATTATCTCATCCTTGCAAAGTAGTGTGATGCAAAATGCATAAACATGACACCCTACATTCACAAATTCACATGCAGTTTTGTTAAAAGATGAAGCTTCAAAAGGATGATGAACTGTATCAAATTCTGATGAATTTCAGATTTTCTTAGTTACGAAATGCAGCTCCACTGAATTTTGCTGACATAGCATAATGTATTCTGTTCTCCTTGGGAATGGACTACAGGATAAATTAATGAAACCTATATAGCAAATCAAGCAAATTACAGCTTCACAAGGGAACTGAGTAAACTGCAGGTCTTCTTGCCTCTGATGACTACTCTGTCACTTTAGTACTAAATTCTCTCTTTAAAAAAAACAAAAAACAAAAAACAACAACAACAAAAAACAAAACGGGGAAGTACAGAAAAAGACATCCTTAAGGTGGAGTATCTCTACACATTGTTTAATATTTCATAAAATTTTCTATTAGCTGAGCTCAGCCAATGAATTTACTGCCTGCAAAAATAAAGTCAAAGGTGCTCCCTTCCTTCCTTTAGTGTTCCTTTCTCTTTAGCTGTGCAGTAGAATTATACTCATAGATAAAAATGCCAGATTTTTATTAGCAAACTACTTAGAAATTGTTTTAGATTCCTTATGTAATATATTAACTCACTAGGACTGTGTCCAGCAGCATGTTATTTTTGGCAGAGCTTTGAAGTTTGTTGTCCTGACTGAACCTAAAATCCCACTATGCTCATAATAATGCTTTTTGATGAGCTGTGTCTGCAGTAAAACTCATCTCTTCCTTCCCCACCAATCAAGCAAAATGCAGAGGTCATAGATCATAGAATCATAGAATATCCCAAATTGGAAGGGACCCATAAAGATCATCAAGTCCAACTCCTGGCTCCACACAGGGCAATCCAAAACTCAAGTCTGAGAGCCTTGTCCAAACTTTTATTGAACTCAGACAGGCTTGGTGCTTTTACCACTTCCCTGGGAGGAACCTTTTCCAATGCTTGAACACCCTTTCTGTGAAGGACTTTTTCCTAATATACAGCCTAACTCTACCCTGACACAGCCATTCCCATGGGTCCTATTGCTGGTCACCAGAGAGGAGATCAATGCTTGGCTCTCCACTACCCCTCGTGAGGATGCTGCAGACCACATTGAGGTTGCACCTCAGTCTTTTCTTCTCTAAGCTGAACAAACCAAGTGATTTCAGCCATTCCTCCTAAGTTTTGCCCTCAAGACCCTTCACCATCTTTATAGTTCTCCTTTGGATGATCTCTAATAGTTTTATGTCCTTCTAATACTGTGGTGCCCAAATCTGTACATATTACTCAAGCTGTGGTTGCACCAGTGTAGAGTAGAGAGGGAAAATCATTTCCCTCAACCAGCTGGCAATGCTGGGCTTAATGTACCCCAGAGTACAATTGTCCCTTTTGGCTGCCAGGGCACACTCTTGACTCATATTCAACTTGCCATCAACTTGCTCTCCACCTTCTTGTCCCCTAGTCAGAACATTTATCCATGGTTGCAATGTCCCAGGTGCAACATTCAGTACTTGCTCTTGTAAAGCTTCATGTTTGGTGATTTCCCAGACCTCAGATTGGT
Organism: Nettapus auritus; assembly: GCA_011076525.1. Taxonomy (NCBI): domain Eukaryota; kingdom Metazoa; phylum Chordata; class Aves; order Anseriformes; family Anatidae; genus Nettapus; species Nettapus auritus. Next base: position 12,874,542 of record CM021772.1, read on the forward strand.
CAAGATCTCTTTCAAAGCCTCCATACCCTCAAGGGAGTCAATTATTTAGTATCTTCCACAAATTGAGAATGTTGAAGAGAAGTGCCCCTAAAATGGAGCCCTGGGGAACCTCATTAGTGTTGATGGGTAGACAGAAGTCCAGGCGTAGATGTAGCTGCAGCTGAGAACTTCTACCACACTGGCTGTGTTTGCTTTGTATATCGTTTCATATTATTTTAGTGGAACTCCATGTTTCTAATGTAACACAATTTTTTTCCAACCACAGTTAAAACAGGATTTTATTATCAAATTATATCTTCTTATAGGAAGAATATAGGATTTTTGCAGTCATTTAGGGCTACAGTTCAAAAAAGAATTTAAGTCCATGCAAAAAATAGTCTCTATTCAACAAAGCATGTGGGCATATATGCAAAGATTGACATTAATCCTTAATGTATACACTTAGATATTTTTATGCACATGGATGATTCCTAGAGCACTTTTTGCAAGACTGATGCCTTAACTTTGAATGTTGTCATAATATAGAATTTGAGCAAATGTTATGAAAGTTCACTAGAGTACAGAATTTTCTCAAAAACATGACAGGTCCTTGGGTCAACGTAGCAAATGTGCAGCTTATTGGTCTTGGTGTGCACAAGAGCAGTCGAGTCCCCCTCTTGTCACAGAGCCTAGCTGCGGTGTCTCCACTCTGCTCTACACTCTGTGCTGTTCCTTAGAGTCAGCATACCATGTTCCCCAAGTGTGATTAACATCCAAGGTTGGATGCCTAGGGAATTTCTATGTAGTGCAGCTACAATCCACCCAGAAAGCTTCTTCAGTGCTGTACATTTTCTTTAAAATGTGAATATCAGTTTAATTTCCAAGTCACCTCAGGTAATTATTCCGCACAATGTCCACCTGGACATAGAGCCACTGACCACCACTCACTGATTGCGACCTTCAAACCAATTCTTCATCCACTGAATGCTCCACCCTTCAAATCCAGCTCTCTCCAATTTGGAGATCAGGATGTCATAACTTACCAAAACTGAGGTAGAAAAGTCTTTGCTTTCATTTATGTTGGATTGATTTTTTTTTCTTTTTTTTCTTTTTCATTATTTTTATACAGCATGTGATCCACTGCTATAGATGCACTGGAAATGAGTCTTCAAAAAATAGAAATGAATTAATTATATAAGTCTTCCATTTACACTCTCTATACATCTGTCATGGGTACAAAGGTAAGAAAAGAAGGTGGCATACTATAGAGTGTGTATGTAAATTATCACTATAAGGAAACAATCTTTGGCCTTTTTCAGACTATGCTGTTGAATTTTTATTTTTCATCTTAGTGACTTTTTAGTCACTTTTTTTTTTTTTTTTTTTTTTTTTTTTTTTTTTTTGGCTAGATTATTTTTATGAGATAATTAAGTTCCTGGATCACTAATCATGCAAGGAGAACTGTGTATGTATGTGTGTTTCTCCCACTCTCCTCCACTTCCTAGGTAATTCAGCACGTAAGAGTGAAATGAAAATATGTCAGTGCATTTGGAGAGAGAATGATGAGGTAGTACAAAGCTATAATAAGTCAATTTTAAATGAACATGCATTGATACATACTTCTGTGCTTCAACTTCAATTTCAAAATATTAAATGTTTCTTATTAGCAATAAGCAGAAAAAAATGATGAATTTACAATATGGTCAATAGTTTCAATATACTATTGACAAAATAGCTTAGCCCCACAGGATCATTCTTTATTCCCCCCCCCCCCCGTATTCTTTTATAATAAAAAAGATGTCTTAATAATCTCCAGGTTCTGTTTTGACTTTGCTTTTTAAAACAGTAAAAGAAAAATATCAACTGCAGGAACTGGTATGTTGTTTCTAAATTCTTCAAGAGCTGTTATGGATCTAAAGAAAAATTGACTTGAAGCTAGTCTTTTCCTGGATCTAGAAACTTCAGTTCATTTTAATAATATCATAGGAGGCATTGAATACGTTGTCCTCATGTAAGAGAATATAAATCTTGTTCTACCTCAAAAATAAATGAGTAAGGTTTTATTTTACTAGATTAGTTGGAGGAATTGAGATAAAAATATTGATGTCTCCAACACTGTAGATTTCAACCTACAATTAATGGCTTGTTTCCATCCTTTTAAATGGAGACAATCAAATTCTAAGCTAATTCGATATGGAAAATCCATACTTTATGTCTCATGTTTAGGGAAACATTTGACTTTGAAGTAAAAGTGATTCAGAAGCTTCAGAAGAAAGTATATTAATGAAACCATGCCACAAGCAAAGGCTTTATTATTATTATTATTATTATTATTATTATTATTATTTTTATTTTTTTTCAAGCCAGCATATTTTAGATGCCATGATTTAGCTGCAGTAAGAACTGCTCTTCCGTAACTGCAGTATTTTCTCAAAAGGCCTGAATCAGTTATAGTGAATTGTTTTTTATGTCCTTGTTCACAACATAGAACTGAGAAAGTAGTGCATTATCTGTCTTTATTAAAATGTAATGTTTCATTGCACTGACATCATAAAGGATGTTTTCCTCAGTTTGCTGCAACCAGAATTAACTAATTTTTCACTTTTGAGGAAGAGTTTAGCAAACAGTCAGTATATTCTTTTTTATTTATTTATTGATCAGTGCTGTGCTGCTCTACAGAAGGGTATTCTGTATTTAAATTAAATAATTTAAAAGATACTGAGTAAGTACTGAAGCAAAAATAAAAAAGTGCTGAAGTCCTGATATTATTTATAATTGGCAGATTTTTTTTTGAGTCTGTACAGTAGTCTTAAAAGATGGAATGATCCATTGATATTTGCATTTTATTTCATTTTTTTACCATAACGCCCATGGAATTTACATGCTCCCATTTTCCCACAGATAACTGTAGATGACATAAAAAGGAACTCTAAACAGGGGAGATCAAGGGGAAAAGTTGGATAAACTGAGTTACCAAAAAATGAAATGTTTTTCCAAATATTATGCTAATGTTTCACTGTAAGTCAAATCTCAGAATGTCAAATCTCAGAATTGACCATTCAGGTAAGGAGTTATGAAGATGTAGAAAAACAGGTTTCAGCATAAAATCCTGTCAAAATTCCTAGTTTTGAGAAATTACTATTTGTTTTCTTCCTCTACTTTCTCTATTTTAACTGATTATTTTTATTATTTTATCCAGGCATGGAGCTTCTTAGTTTCCCTAGCAGATTTTTTTTTTCATAATGGATTTTGCCAAAACTTTCTGAAATCCAAACAGTATAGATTAACTGCATCTCCCTTATCCATATGTTCTTCATCCCTACAAAGCAGATAGGTAGAGATTCTGCTAAGACTGCAATGAGGCCTGCAATACAAATTTGTTATTTTTTCAGGAGGTTTTTTTTTTTTTTTTTTTTTTTTTTTCCAGAAAAGTAAATGCTTGTTTGTTTCAGAAGAGTAAATGTTCACAGAATCACAGAATCACAGAATTTCTAGGTTGGAAGAGACCTCAAGATCATCGAGTCCAACCTCTGACCTAACACTAACAGTCCCCACTAAACCATATCCATAAGCTCTACATCTAAACGACTTTTAAAGACCTCCAGGGATGATGACTCCACCACTTCCCTGGGCAGCGCGTTCCAATGTCTAACAACCCTTTTGGTAAAGAAGTTCTTCCTAAGATCCAACCTAAACCTCCCCTGGCGCAACTTAAGCCCATTCCCCCTCATCCTGTCACCAGGCACGTGGGAGAACAGACCAACCCCCACCTCGCTACAGCCTCCTTTCAGGTACCTGTAGAGAGCGATAAGGTCACCCCTGAGCCTCCTTTTCTCCAGGCTGAACAATCCCAGCTCCCTCAGCTGCTCCTCATAGGACTTGTTCTCCAGGCCCCTCACCAGCTTCGTCGCCCTTCTCTGGACTCGCTCAAGCACCTCCATGTCCTTCTTGTAGCGAGGGGCCCAAAACTGAACACAGTATTCGAGGTGCGGCCTCACCAGAGCCGAGTACAGGGGGACGATCACCTCCCTAGCCCTGCTGGTCACACTGTTTCTTATACAGGCCAGGATGCTGCTGGCCTTCTTGGCCACCTGAGCACACTGCTGGCTCATGTTCATCCAAACCATGGATGAATTTCAGTTTGAACTAACAGTTTAACCATGAGATTCTAAGCATTTGGAATCTCATTTTCCATAGTTGTAAAATAACCTATAGCAAGGTGGAGATCAGGTTCTCCTTCCAAGGACCAAGTGATAAAATGAGGGGAACCAGCCTCAAGTTGTGCCAGGGGAGGTTTAAGTTGGTTATTAGGAGAAATTTCTTTACTGAAAGGGTTGTATGGCTTTAGAATAAGCTTCCCAGGGAATTGGTTGAATCACCATCCACGGAGGTCTTCAAGACATGGGTAGATTTAGAACTTAGTAGCATAGTTTAGTGGTGGTCTTTAGTACTAAGGTAAAGGTTGCACCAGAAGATCTTAGAGGTCTTTTCCAACCTGAATGATTCTATGCTTCTGTGATTCTACATATTTTTACTGAATACTGCTCTGAGTTCATCTAGAATGATAAATTGTATCCTCAGATCTGGGATTGAGGTAAAAAAAATATATAAATCTTCAAAATTTTAATTTTTGTTTTCCTCTCCATAATTCAGTAAATCACTGAATGGCTTGTACTTAGCTTTTTCAAAATGCCAAGGGATATTTTGGACATCAGGATATTCAGTTTTTATTCCAGGTGCAAGCATAAGAAACCATACACAGCAAAAAATAAAATAGAGGTGAGAAAGAAATGTGGAGCATACATGGAGATGAAAATGAGGGGTGAGCAGAAATACTACTGTTAATGGAAAATGTTATTGAAGAGAACAGATAAGGAAATAGATGAAAGGAAAACATAAAGTTTTAAGGAAAACAGATTCATAAACAAATTCTTAGATTTATAGACTACTGAATGTTAGTCCTTTTTTGTCTTGTAGTTTTGGAAATGGAGGATTGTTTAAGTATTTGGGTGCAATTTGGTAAATGTCAATAAAAAAGTAGAAAAATAAAATGCTGTCTGAACTTTTGAAAGCTTCTTTGAGTTAATCCTCAAGCTGATGGAGATGTTAAGCAAATAGAATAACATGCAAATAGTATTACAATGTTTGTAAAATTATATTCTCTGTCAGCTGTGAAGATTAGTTTTTCTACCATGAATTCATACATTACTTAAAATTCCTTTACACTGAAGTACCATAGCATATTACTGGTTTGTAGATGAGTATTATTTGTCAGGGGAAAATATGGTGTGACGGCAATGATTTTCATATTTAGTGTATTCACTCAGACAGTAATGGGACACACAACCATTGCCCTATAATTATTATTGATTGCAGAAGTTGATACTCTGTGATGATACCCAAGTTAATTAATTTCTGTTAGCCAACTACTGTCTAGAAAAGGCCTTGGGCTGAGGTTGTTGTTTAATCAAAATCATGTTTTTAATAAAAGAGCTTGGAAAGATGAGGATGGATGCTAGATTTCTATGGAATTAGAATTTAACTCTTTGTGAGCTAACTGAAAGATTGACAAAATATGTGAGTTTTGGTTTTCTTTCTAAAACTGAAATCTTTCCCAGTCCTTTGTACTTCTCATAACTTGTGCTAACAGGTATGAAATAGTTTTGAATTAGGAGGCTTTTTCGAAGTTGTGGACTGGTTTCATTGTTTCCTATTGTAAGTTATAAGCTACAAGATACTCTTTGGTTATACACTTTGATTGCTTCTGTATGAGACTCACTATCTACTCACTTTTTAATTAATCTTAAAACTTAATCTTAAGCATCATTGCTCATTTCTACAATAACATTCATCAACCTAACAAAATACTAAATTCATGGGAGAATTTTATTGATTTTAATAATACATGCTAACTTTGCAGGAAATTCGCCTATGAAGAAAAAAATATTGAATGTATTTATGTTTGCCTTCTGTCACAGAGAAAAGAATTAAAGAATCTTCTTTTCTGTCAGTCCCCCTTTCTTCTTTCTGTGTGTCTCCATTCTGATTATCTCAGTCACATCTAGGAAGATGCCTATGAAGCTATTGCTGCTACTGTGTGGTGAACAGATTTTGACAGTAAAAATTTAACTTCTTAAGGACTTTAATATTATTGTAGAAAATTAGTCTTCAAGTAAGGATTTCTGGAAGTGAATATGTGGTATTTTAGATCTTGTGTAAATCTTTTGTTGTTTTGTAAATACTTCTAGTAACCTCCATGTTGTATTCAGTATTTCTGATTAGAATTTCTTCAGGATTCATTATATCCTCTTCAATATTGTTAATAAAGCTATTTTTAAGAGTTACAGAAATCATCAACAAGATTAGTTAGTAGTACCAGAGAATCTTATTAGGTGGCATGATATTATTGTAGAAATGTAACAGTAGAAATGTAAGATTAAAACAAAGTGGTAGAAGAGAAATCCTCTTTTATAAGCCACAGATAATGCAAACAAACATACAAACCAATAACTCACAAAAATGTAAACCATCCTATGGTAGGGATTTTTTGTTGTTGTTGAAACAATTTAAATGTGATGATTTTTTTTCCTCATTTTTACTATGAGTAATATTCATTCTCACAGAATATTTGGCACACTAAATTATCCAGTGAAACAGAAGTTTTAGAATTTTTCTTTTGTTTTCCTCTCAGTTCCAAATTATTTTGAGAGCCTAATTAATTATCTTTCTTTCTCTTACATTGCTACTAATTGTATTTAAACTGTAAATCGTAAATCTTTGGAACTGTCTAGGCAGTGTTTAAGAATACATGAATGTCATAATATACTGCCTCTCTTAAAGTCTATGTCAAATTTCCCGGTATCATTGGCAGAGATCTTGATCTAGGCTTATATTTTATATTATCAATGTAGTAAAGTGGTGGATATGTTGAACTTTTTTTTTTTTTTTTTTTTTTTTTTTTTTTTTTGACAGATCTGTATAAATTTCTCTAAAGTGGCACTATGAATCTTTATTTCTTCTGTTCAAAAATCTGCATGACCAACAGTGGAAACATAAAAAGTGATATATTTCTTTTGTTGATAAGGGTGAAATTTAGAAAGCTCTTTCTGTCTCAGCTTTGTATGACACCAAAATTCAAAATGTTAGATATCAAAGGAGACAGTCACACACTTTGATATCTGATCTCAGTCTGTAGTTAATTCAGTAGTTAATTTAGAGCAAGTTCAATATGAACTAAATCAGTTGCTGCTGCTGTAGTAAATGAGCCCTCCCACTCTGATTATCAAAGGCAAGGTTGTTGGGAGAGTCTTCAACCCTCCTTCCCTGCACAGTGACAGACTGCTGATGCTTTTACTTTTAGTCTTTTTATTATCTTGGAGAGGAAGGGAACATGAAGTGAGGCCATGAAAATGTAATGTGACCCATCACATGTGCCTACAAGATTATGTCATACTTCAGAGGCAGAATCTTTAAGGATCCCTAGGAAGGTCTCTTTATAGATTTTTCTCTGTGATACTCAAGAGTTATGTTACCAGGCTCAAAATCTTAAATCTTCCTCTAAACTGAGGCTATGTTTTTGTATTCAAGTACTTTTCATTTCATAAGTGATTTTTCTGAAATTTAAAGATTCACACATACTGTCACAGACAAGGTGTTGCCTTGACCACCACCACATATAACACTGCCAGTACTCACATAAAACACAATATCACAGAATCACAGAATGGCTGAGGTTGGAAAGGACCTCTGAAGATCATCTAGTTTAACACCCCTGCCAAGCAGGATCACCTCAAGCACATTCTGCAGGATTGCATCCAGGCGGGTTTTGAATATCTCCAGAGATGGATATTCCACAGCCTCTCTGGACAAACTAGAAAAGTGGGCCCATGTTAACCTCATGAGGTTCAACAAGTCTAAGTGCAAGAGGATGGACTGAGTGAAGAACTCACTGAGAGCAGCCCCGCAAAGAAGTACTTGGGTATTCTGGTGCATGAAAAGCTCAACATGACCCAGGAGTGTGCACTTGAAGCCCAGAAAGACAACTGTATCCTTGGCTGCACAAACAGAGGCATGGCAAGCAGGTTGAGGGGGGTGATATCAACCCAGAGGGGTCCCCCTCTTCTCTGCCTTTGGCAGGAGGGTTGGAACTAATCTTTAAGATTTCTTTTAACTTTGTCTCTTCAAAGCACTCTCAGAGCATTAACTAATTAATCTTCATAACATCCCCAAGGAAATTAATGGCCTATACAATTCCTAATTGAGTGTGTTCTTCAAAATCCCTAATGCTCATCATCTAGCACTTAAATTAATAACATTACCCCAAAGTCCTTAATTCTATAAATTTAACAATCTAAATTCTCAGTACTTGCATCAGTTTTACAGAATATATAGAACTTGGAGGACAATGGCATGGGATTTTGGGAACCGAATCCTTGCTTTGAGCCATTTGGGTAATTACAAACTAGAAAAAAAAAAAAAAAAAAAATGATAATAAGCATTTGGCACACTATGACTGCTTCATAAGACAAATAAGTTGGTAACTCTGGAAAAGGTATGTGTATACACACATAGACTCACAAATAAACGCACATACTAAATTTTAATTCAAACATTTTCAGGTAATAAAAGCTATTCAGGATCTATTGTTAGAGTTCTTTTGCAAACAATAATGTCTGAAAAGAATGTCCAACACTCATCTCATCTTAATTTGATTAGTAAATTAAAGATAGAAATATTCATTTGAGTTACTAAAAATACCAAAGTATGAATTTACTTATCATAGCCTAAATTAAATATCTTATTACACTACAATAATTCATTTTGTTAATATTCAACTACCAAGTAGGAACAAACTACAGTTTATTCAAGTCTGTCTTTTAATCTCCAAGTTCAAAATGTTACAAAAAGGTACCTGTGGCTAAATTAATTACTATACTTAATAATTCAAATCTTGACTGGCAGTGACCCTCCTGAATCAGACTTAAAAGTTCCACTGGAGAAAGAGCCAGCCATTTGATCATCTCTGTTACTTATCAGTTCTTTGCAGAAGACACCCCTGGATAACAATCAAAATGGTTCAAAAAATAATTTTTGTAAGGATGGGAGAAATATGTAGCGTAAATTTGAAATATATCCTATTATGCTGTAGTTTTATTTTTTATGCACTTTATATATGCATGAAATATATTTTGGATACTTACAGGAGATTATTTAAACAATAAATACGATGGCAAACATATGTTGTATATATTCTTATATAACTGCATATTCAAATATTGCTTTCCTTAAAAAGTATGAAGTATATTTTAAACATACTGTCACACAGATTTTATATATATACGTGTGTGTATATATATATATAAATGCATGTATTGATATAGTAGTATGAGCCATTAAAAATTCTCTCTTAGTCATTGAGTTAATTTTCTTCACTTTTGAAGAAAATGGCTGAGAATTGTAAGGAAAAGTGATAAATGAATTTTGGAGAGAAGAGCTCTCAAAATGGCTGAAAACTTCAGCATAGTTATTTCCGGCTCTATAGGATCCTTCTGTTGGCTACAGGAGGGAATGACCTCGTCAAGATGATTCATGCTGGATTTAGCCTTTTAAGCTGTATTTAGGAAGATCTCTCTACTTTATTTTCCTCTTCCTAGCTATATAGAGAGAGTTAGGATGGGAAGAATCATTAAATTAATCTCTGCGAATTACCCATATGCATCAGGTTTCAGTTTACAAACTCCTCGCTGTGCTTTAAAATATAGTTACATTTATTTTACAGAGGCATGATTAATATTATCCCCCAAATAGTGGGATTAAAAAAGAAGATGTAAAGAAACCAGTGTTAAATTTATTGTAATTGGAAGCAGTTCCAATTTTTCCCAGGTTACAAATTCCTGAAGAGAGAGGACACAAGAACAAAAAAACATTGTTCAGAAACTTTAATTGACTCTACTTATGTGAACTGGATTATAAATGTTACACATATAAAACTTTCCAGTCCCTAAAGAATCTGATTTCTTTCATTTAATCTATATTTCAGGTTTTAATTAGCATGATGGAAAACTCAATTACTCCTGAAATTACATCATTGTAATTTGTAACCCAAAAGAATGGAACATAACACTTCTTCATTTCCACTTTCATTGAAAACATGGCTTTAACATTCAAATCAGAAAGCTCTGGGGACAGATGGGAGCTGTTGTACTGGATTTGGCTGGGATGGAGTTAATTTTCCCCAGAGCAGCTTATATAGTGTTGTGCTGTGCTTTTGTAGCTAGAGAAGCACTGATATCACATCAAGGTTTTTTCTATTGCTAGACAGTGCTGGCACAGCACGTGCGTGTATGTGGGGGGGGGGGGGGGGGGGGGGGTTTTTAAAATAAAAAAAAAAAATTGCCACCCGAACAAGCTGTTAGTTTTTAACGC
>CM021772.1:12885045-12897182 GCA_011076525.1 Nettapus auritus
CTCTTAATGAAAATAACTGTCCTCCTGAGCAGCTGATGCATGTTGACGCTCTGCTTCCTAAGATGTGGCTGAACATCTGTTACTTATGGGAATTTATGGGAATATGGAAATCGAGAACAATAGTTTTCTCCCTTTGCTTCCATGCTGCCTTTCCTTGATTTTCTCTTTTCCTTTAATTAAACTGTCCTTACCTCAAACTGTGAGCCTTTTTTTCATCATATTTTCTTTCTCTGTTCTTCTGAGGAGCAGGAGTGACAGAGCGGTGTTACGGAATTTAGCTAGCCATCATTGTGAAATCACCATAGCTGGTTTGCATCAATCCATGTTTGTAGTCAGAACTTTGATGCCCATACCAAAATTCTGAGTGTTTTTCTTGAATGGCTTCCACAGATTTAGTCTGATATTTAATATTATTTCTGCTTACTTGCTGTTTAGTTTCTTGGTGGCCTGGTTTTGGTTATAATAGTTTTCCTCACAGTAGTTGGTATGGTGCTGTGTTTTGAATTTAGGATGAGAGCAAAGTTGATAACACCAGTGTATTAGTTGTTGCTGAGCAGTGCTTACACTAAACTACGGACTCTTAAGCTTCTTATACTTCCCTGTCAGAAAGGAGGTTTGGGGCAGACAAGAAGCAGGGAGGGGACACAGCCAGGACAGCCAATCCAAACTGGCCAAGAGGATATTCTATACTATATAATGTCATGCTGAACAATAAATCTGGGGGGGGAGTTAGGGAAGTGGGCCTGCTGTTGCTCAGGGACTGGCTGGGCATCAGTCACCTGCTGCTGAGCAATTGTATTGTGCATCACTTGTTATTTTGCTGTTTTTAATCCTTTTTTTTTTTTTTTTTTTTTTTTTTTTTGGTGAGTTCTCAATACAATGCTCAATGGAGAGTATATGTTACAAACAGAATTGATTGGCAAAAGAAAGGTAGCTGGTGTACCAAGTGAATACATGTAGGCAATTTTGAAGAAGAAACAAAGGTACAAGTTGGTGAAGTTTATAAAAAGGATTAGACTGGAATATTTGAGTAGCTGACTGGAGGAAAATAATTAAATCTAGCATTTATGAACTTACTTTAAAACTTAAATAAGGGGAAAAATACTAAATTTAAAAAGTAGATTATTCAAAAAGCAGGTAGGAAATATATTAAATTATCCAACAAACTATTTCTAAAAAATTACTAAGGCAATCAATCACTAGGGATGTCTGGCTATGTAGTTGGTGTTGTTAACAAGGCTTTGACTTTTATGATCATGGAAGTTACTTTAATGAATACAGGTTACTGGGGAGAGATGTGTCCTGCTATTTAGAAAAGCAATGAGGGAGAGTCTTAGCTGACAGGTTGGCTGCCTTAGTGAATTGAGCTCTAAACTAATGAACCCAGGGGAGCTGGGTAACCAGGATGCTCACATGCTTGCAAACAACAGGGTGGAAGAGTGTACCTATCAAAAGAGTGAGGAACGCCCCTAACTGTCCTAAAACTCTATATCTAAAAGCGTAGACACTTAGCCCAAATGAAGTGACTCCATACAAATGCATGCAGCATGGGTAACAAACAGGAGGAGAGGGTAGCCACTGCCCAGGTGTAATCAGTAGATATATACTATTCAGGAGGGGCAGGCAAGGAAGGAAAGGTGGCGGAGCTTTCCACCAGAGCACAGCATTATATGGGCTGTTGTGGGGAAAGAACTCCATCCCAGCCAGAGCCAGTATAACCTCCACCCCTTACTCCATACCATTTGTGTCACATTTAGGTTCCACCTACTTCAATATATTTGTATATTCAGACAATTGTTGCCTCTAACACACACAGGTGTATACATTATCATCACCATTATTCATTGTCCCTTAACAGATATATAGATTTTTTTTAATTCAGTGGATCTCTCCCAAAATGTTCACAAGGACCACAGATGACTTAGGCCTCATGTGCCAAGGCAGTCACACTGGACAGGAGAAGCAGCATGCTGAATTTCTGGATGCTAACACCAGCTTAGCTTGGGTCATTGCTGCACTTGCCCTGTTCTTTGTGGAGCTGGCCTGTTGCTGGCTCTACAACATATAACTCAGATTACAAATTAGTTTCTCCAAGGGTTAAATCCTGAAGCACACACCTGATGTACCCATTCTTTCCCATCAGGCACCACCAGATGTTGTTTCAGGCAGTGGCTCACTAGGCATGTATCCAGCCACTCAGTAGTAGCTTCTGCCATTGAGAATATGTTGAGCTTGCCTTGGCAGGTTTGGGAGTGTTCCAATATTATCAATCTGCCAGGCTACATCCTATTGACTTTTTGCATTAGTGTTTTCCACTTGGGCAGCCATGTCTTGCAACAGTGCAGCAGCTCAGATGGGTTTACCTTTGCACTGCCAGTTGCTCTGCTTCCATTGCTGTAGCGACATCCAGAGGGCATTTTCCACCATCCGTGAGTCAGTATAGAGGCAGACTACTGACCACTTTTCTCTTCTGGGAAGTTTTAGGGCGAATTGGATGGCTTTCACCTTTTTAAACTGACTCATGACTTCCATGACTCGTAGTTGTTGGACTCCACACAGCAGCTTTTTACTTTTGATAGTTTCCTACAGTATGACAGGATTCATCAGTGAACAAAATATAATGCTTTTCATATTCTGATAATTCATTATATGGTGGTGCCTCTTTGATATGAGTTACCTCCACAGAAGATACTCCAAAATCTCTGCCTTTTGGCCAGTCCATGATCTCTTCCAGTATTCTTGAATGATTGGGTTTCCCTGTTCAAACCAATTGCATAAATTAATGCTACCCACTTAACACATGTAGCATCAGTTACTTGATGTGTAGCGGGGATTCTACCTTTGAACATCCAAAGTAGCACAGGTAGTTGTGGTGCCAAGAGAAGCTATGCTTCTATACCAACAACTTCTGAAGAAGCTCAAGTGCCCTCATATGCTCCTACTGTTGCTTTTTGGGTACAGGAAGCTCCCTAGCTGGTTGAAGTTTATGTCAGGAAACCCATACCTATATTGTAAAAGGAGACAAACATTGTCCTATGAACTGATCTGTGACGGAAAAATAGGAGAGGAAAGAGGGGATATGACATGGGACAGTCACACCAGAATATGATGCATATTCCATATTTTTTTTTTTCCTAGTAAAAACCTATTATAAACAAACTCTTAAAATATTTGTGAAGAGTGGTTTGGGTTTAGACGATACATACAGTGGCAGAGAGATAGATTAGAAGATTTCCCAAGGTGCTTTCCAAAATACTTTATTAATTCCTGGATCAAAAGACTTTTACTTATCACCAGCTGATAGTTGTGTAATCACATCTCCTAGCAACCAGCACTCACTGTAAAATTTTCTTCTGCTTTATATGATTGCCAAAACATATTTTGTTCCTTTTGACTAGTAAGCCATTTTCTTTGTGAAAAGAAAAAGTATTTATCTCTGAGTGAGAGAAATCAGGTCATAGCGGGTGCATGGTTATTAATCATTACATTGGTTACTAATCATTAAAGAACATTGAGCCAGACTAACTGGTGAGGAGGCTAAGAGGTCTGGAAGCCAAATATTGCATTGGCTATAAGTCCGGGCTGTACACTGGAGAGCCTAAGAATTGGTTGCTGGAAGCCATAAGTTTGGACCAGCCACTTGGAGATTACCATCTGTATCTGACCATTAGGCAGCTGGGAGATCTTTCCAAGAGTCATCGACTTGAGTAAACACACTGACTATATCATATCAAATTATTCTGTAGGAAGGTTATACTTCTCTATTGAATTCTACAACATACCTCAAGAATCTGCCATGAGACTAAGGTCTGTTATATCTTGTGGTGTTTTTCCAATGAATATTTTCTGTGTAGTCCTAAAAGCTAGGAATGATAGTAATGAGTTGAAGTATATAATCCTAAGACATTAAGGAAAAAATATCCTGACAACCACTTCAACTTTTTGCTGGGGAGTTTTATGCTTCATTCACAGAAAAATGAAAACTAAGCAAAGGAAGTTCTGCTTTCTTAGATGCTTTATGATCCATCTCTTACTATTGCAAAACCTAATTTTGAAAGAAAGCATTATCTCCAATGATCAATTAAAGTTTTCCTACATGCTGCCATTCAAAAATATTTCAGAGATGTCAGAACTCAAGATGAAAATTCAATAAATGATGGTGCTGTACAGTATAAATAGCAAGAACAGATTAAATGTTTCAGCTTAAAAAAGCAGCTGGTGTACTAATGGGAACTCACTTCATAACATGTTCACTTCTAATTAATTTTTTCATCCTGTGATAAAAAAGTAATTTACATCATCAGTTTGAATACATCCTAATAAATCATGGCTAAAATCTTCACATCCACATATGCAAATTCATTGCTACTCTGAATTCCACTTCTGAAACTCACTTTTCACCTACTTCACTGGGTAGTTGTCACAAAACAGCTATGAGGGCATGAACGCTATGATGCAAGGATTTGCCATTTCTGCCTTTTTAAGGTCACAGCTTGTCCTAGGTTCCATGTCATTTCTTTTCCTTTATATCTTTCAAGAGTGATTGATCTTTTTTGATCTCTGATGACATTCCTCTGCTGTGTATGTTTCTTAACATGACCAGGCTACATTTTAACATTGTTTTTCAATAACAAATGAAACTATGAATAAAATACACTGCGCAACATTTTGGAAATTATTCTCTCTAAACCTTTTAAAAAAGTTCATTTAATAGTCTGCAAATGCTCATCTTAATATTACATTTGTCATATTTCAGTTATCCAGTATATTAATGTGGATGATGGATTGAAAACATAATTAACACATCTGTAGATTAAGCTGTATGATTAGATTGTGTATAACTAACTTTGGAAAACTTTGTTGGCCAACTGTGTGAGCAGAAAGATTTAACCAGCAGCAACTGAAATTGCTGGGCATGATAGGAGATTATTACTTGTGAAATCCTTTGGGAGGGGATATAGTGCTGTGTCAGGATATGGTTGGACATTGTTAATGCCATTCATAGTAATGAATGTTAATCATATCATTACTGCTATAATAAAGATTTCAGCCAAGTCTCTAAACACATCCTCCTGGGCATGGAACAAATACATAGCAACAGACAGTTTCATAAAATCGTAAAATCATAGACTAGTTTGAGTTGGAAGGGACCTTAAAGATCATTCCATTCCAATTTCCCTGCTATGGACAGGGACACCTTCTACTAGATGAGATCACACAAAACTCCATTCAGCCTGGCCTTGAACACTGCAGGGATGCGGCATCCACAACTTTTCTGGGCAACCTATTCCAGTGCCTCACCACCTTCATATTAAAGATGTAGCACCTGGGTTGGGGAAATATCAGAAACGCGTACAAACTAGGAGAAGAACACATTGAGAGCAGCACTGTTGAGAAGGACTTGCAAGGTTCTGGTGGACAAAAAGCTCAACATGAGCCAGCAGTGCGTGGTTACAGACCAGAGGGCCAACTGTAGCTGGGCTGCATCAAGAGAGGCATGGCCAGCAGTTTGAGGGAGGTGATTGTCCCCTTCTTTGTGAGGCTTCACTTGGGAGTGCTGCATCCAGGTCTGAGGTTCCCAGAACAAGAAAGACTTGCACCTTTTAGAGGAGGTCCAGAGGATGGCCATGTAGCTTGTGGGAGTTCACATAGCCAACTAAATACAGAGCAGAATGAAAATCCCCTGATTCCCAGGATTGCAAAAGAAATGCAAAGCATACAAAAAAGAGATTTTTAAGTTTCTCAGAATTTTTCAAAGAAATCTTGCCTTTCGCACCCCACTGTTTTCCTTTACTTCCAGTCCTTCCCTTCTGTATACCCTGCCATTAAGCTCAGTACTGACATTACTGGCAACGCTTTGCTTTGACTGCATTAAGTCTCATAATGGAATCGTGTTCTCCTTGCCTGCTCTCTCCTTATTTGCCACCTAAAGAAATACTGTAGGAAGCTTATGCACAGGAACTGCCATACCTCATTAGTATGGCTTTGGTCTCAGAGGATGCAGGGTGCCCTGTATGGCAGGAAGTCGTAAATCTTGGTGTTTCAGGGCTGATTCTCATCCTTTTTGTTTCTCACTCGTCAGTATCTGTGAAGCATTTTTCACTTTCCTAAATATATTTTAACAGAGGTACTACCTGCTTTTCTGTCAGGCTCGGCTTTGGCCAGCTGTAGGTCCATTGTGAAACTGCCTGGAACCCTGCATCTGGCACTGGGCAGCCCCTGCTTTCCTCTCACAGGGGCACCCACGTAGCCTCTGCACTGCCAAAGCCTGGACATGTAAACCCAATATGACAGAACTCATGGGAATCAAAAGGCCTATTCAGGCCTACTATTCAAGATTTAGTAAGTGATGCTTGCTGGAGAAAGGACGCCCATAGTAAAAGAACCTTTCTCAAAGGCTGTCCTCATTCTTGTTATTAGCATTAACGGGACTGCTTTAAACCTTCCAGGAAGAATCAGTGTATGAGTGCAGAAAAAATATGGTTAAGATCATGACAGCAACATAAATTACTCAAAATGTATAATTCCAGAAATTGTTGAGAGAAATTGAGCCCTGCTTCTGTTTCTAGATCCATAAACCCAGAGCAGTTTCTAATTATTGTGACAAATTCTCAATTCAAGTGAAACATTGCTATATGTACCCAGAACTAGATCAGTTAAGAATCCAATCCATATCATACCCATAAAATTCTTTGTATATGATGTTAGCTCAGTTCTTGATTTTCATTAAAGGTTATTAAAATGTAGTGAACATTGATTTAAGAATTTTTTTAAAAATGCAGTTATACACATTGTATGTCGTTATTAACGTAACTGTGACCCTTTGTTGAAGTCACATTATACCGAACACTCACAAATGTAAGCCTGTCACAAAATGAATAGTGATAGTATGACTGATAATGATACTTTGACAATTAATAAATCAGGTGAACTCAAAATTTAGGAAGACTGATAGGAAAATACCTAAATGATTTCTGTTGTTCATTACAGAATTATAAATGGTCATGAATAAAACTTGCCGTTAATAGCAAGGTAACAAACTGAGGGACACAGCATCTGTAAAATCATTTGGACAAGTATGTTATCAAAACAAATTTCATTTTCAGAAGCAAAACATTTTACCAAGTATGAAGGAGTTTAATTTGTTTTCAGATATGTTTTCAAATTTTGCTTATCTCCCACATTTGAGTCTGCTTTTCAGTTTTATTTTCATATAAAAATACTGAACATGCAATTAACAATTATTTATTATTTACTGCTACACTTAGAATGTCTTCTACCACTGTGGAGTAAAGATGTGAGTGAAAGGGCACTAAGAAAAGCTGTGGTACTTTCTACCTCTGAGTAGCTGCTATTGCTGTGATTATGGAATGGAAATGACTTTCCTGATGTAGCTTCAGATTGACTTCTAGTATTGACAGCAATTTTAGTGGAATAACTGCTGAAAGATCTACTCTCTCAATTCTTTAATGATCTTTCCAGCAAATCATTGCACTCTCCTGTTCTATTTTTATATACTTTGCAGTGTGATTTCTGTATTCCTTAAATTTATTTCAATCTCTTTCTTTTCTTTTGATGGAATCATCTGGGAATCATGTATTCAAGTGGCAATTGTTAACCAAATCTTAAAATGGTTTTTAAATGAGACTTTTCCCCCAAATAGACCTTCAGCGAAGGTTTATTCACACACATATATATATATATATATAAAATTCATTCTGTTTTTACAGCCATTTTTCTTGATAAACTTTTAGCTAGTATATTCGGCATCAATCAAGTTGACAAGGGTATAAAAAAATAGTCAGAGGACTTATCACTATAATAAGCAACTTCTGGGCCACTTACTTTGGCATGCAGATAGTTTTATGAGTAATTCAACAGCATTATTTTTATTAATAGCTACTCACTGGTTGGAATAAATGGCTAATACTCAATCTTGAAACTAGGACAGATATGAAATAAACCAGGACAGATTTTGTAACTGTAGGGATTTCAGCTGCAGTGCCCATGCTCTTTTTATTACTAGACGGCAGGTCAGAGATACAATGCCCAGCTACTTGAAAGCAGAAGCATGGTTTTATATTCAGAAGTGGATATAAATCTCATGGCTTGTCTGGAGATATTCCCATATTGCTTCACTGTATAAGCCTTGCATCAGTAGAACTGAGATCAGAATCCTCCTTCATTAAATCATAATCACAGACAAGAATAGGAAAACACTAAATCTCAAATAATTTTACTCAGAATCATTATATGTGTGTAATCTTTCAGCAACTCTTTGAAGGAGTTAAATGCACTTGAACAGAGTAAACAAAATATGTCTTCAAGATTTTTTATCAAAAAAAGTTACATCTCAGACAGTAAAGATGTTGCATTGTCTAGCTGATCATTTTGTAAGGCATTAGGTACTAGCACATCATTAGGAATCAAGCTTTAGTTAAAAGGTACTCTCAGTTGTTCATAGTCTGTGAAACAATGAGGCTGAGAATGAACAGGTGATAAAGCACAGTGCTTCAGGAAAATCTAAATATAGTTACTACAATAATTTTAAAAAATACTTAGGCATTTTTGTTAATTACTTTAAAAAAACAAAAAACAAACAAACAAAAAAAAACATCTGGTTGAAGCTTTCTGTGTGTAAATGTAAGAACCTGTTATTTGTGGTGGTTTCACACTGGTAGGTAGCTCAGCTCCACCAAACCTCTCTCTCACTCCCCCTGCTTGAAAGAACAAAAAGACAAGGGGAGAAAATACAAAGAAAAATAGCTCATAAGTTGAGATAAGGACAGGGAAATTACACAATTACTGTCATGGGAAAAACAGACTCAGCATAAGGGAGATTAATATAATTTATTGCCTACCAATAGCAGACTAGAGCAATGGGAACTAAAAGCAAACTAAAAATACCTTTGCCTCTCATCCACCCTCTTCTACCTCATCCTTCCCCAAGTGGCGCAGGACAATGGGAAATAGGGGCTGCAGTCCGTCCATAGCACTTCGTCTCCACTGCTCCTTCTTGGTCACATGTGGATCCCTGCTCCACAAGGGGTCCAGGGGTCCCTCCCACGGGATGCCGTCCTTCTTGAACTGAGCCTGTGGGGGCTGCCCACAGGCAGCAGCTCTTTAAGAACTGCTCCCACATGGCTCTGTACCATGGGGTCCATCCCCCAGGAGCAAACTACTCCAGCACAGGTCCCCCACAGGCGGCAGCTCCCCCCAGACCCCTGCTCCTGCATGGGCTCCTCTCCACAGGCTGCAGCTCTGGCCCAGAGCCTGTTTCTGTGGGGAGCCTCGTGATCTATTGTAAGCCCAAGCAATTGCTGCTAATGCTGACAGTGCCTGTGCTGCTGTCACCTCTGGATTCTTCCTCTCTCCCCTGTTTCTGCACAGCCTCCCCACTTACCCTGGTCTGCTGGCTCTGATAAAGGAGGTCATCCTCCCTGTGACACTTTGGGTGCTGTGGTGACAGTATCTGGGGTGCAGGTGCCTACCAGATGTAATGATGTGGCAACAGCAAATGTTGCAGTTATGGGAGGACCCTGAATAGGTATTATAGAAGATTAGATGCATATTTAGAGTGTATCTGACATGGATGTATGTTTTTTGATTGTTAGACACTTTGTTTACTCTGTATTAAGTAATCTTAATTTTGCAAAGGAATGGAGACTGGGCTGTAGCCCTGTGGTTAGAGCTGCATGGCCAGAACAAGAACCAAGTTGGAATTATCAGAACATACATCCATCATCAGACCATCATCCATGTCCAGGTGGAGACCAGTGATGAGTGGTGTTCCTCAGGGGTCAGCGTTGGAACCAGCACTGTTTAACACCTTTGTTGGTGTCGTGGACAGTGAGAGTGAGTGCATCTTCAGCAGCTTTGCTGATGACAACAAACTGTCATGCAGTCAATACGCTGGAGGGAAGGGATGCCATCCTGAGGGACCTGGACAGGGTTAAGAGGTGGGATTGTGTGAGCCTCACACAGTGCAACAAGGTCAAATGCAAGGTCCTGCACCTGGGTTGAGGCAATTCCAAGCACAAATACAGACTGGGTGGGGAACAGATTGAAAGCAGCCCTGATGAGAAGGACCTGGGAGTGCTAGCTGACGAGAAGCTTAACATGAGTTGGCAATGTGTGCTTACAGCCTAGAAAGCCAACTGCATCCTGGGCCACATCAAAAGCAGAGTGGCCAGCAGGTCGAGGGAGGTGATTCTCCCTCTGCTCTTGTAAGACCCCACCTGGAGCACTGAGCTCAACTCTGTGTCCCCCAGGACAAAATGGATGTGGACCTATTAGAACAAGTCCAGAGGAGGGCACCTCTCCTATGAAGACAGGCTTAGGGAGTTTGGGTTGTTCAGGCTGGAGAAGAGAAGGCTCCACGGAGACTTTATAGCTGCCTTCCAGTACCTAAAGGGGGTGTACAAGAAAGCTGGGGAGGGACTCTTTGTGGGGGGAGTGTAGCGATAGGAGAACTAATGGCTTTAAACTAAAAAAGGGCAGATTAGGTATTAGGAAGATGTTCTTTACTATGAGGGTGGTGAGGCACTGGAACAGATTGCCCAGAGAAACTGTGGATGTCCCTTCCCTGGCAGTGTACAAGACCAGGCTGGATGGGGCTTTGAGTAACATGGTCTAGTGGAAGGTATCCCTGCCCATGGCAGGGGGGTTGGAATTAGATGATCTTTAAGATCCCTTCCAAACCAAACCATTCTAAGATTTTATGAAAGCAGAAGATTGCAAGGAGAAAAAGATCAGAATGGAAGACTGTTGAGGAGGATTGTAAATACATTCAAGTGACCTTGCAGCTGGGAATGCATAGAGTCTGCAGAGTAGTAATGTAGTAGTAATGTAGAAAAGCACAGAGATTGTACCTACTGCTGTTTGTGTGCTGTGTGTTTGGTAAGTAACACATCTGTGTATAGATAACATAGGTGTCTGGTAAACTGTGCTCCCGTCCTTGGTACAGAGAAGATCAAAGAAGTATAGTGAGGATCACAGCATGGTGGTATAAACAGTGCCTGTGCAAACCCTTGTTAAACAGGTGTGAACAACAGGCCGGTAACCTCACATGGACCAAGCTAAGCAGTGCCTGTATCTCAACTTGTGTGCCTCTGCCTGTGTATTGCTCTAGGGATTCCCCACTTGCTGAGGTAATAAAAACAAATCTAGTCTTTGCTTTTTAGCTGTGGGTCTGTGTTTGCTCCTGGTGCCTGCCTGTGCTGTCTCACACACAAAGAAAACCAAGCTAGACTTTCATCACATTCTTAAACTTTATCTGTAAATATTGCCTAATAGAGCTTTTTAAAATATGTTTTAACTGAGGTGTCATAAAACTTCTAAAAAGGTAAGCTTACATGCTGTGTGATATTTTGCAGCTGTGCTGGATCTGCAGTGTTTTGTTTGCAAAGCCTTTGTGAACACTACCAATTTACTTTCTTTATCATCACAATCTTGCCAAACTTTGCATGAGATAGTACTAAGTACTAATACAAAATGCATCTTAAAGAGAACTCCCCTCTTCTGAGAGTAGATATTTATTGCATGATTGGACTTCACTCCAAGTATTTGAATGGGCTATTTTTCTCCTCATATGTGCAGCTTCTTTTGAACAAGAATAGCCAAATTGCTAATGGCTTAGTAAGTCAGTTGTAAAACACTTAGCTTTACTGGGGGCAAGGGGTGGAGGAGTAAGAGAAGGAGCATATGCTAACTGTCTCTATAGCTACCCTGAAAGTAAATTAAGTTGGTTAATCAGTATAAATTTCCTAACTCCCTCATTGCCATTTACTCCTTCTGGTGCTCTCTTTGCAACACCATCCTACTAATTAGTAGAGGATGGACTGCATTAATCAGGAATCCTGACAGCAAATTTATGCAATATAATCATACAGAAATTTGGCTATACCTGTTTCAGGTTCCTCAGAAGTCAATTCAGTTTGGGTAGCCTTGAGTACTACTGAAGTCTATGTAATTGCTTTGGTTATCATCTAAATTTTATGCTATTAAAACCATATCAAATATTATGAATGTTTGCATTTAACATGCTTCTAACCATGTCTGGCTTAAAAAGCATAAATTTGCAGACATTTCTATTCATTTTTTTTTTTTTTTTTTTTTTTTTTTTTTTTTTTTTTTTT
>CM021772.1:12898650-12927038 GCA_011076525.1 Nettapus auritus
ACGAGCCAGCAGTGTGCCCTCGTGGCCAAGAGGGCCGGTGGGATCCTGGCGTGCATTAAAAGGAGCGTGGCCAGCAGGTCAAGGGAGGTGATCCTCCCCCTCTACTCTGTCCTGGTCAGGCCTCACCTGGAGTACTGTGTCTAGTTCTGGGCTCCCCGGTACAAGAAAGACAGGGATCTTCTGGAAAGAGTCCAGCGGAGGGCCAGAAAGATGATATGGGGCCTGGAGCATCTTTCCCATGAGGAAAGGCTGAGAGACCTGGGTCTGTTCAGCCTGGAGAAAAGAAGACTGAGAGGGGATCTCATCAATGTGTACAAATACCTGAGAGGTGGGAGACAGAAAGATGTAGCTAACCTCTTCTCAGTGGTGTGTGGGGATAGGACAAGGGGCAAGGGCTGCAAGATAGAGCACAGGAAATTCCGCACCAACGTGCGAAAGAACTTCTTCATGATGAGGGTGACGGAGCGCTGGAACAGGCTGCCTAGGAAGGTTGTGGAGTCTCCTTCTCTGGAGATATTCAAGGCCTGTCTGGATGCCTACCTGGGCAGCCTGCTCTGAGGAACCTGCTTTGCAGGGGGGTTGGACCCGATGATCGTTCGAGGTCCCTTCCAACCCCTACAGTTCTGTGATTCTGTGATTCTGTGATCTCCACAGTTAGTTGGGAGATGTTGGCAGTA
Organism: Nettapus auritus; assembly: GCA_011076525.1. Lineage (NCBI taxonomy): Eukaryota > Metazoa > Chordata > Aves > Anseriformes > Anatidae > Nettapus > Nettapus auritus. The sequence goes on from CM021772.1 coordinate 12,899,328, forward strand.
GGGTGATGGTTGGTCCAGATTATCTTGAAGGTCTCTTCCAACCTTAATGATCCTATGATTCTATGATTCTATAAAAACTCAAAAGATGACATGTTTACACAGCTAAATCAGGAGAGTTATTATCGACCATTTCCCTAAACATGCTAATAGGGAACGGTTTAATGCATTATAAGCCAACTCACCTTATTTATTTATTATTTTTAATAGTAAATTCTCAGTTTTTCAAGCAGCTTAGATGGAGTTCATAAATGTAGTTAGTTTTGACCTTAGACAACTTGCTAAATTTCCAATTTCCTTCAACTTTGTGAAATCTTACTGTCAAGAATTTAATTCTGGTTGTGATGAAAAAGAAAAAGGTTTTCACGTGAAAAGTGATCAGTTTCAGTTGTTTAAAGAAAGAAAAAAATGTGCTACTACACTGGAGACCTGAGGATAAAAACAAGACAATGGGGGCAAAGCAAAACACAGCAGAAGCTGCTTAAACTACATGTTAAAATGTGGAACTAGATTCTTCTCCTAGAATCCAAAGGCCAGACTGCTAGTAGAATACAAATACTGGATATTGCTTTTCGCAGTCTAATAGAAAAGTGTACTGGGTCTGGCTGGGATGTTAACTTTCCCTGCAGCAGCCCATACGGTGCCACGCTCTGCACTTGCAGCTAGAACAGCAGTGTTATCACACCAGTGTTTTGTCTGCTGCTGAGAAGTGCTGGCACAGTATCAGGACTTTCTCTAACCCTCCTGGGGGGTGGGCAAAAAAGTGAGAAAGAAACATCACCAGGGCAGCTGACCTAAACCAACCAAAGAGATATTCCGTACCATATGATGTCACACTCAGCAATAAAAGGTGGAAAAAGGAGGAAGAGGGGAGGGGTGGGCTTTCATTGTGAAAACATCTGTCCTCCTCGCGAACACCGGCTACATGCGTTGAGGCCCTGCTTCAAGGACGTGGTCAGGCATCGCTCATTTGCGGGAAGTAGAGAATAATTTCTTTTCTCTGCACTTCCACATAGCCTTGACTTGTTTTGTTTTGTTGTTCCCTTTCCCCCTCCCTTTTCCCCTTTCCCTTTTTTCCCTTTAGTTGAATTGTTAATTAATAATATTTCCTTAATATATATATATATATATTTTTTTTTCCTTTAATTAAATTATCTTTATCTCAACCCGTGAGTTGTTCTTTCCTTTACTTCTTCCCCTCCTCATCTGAGGAGGGGGAGTGAGAGAGCGGTTGTGGTGTTCAGCTGCCCACCACGGTAAAACCACCACAAAAAGTTGTGTATTAAAATTTAATTTCATATATGTGAAATGGAGAAAAGGAAAAGTAGTGTAACAGATAAGTCGGGAATGAACAATATTAGGAAATTCTATTAGTCAGACTCCCAAAGCTTCAGTCTGAAGGAACAGAATGAACAGAATGTAATGATATGCAAATTGTCAGATTGCAAACAAAATAAAATATTTATTAAATATTTTACAAAGATTTTTTATGATGATCTAAGTCTATTAAAGTTATTAAAATTATGTTAAATCTCACTGATACTCTTGAAATTATTTACATTCTTTCTAAAGTGGTATGCTGTATCTGGATTAATTTCATTTGAGTTGCAAGTTACAAGAATTTATAAGGAAATTAAAATTTAACATGGGTTAAAAAAGTCTGCTATATATATGGACACTTAAACCTGTCAGTATAAAGTCTTTCAAGCTGGAGATCATCTACCTCACTGAAGCATGTGAATTGAGGTTATAATCGTAGAATAATTTAGTTTGGAGGGGATTTCTGGAGGTGTCTAATCCAGTCACCCATTCAAAGCAGGGCCAACTTCCAAGAAAGCTCATATAAGCTCATATAAAAGCTGAATTTAAGATACATATATGTATATATTATGAAAATGTCTACTATTACTATAAACCTGACAGAATATTTACAGTTCTCTTTTGATTATTATTTTTCCTTAATCTATGCTACCAATCAACAATTTCAGCCATCTGTCCAATTCAACATTTGAGGCATTTACTTGTTCATAACTGATATAAAAAATTATCTGCTTTTTGTTGCATGCCTTGCATCCTTATTCGGAGCTGCTAGTCTTTATTACTATGGGATTTGCTGTAAAGACAACACAAGTAGATGTGTTCTTCTGGATTTCATCTTGTCAAAGTTTATGATTTCAAACTATGCTTTCAGTTTTTAAACTCACCGTTTAATTCATATACATATATATGTCTCGACATTAAACCTGAATTTACAGATTTAAAATCCTCAGTAGGTGAACTTATGCCTAACCATATGTCATGCAAGCGTGTATTAAACTGTTGAAAGTGTTGCTGTGGTTAGAACACATTTTTCACATACATTTTCCATGATTTGTATTGTCTCTTAACATCGTTCTTTTGCAGATAAGTGGTGTATCAGCAGACAGCTGTCATTTTTATTCCAGTAATGATCTTTCCTTGATGGTGATGACAGTGTCTACCTCATAATTTTTTTGCCTGTTTGGGTCACCCTATGGAACTGGATCAGAATTCAAAGTTGTGTAGTAATTCGGCAGGTGTTTAACTGTAAAATTGAACAGCAAACAAGGTCTAGAGGTACTGGTTTGCAACAAAACAAAAACAAACAAACAAAAAAGGTGACCTAGAGCTTCCTATGAGTACTGCCTAAAAGAACAAAAGAAAGTTTTGGGAAGAGAGAAAATGTATGTATCCAAAAGTTGAGACTACCACATTGGTTCTGATCTGTTTCTCAATACCCTGCATTTTGCAAAGTGACAGAAGCACCATAAAATCTGTTTATATAACAGGACAGGAAGTATACTAGGGGTAGAAGAGGAAAGCTGGCTGGTGATATGATTTGGCATGATGAAAGAAATAGCAGAAGGAAGACTGCCAGTAAAGAGAGCTTAGAGTAGGCCTGTGAATATCATGCAAGCTGGCCTTTGTCCATGACTTTGCCAGCTTTCCTTGCACTATCAGCCTTGGCAGTTCCAGTTTGGTAGTCTTTGACTCTGCAAGCATTGCAGTTGGTCTTAATGACAGGCAAATCTGCTTGAAAAAAAAGAGACATATTTCACCTTGCCATTTTAAGAGAGAAAGATAAGCTGCTCTTCGAAAAATCTGAAAATTCTCTCCAGAATTAAGAACTGGCATAGCCTAACAAAGAAAACATCTGCTTGCAGTCATTCACCCATTTCTTCTAAGCTTCAGTAGAATGAAAGAAATAAAAGAATTACACAAATTTGCTGTTGCTTTCTTTAACTTCAGCAAGACCTGCTTGAGTATGTCCATTTTGTCAACTCTGCAGAAGGCAAAAATGTACAGGATTTTGAAGACTTTACTTGCAAAAACTGAAAATGAAAGATGATAGTGCTGTCAAAGCATGTACAGACAAAACAGATGAACTCTTTTTCTTTCAGCATCTGACTGTACTGCAACCAGACAAATAGAAAATTTGATACTACTGTGACAAATCAGGTATGTCTACTTTAAGAGGCAAAACTTTTTTTTTTTTTTTTTTTTTTTTTTTTTTACTTGCTACCTAAGTGCTTCCCTTTACATCTGATCTAGTGAGATTATTTCTTCCATGCACATCAGGTCTGTGCCACACCAGTTCTGCCCTTCTCACTGTATCGCTATTAAGCAAGCACATGGTGAAACATGCTGTAAAAATAATGACAGCAGGATCCTGACCTATGCTCAAATTGTTCTTTCCTCATGTATTCAGTCAATGAACTGGAACAATCTGTAAAGTGGAAGTCATGATTCTGCTGACAAGCTTTTCAAGCTTGATGTCCAAAAACCACAGTATTTACCCTGTCTACCATTTTATGGATGACTGCTCTGCTGAATAACCCCCCACCCCCCAAAACAACAACAACAACAACAAAAAACTTTCAAATAAAAGCACAAAAACATTTTTAAAAGCAGTATTACAATTTGTGCAAAAAAGACCAATAAGAAAAACAACCAAACATTTAATTGTGAACAGCCATTGTAGCCTGTTATCAGTCTAATGAAGAGCCAACCTATTCCATGATTAGGTCATGCTTCTGTTAAAAATCAAGTAATCTCAAACTGATTTTTAACATGCAAGAATACATAATTTCCTTCCCTTAATAATGCATTTTCAGATCTTCCACAAGAGTTTCGCATGCAAAAATACTCAAGCAAACGCCTAACAAATGACCTGGCAGATCACTCTCTGAATCATGCAGTGTTGTCAGTTTCTTTTCTAAATGATTCCATTGCATGGTGGGAATTCTTGTGCCAGAGATTGTTGTATTTCATCAGAGGCATGGTACAGTAAGCGTTATGGTGAACTGCATAGTGATCTACTTTGACTATTCATTAAAACATCATTGTTATATTAAGTTCCAGAATGAATATATATATATATGTATATATACAGCATTAGAAGACACTTTACAGCTTTACAGCAATTTACCGTGTTCAGGGGATGAAACGTAATTAAACAGAAGAGTTAATGTGAACCTGATCTCTTTTTCTGAGTCATCAGCAGATTATGAAACTGAGTCTTCAGCTTCAAAAGCAATTTTGACCTTTACCTCTTGATAGAACATAACAAATTGCACTTATTTTAACTCACAGTCAATTACTTGAACTCAAAAAACTTTCAATTAACCAATTAGCTTTCCCTAAAAAAAATATCCTTTAATATCCTTAAGATCTAAAATAAATTCTAGCTGAAGCTTAACTTTAATTGACTGAAGCCCAAAATAACATCAGTGGGGTAATGCAATGTGGAAAATCCAGATTTTTATCAGATTCAGGACTACATTTATTAAGATGAATTGGGTAGATTATCTTTACATTTACATGTTGTAGAAAAACATTCTACAGTAAATGGCAAGCAGGCTAATGGCAAGATTTTGCCTAAAACAAGTTATTTCAGGCTGAGTGAATTCTTCTGTATTTGTTCCCTTTACTGGAAAGACACATTTAAATTGTTCCTCTTGAAGGAGCCTTGTCAGCTAGGCACTAACTGCGAAACATGTCCAACATTTTCTGACTGAAGGGCATAGGAAATCCACAAAATGCTACCTATGTTTTTGAGGTTCTGATAATTTCTAACACATGGATTCCAAGGCAGTCATGTTCTGCAGCTCAGCAAGGGATCATGGTGGGCAGGTTCTTTTCTGCTTCGAGGCCACTCGAGGCAGCCGAGGGAACCGATAGGCCTCGCCAGGCCCCGCCAGACCCCAGCAGTGAACAAGGGCAGGCGATCAAGGCATGGCGTGTCAGTGAGGCCATGGCACAGCAGTTTGTGCTTGCAGGGCTAGCAGGGAGGGCAGAGGATCCCTCCCCACTCGGGAGACTGGCTGACCTACCAGCTGCCTCCCAGACACCAAACCGAGCCATGGTCACTGCCAGGCAGCAAGTGCTCACCAAAGCACTTGCCAAAAGACGGAGGCAACCCAGGCCGAGTGCCTGCCCCCAAATGTGGCTGTTAGGTCTCTGACTGCAGGGAGTACCTGAGCCTGTTGCTGCTGATGGAGGGTGGCAGAGATACTGGCTGCCTGAGCTGTGAGCAGGTGGAGGATCTGATGAGCCTTGTGGCAGAGCTCAAGGAGGAGGTGGAGAGATTAAGGACTGTCAGGGAGTGTGAGGAGGAGTTAGACTGGTGGAGTCATTCCCTGCCATGCCTGAGAGAAGGCACCGGGGAGACACACCGCTAATAGTGATGGAACTCATGCCATCGCTGTCAGGCAGAGGGAGGGGACCTGAGAGATGGAGAGGAATGGAAACAGGTCCCTGCTTGGCATCGCAGGTGAGCCCCCTCCCTACCTGCCTCACTGTCCCAGGTGCCCTTACACAATAGGTTTAAGGCCCTGGAGCTCGAGGGACAGGTTGGTGAGGATGTGGGGGAAAGCCACAGGAGGCTGTCTAGGGCAAGAAAGTAAAATCCAAACCTCAAGACTTTCTCCACCAGAAGGAAGGACGGGTAATGGTCGTAGGTGACTCCCTTCTGAATGGAACAGAAGGCCTCATATGTCGGCTGGCCCCTACCCTTAGGGAAGTCTGCTGCCTCCCTGGGGCCCGGGTCAAGGACATCACCAGGAAACTTCCTGACCTTGTTCGCCCCTCCCATTATTACTCCTTAGTGATAATTCAGGCTGGCAGTGATGCAGCAGGACCAGGGAGGTGAACACCCGCCTGTACTCATCTCTGGTGAGGCCATACCTTAAGTACTGTGTTCAGTTTGGGGCCCTTCACTACAAGAAGGACATTATGACCCCGGACCATGTCCAGAGAAGGGCTACAAAGCTGGTGAAGCATCTGGAACACAAGTCGTATGAGGAGCGGCTGAGGGAACTGGGGTTGTTTAGTCTGAAGAAGAGGAGGCTCAGGGGAAACTTTATTGCTCTCTACTCTCTGAAAGGAAGGTGTGGGGAGCTGGGGTCAGCCTCTTCTCACAGGTAACTAGCAATAGGACTTGATGGAATGGACTAAAGTTGCGCAAGGGGACATTTAGTTTAGAAATTAGGAGGCATTTCTTCTCATGCATTCCATGTCATGCATTCCATGCATTTAGACCTAAAAATGAAAGAGACAGAAAAGACTCTCCACACCAGATCACCTGCTTCTGTGTGGGCTTCTCTCCACAGGCTGCAGTTCAGGCCTGGAGTCTATTCCTGCAGGGACTCTCCACATTCAGACCATTCAGCTTCCTTCACACCATATCCACCTGCCGCGGGATGGGCTCTGCCAATGCAGCGTGGAGATCTGCACCACTGTGGTATACCATGGTCTTCATGGGGACAGTTTGCATCACCATGACCCTCTGTATGAGCTGCAGGGGACTTTCTGCTTGTAGCACCTCCTCCTGCTTATTTTCCACGGAACTCAGTTTATGTTGGGTTGTTTCACATTTTCTCGCTTCTCTCTCCCAGCTGGTGCTGTGCAATGTTTTTCAGCACAACTTGTTCAGCTTTGGCCAGCAGCCAGTCCCTTTTTGAACTTGCTGGAACTGACATGGATCTGACATGGAAAAGCTCCTGGTCTTTTCTCATAGAGACCATCCCTGCAGCCCCCAAGCTACTAAAACCTTGCCACATAAACCCAGTACACTGGTGCAGACAGGTCTATTTTTTTATTTTTTTTTTTTCCATTTTACAAAGATTAAAAAAATATTTTTGAAGTTTTGTAAATATTAAGAGACCATGTTTGAACTTTAGCAAAATTCTCTTTTTGGAAGTCTAACATCAAGCTTTTGCATTATATTGAAGTCCTATCTTAAGCCAAGCTGTAATGGAATATGGTTTCACAAACAGTAGTCCAAGTCATGTTGAAATGTTATGCACCATTGTTCTGCTTGAAACATCGATTGTTTTTCTCTGAGACCCTTTTGTGTACTTTACAATAAACAAAATGTGAATCTATTTGAATTTTTCTGTGATTAAGTTTTTACACATTGAATATAAACAGTCCCATTAACAATATCAAGATTTCTGAAAAAAAGGCAAGATTCACCTCAAAAGCTGATCCTTCTGAACAACAACAAAAAATAAATGTTGGTTGATATTAGATTAAAGTTACTTTAATTTGTATTTCAATTGGACATTTCCCTCTACATCAATGTGTATGAAGTTTCAGTATTTTTTAAAGGGTGAAGACCTTATTCAGTAGCTGTGTATCTGAACTGAACACAACAGGTTATCTTTCTTAGTAAACATTGTTGGTTAGTCCATGTTACTCCTACCAGTTTAGGGATTGACTATGAATTATGCTAAACCATATTCATCCTCTGGTGTGGAGTACAACTCTGGGATGAATTTTGCCTCACTCACCTAACTTGCTCCTTCAACAACAGTTCCTGTTAGGAAAAGATTAATCAGTTCTAATATTTTGAGAGTTCCACGCCTCAACTGATGAGTATCACTTGCATGAGACAAGTATCAGAGTAATTTCATTCTGTTCATCGTTATTTGGGTAGTGGTTAGACAGCAATTTACCTGTTCACAGAGTAAAGGAGATAAATAGAAAAATGATAAAACTTCTGGAGAATTAAAGTTTTAAGTCTGAGAGCTAGTCAACTTCAGCCTACAAAGTAGAAAACAGTCTGGAGATGGTCCTCGTTGAGGCTAGGGTAGAATTAATTTTCCTCCTAGGAGCTGGTAAAGTGCTGTGTTTTGGATTTAGGATGAAAATACTGTTGATATCACACTGATGTTTTAATTGTTGCAGAGCAGTGCCTACACTAAGCCAAGGACTTTCCAGCTTCTTGCTCTCTCCTGCCAGTGAGCAGTCTTAGGGTGCAGCAGGAGCCGGGAGGGGACAGAACCAGGACAGCTGACCCCAACTGGCCAAAGGGGTATTCCACACCATATGGGGTCATGCTGAATAATTAATATGGGGGAACTGGCTGGGGTGGGGGGGGTTGGCTGCTCGGGGGTAGGCTGGGCATTGGTCAGTGGGTGGTGAGCAGTTTCATTGTGCATCACTTGTTTTGTACACGTTATTGTTAGTAGTATTATTATCATTATTATTATTATTTTCTTTACTATTCTGTCCTTATAAACTGTCTTTATCTCAACCTACAAGCTTTATTATTATTATTATTTATTTTATTTTATTTTTATTTTTTTTTCCTGATTTTCTCCTCCATCCCCCAGCTGTGTGGTGCTTAGCTGCTGTCTGGGTTGAACCACAACAGAGGTGTAACTAAACATGTTTTCAGGACATGTTAGAAGGATGGTAAGAAAAAATCATTTTCATTAATCAAAGATAACCCTAACAAAAGAGTTGCTTATATATCACAAAGAGAAAATACTTTCATAGATCTGAAAAGTATGTTGTATCTCTCACCTTTGTACAGTTTTTCTGGAAATATACACACTGCCATGCTTGACTCTCTACCTTCTGCTGTACCAAGTAGCCCTGTTAAAATGCTTTATGTTATATAATTACTCATTTCACTTCATCTATTTCTTGTTATGAAGATTTCAGCAGATCCAAAGAATCTTGCACACTTTCTCAGAGAACTCCTTTCTAGATTAATATTTAGTGTGACCTGTTAAATGCTACAGAGGCACATCACTCATCCAGCTCACTTTTCAGGAATCTTTTGAATTGCTGTGGCTTGAAAAAAATGTAAGACTTGCAGCAGAACACCTTTCCCTTCCCTTCCCTTCCCTTCCCTTCCCTTCCCTTCCCTTCCTTTCCCTTCCCTTTTCTTCAATTTTATATCTTGTAGCAGGAGAATAGTTTCCTTTTCATCATCCAATCCTTGCCAGAAAAATTGCATTAACAGTGACTTCTCATGTATGCTATGCTTCTCCATAGACACAGAGAGACATGCTGTTTGAACAATTAGTCATTCTACTTCATTCATACCAAGTCAATTTAAGTAAATGTTTTGCACATTTTTTTTTTTTCATTTACTAAATTGGTCCTGAAAAAAAAAGAAAAAAAGAAAAAAGAAAAAAAGGAAAAAGGCTCATTACACTAAACATTGTAAAACAGACAATTTTTTTGTCAATATAGTTTCTTCCCACTTCTACATAAATTTATAACATCCCTACAAAGGGACAACAAGCAATTAAACATGCTAAATTATGTTCACTAGAGATGTGAAATGTATTTATTATAAACATAAATTTTAACACAATATAGGGGAACAGGCCTTGGGTATCACACCACTCTCTTTAATAAATGGATAAAAAACCATGGAGTCTCACAACCTTCAAGGAATATTCTTGCAGCCCTTTTTCATCTTGATCCACTATTAGCAATACTATGCATTATGCAAAGTATCTTTCTCTGACAGTAATTTCTTATTTATAACTCAGTTTAGATGTACCTTGTATGTCTAGGTATGGAACTTTGTGTAAAATAATTTAAATTAAGTGACTAATTTTGGTAAAGAAATAAAATGCATACAGAAATGAGGAGTACATTGTGAAATCTTTTTCTGAAGAAAAAGTAAATTACTATGCCTTAAAAATTCATTTTTGTTTCCTTCATAGGTAAGGAAGCAATTTTGTATAAGAGGAAGAAGTCATTTAAAAAAGAGAGGCAAAAGGATTTTGAAACTGAAGTGACCATCCAAATATAAAGAAGTAATAAAAGTAGTTATGAAGAAAAGAAATAAAGCCTAGTTATTTAAACATCTGCAGACAAAAAATCAGCAACAGACCATATCAAACTATGTAGCAATGAAATGAAAATTATTTTCTTAATTGGTTCTTATTTCCAATCATTATGTTTTCTGCTCTGCCCTTAAGATATTGCAACTTTTGAATCATTTTCTTAAATTCGCACTAGAAGTAACTGATGTACTTTCCCTTCTGTATTCTATGCCACGAACAGTATACATCTCATTCAACACTGCTCAAGCTTGCATAGTGAAATCTATTCCAATGGAATTCATTTTATGATGCATACCAAAATATTTTACTATGCAACATAATCCACCACACACAGACCACCGGGTCTTGTGTTGTTATTTATTTCCATGCAAATTAGTTGAATGATATATTTTTATAGCTTATTTCTAATGAAGTAGATGATAAAAAAAACAATGAATAATCACATCTTTTATTCTAATGTTTTAAAAAATATATATTCTGACAAATATTTAATAAGGTACAGGTAGCTTAGAGCTAATTGGAATATATTCTGAATCAAGAATCCATCTAATATAAACATTCATAGATGTATGCATTTTAGTAACAAGGAGTCAATAAACCTTCTACTAACTTAAATGTAAAAGAATATCTTTCTCAATGTTCGGACATGTTCAGCTACATGGCTCACTGTTCTGAAAAAAAAAAACAAACAACCTACAGGAGTCTCCATAAGTGACACATTGGCCAGCCCCAGCAATGTCCTAAATTGGTTAGATGTGTATACCACATTGCAGCAAGTCAGTTTGCTGGGCATACAAACTCCAGTAAATATACTAAGTATATATTGTGATAGAGGGACCATGTATGTAAGAGAAAAAAAATAGCTAACAGTTCAGTCGCCCTTTTCCAGCTAATTGGTTTGAATGTTAAATAAATGACAGCTACTAGTATAGGATAGGAAATCACTTCAAGGTGGATTTTCTTTACCATATAAAAGAGATATTCCTGAGCTTATTGTTTTCCATAGATAATTACTATGCTGATTATAGATCCACCTCCAATTTTTGTGCTACATATTGTTTCACAGAAAGAACACTTCCCATCATTTTTCGTAACACCTGCATGTTTCTGCATGCACCAGGTACTCAGGTTGTGAAAACCTTTTCAAAACTTAGTACCACCTCCTTTGCATCACTGTCCAACATCTCACCAGGGTCTATATTCTCCCTCAGTTCTCAACACCCTTATTTCCGTCTCAGGTGGGTTTTTTATATCCCTCATTTACTCTGTACCACCTCTTATTTGGTTTCTTTCCACACAACCCTCTCTTTTGCTCCTCAAGAGACTTGACTGTAATCAGGATTATGTGCTTAGTAGAACGAGGGACCCTGAATAAGGAAATCATTGTGAAGGTGAATTTGTAATTTTTCCTGTTATTGATGATTCCGTTGGTACTGAATTTTTTGTGTTGTCATCAGAATTTCCAGATGAATACAAACAGGATCAAAAGTATCAGCTGAATATAAACACATCAGAAGCAAAAAAAGACTCCTTTTCTGTTTTCTTGTTCCAAACTAAAATGTGTTTCTTGTAGCTCTTTTCCCTTTTAATAAACCATCCCTTTAACAAAGGATCTGGTGTTCCCAAGCAAATCACATGTCTGAAGAGTAGACAGACCATCAACTCATCGGAGAGGAGTAGGGGAACTGTGACATTCTGAGTAAAGAAACAAATATGTGAAAAAAAAAAAGAGCACTACTACTACTACTACTACTACTACTACTACTACTACTACTACAAAAATAAAATAAATATATCAGTTGAGTCACTGTGACTCTTTAACCCATGTTAAAAGTTGTATTGTCACAACTACAATGCACACCATTTTCCAGGGACACATAAAAACATTAAAAATCTACTGCTAACTATTGACAGGGAAAAGTATGATGTCATAAGGACTGGAGATTAATTTTTTTAGAGATATAATTATTATTTTCGGAAGAACTAAACCAGAAGTACTAGCCAAGCCAGGAACAGAAGACATATAAGAGAGTCTAAGATGTTGCCAAGATGATGAGCTGAAAGATGTGCTCACAATTTTCAATTTTATTAATTTTATCTTATATGGACCACAGAATCTGTGGTCACTGAGTAATTAACCTCCAGGTACTGGATGGCTTGGAATGGGTAAGGAAAAACACTTAGAGCCTCCTAAAGCACTGTTGCAAATACCAGGAGTTAACTCTCAAATGTAACTTTGTCACTGTTTATATTTGGATAGCAAATATATTTTAATGTATAGAAAATTCTGAATCTTAGGTTAGAATGTCTGAGGAACCTGTTTCCAGCCTTGGAAGAGTTAAGAATTCAGAAATAAAATTTTGGCTTACATAGAGAACTTTCAGAAATATTTACAAGGAGGTATAAACTGCTTCTGTATAATGAGTCACTTCCATTTTTATTTCCATTGTGAGTTCATTGGTTAAAACTCCCTTTTAAAGGTGCAATAAAGAGCTGATGATGCCACAATGGTATCTAAACATTTGAAAATAGATTTTTAGCTAGTAAAATCAGTGAAGCCAGAGGACATTCATATCAGCTGAGACTTACTACTCAAATTTTTTCCTTTCTTCCAGCATAACTAGCATTTTAGTTACCTTCAATTTATGGGATGTGTTCTAGAAGAATAATTAATTTTAGTGGGAAAAAGATGGCAGTAGAAATTCATAGGAAATAGGACTTCTTAAACAAAGAAACCAATTCATCTTTCAGACCTTATCCTTGAAAGTGTCTACAAGTTCCTTCTACTTGGATATTTAAAGTGCTTAACTATAATTTTAAACATTAAAGCTGTGACAAAATGTTAATCTCTAAAATAAATCACTGCAGATGATGATACATTGCATTCAATATATTGATGAATGTAAAGGCAGGCTTTAAAAATGGTTAGCTGAAGTAATATGTAAAACAACAGAATTCTACATTTAAAATTAGGATTTTTTTTTTTTTTTTTCTTTTCCATGAAAGTAAAAACATGTTTTGGTTGAGGAATTAATAAAATTATAATTTCATGTATAAATACATATAAACATATAAATCATTCATTCACATGTAACATGCTATGACAGAGATTTCTAGGATTTTTTAACTGGCATTGTTTACATACAAATATTTAATACCATATGTTTGCAGATATTCAATTTATTTTAACCTTGGAGTGAAAGATAAGTAGAACATGCCTGGGATATAACTAGGGTTTATTAAAGGAGATTGTGCTTTTGAAATTGTTTCCATCTGTTATAGAATAAAGGAAAGCTATGCAGTATGCACATCCCTAGAAGAACTTATCGTTATAACTGCAACATAATTAAAATGAAACACTACTGCTTCTGAAGCCTTAAAATTTTCATTCTAAAACTCCAAAAATTTCAAGACATTCTCATATTTCCTGATTTATTATAAGTTATCTGTTGATCTTTGTAAACTCCTCAGCATGTAGTTTTATATATTGACACTACCACCTCACCAAACTCTACTGAATTGGCTTGTGTGGATTTTGTTTTAAGAAGGACATACATTAAACAATAAACTTTACAGTAAAAATATTCACCACCATTCAAAGCATCACAGAGAATCAAAGAAATGCTTGAGGTTGGAAGGGATATCTGGAGGTTTTTTGGTCCAAGTCTCCTGGTCTAGGAGGGCCACCTTAGCAGGTTGCCCAGAAACATATCCAGGCAGCTTTTGAAGATCTTGAAGGAGCAAGAATCCACAGCCTCTCTAGGCAACATGTGCCAGTGCTCCATTACACACACAGTAAAAAATTATTTCCTGATTTTCAGAAGGAACCTTCTATGTTCCAGTTTGTGCTCCTTTCCTCGTCTTGTCACTGGGCATCACTGAAAAGAACCTGACAAGAAGGACATTGAGATTCTGGAGTATGTTCAGAGAAGGGCAATGAAGCAGCTGAATGGCCTAGAGGACATGTCTTATGAGGAGTGGTTGAGGGAACTGGCTCTATTTAACCTAGAGTAAAGGAGGCTGAGGGGAGACCTTATTGCTCTCTATAATTACCTCAAAGGAGGTTGTAGCATGGGGGCCTGTTTCCTCTCCCAAGAAACAAGTGATAGGACAAGAGGAAATGGCCTCAGGTTGCACCAGGGGAGGCTTAGGTTGCATATTAGGAAAACTTTCTTCACTGAAAGGCTTGTGAGACATTGGAATAGGCTGCCAATGGAAGTAGATGAGTCACCAAGCCTATTTCAAAATTTTCAGAATTCAAAAGACATAGAGCTGTGGTGCTTAGGGACATGGTTTAGCAGTACAATTGACTGTCCTAGAATAATGATTGGACTGATCTTAAATGTCTTTTCCAACTTAAACAATTCTATGATTCTAGGATCTTATTGTTTGTGGGACCTAATGGAGAGCATACAGTTCTCAGTATTGTACTAGAATTGTAGCATATAGAAAGTTTAAAATTAACTAGGACAAACTGAAGTGTTTCCTAGTATGAGAGACATATAAATAATTTAGATCCTCTGTCTGGTATAGAATAAGGAGTCATATTGTCCCGGTTTAGGTTAGGATAGAGTTAATTTTCCTCCTAGTAGCTAGCATGGTGCTGTGTTTTGGATTTAGGATGAGGATAATGTTGATAACATGCTAGTGTTTTAATTGTTGCAGAGCAGTGCTTACCCAGAGTCAAGGGCTTTTCAGCTTCCCATACTGCCTTGCCAGCATGGAGTCTGGGAGTGCACAAGGAAATGGAAGGGGACAGAACCAGGACAGCTGACCCAAACTGACCAAGGGGATATGCCATACCGTATGACCTCATACTGAGCAATAAACATGGGGGAACTGGCCAAGGGGTGGCATGGGGAGGGGATGTACCTGCTGCTGGAGGTCTGGCTGAGCATCAGTAACCAGGTGGTGAGCAATTGCATTTTGCGTCACTTGCATTATATATTCATTTACTAATATTATTTTATATTAATATTATATATTATATATTTTATATTAATATTATTTTTCTTTATTTTTGTATCCTATTATAATGCCTATATATCAACTCATGAGATTTTTGCACCCCCCCCCTTTTTTTTTGATTCCAGAGTTGGGTGATGGGGGTGAATGAGTGAATGGCTGTGTGGCGCTTGCCTGCCTACTGTGTTAAACCACAGAAGGGAAAAAATAAGGATATGATCAAAGAGAAAAAGAGAATTGTCACATTTGGTGATATGCTACATAAGCATTCTTCTATGTATTTATTTATTTTTAAAGAAAATGTTAAATGGACTACTTGCTCTGCAGAAAAACATACAAACTTATTTTTCAAACGCTTTTTGAATTGCATCAGGATTGGTGCTGTGACCACCGCCCTGGGGAGCCTGTTCCAGTGCCTGGCCACCCTCTCAGTGAAGAAAGTACCTTTTCCCCTTTTCCAACGTGAACTTCCCTTGACACAACTTCGTGCTGTTCCCTCTGGTCCGATTGCCGGTCACCAGACAGAAGAGATCAGCGCCTCTCCTTCTGCTCCCCCTTGTGACTAAACTGTAGAGTGCAACGAGGTCTTCCGTCTGTTTCCTGTTCTCTAAGTTGAACAAACCAAGTGAACTCTGCCACTCCTCATGTGTCTTGACCTCTAGACCCTTCAATATCTTTGTTGCCCTTCTTTGGACATTCTCTAATAGTTTTATTTCTTTATTCTCTTGTGGCACCTAGAACTGCACACAGTGCTTGAGGTGAGGCTTCATGATCACTTCCCTCGACTGTCTAGCAATGCTGTCTGTACTTGATGCACTGCAGGATACAGTTGGCCCTTTTGGTTAACAGGGCACACCGTTAACTCATACTGAACTTGCTGTTGAACTGAACTCCCAGATCTGTTTCCATGGAGCTGTTCTCTAGGCTCTTGTTCCCTAGTCCCTACATATCTCCAGGATTAACCATCTCATGTACAGAATCTTGCACCTGCTCTTTTTGAACTTAAAGCAGTTGGTGATTGCCCAGCCCTCTGATTTGTCAAGATTTCTCTGCAATCTCTCTCTCTAAGGTATCAACAGCTCTTTTTAATTGAATATAATCTGCAAATTTGCTTAGTATGCATTGGAGTACTGCACCCAGCTCTTTTATAAAAGCATTAAAGAGAACTGGCCCTAAAATAGAGGAAAAATATATCTTTATTATTATTATTATTATTTTCCCTTTTATATTGGGAATAGGCTCCATAGACTGATTTGAAGTGCTACAGATCAAAAACGTTGTTCTGTGGATGAAACCTTAATTTGTACTTGTGCTATAAAGAAAAACAATTTTTTTTTTTTTTTTTTTTTTTTTTTTCCTGAATATCATAACTCTTGCCTGTACAAAACACTTTTGCATTTTATTAATAATATGACCCCCAGTCATTGTTTTTAACTTGTTTATTGTACAACTTTATAAGCTGTATCATAGTGTATAATTTGCAATGGAAATCTTTGCTGTTTCTTAGGCGTGTATTTCTGGTGATATATTCCTGTTGTGTTGTTTTACAAATATCTAAATATTAATGCTTATAATTTATTTTTCAATGTCAATAAACACATTTCTCCCATACTAATCAAAAGAATAACTGACTTCTTTTTTTGACACCGAATAAATGAAGCACTAAACTTTACTAGTATTTATTCTTCATGAAAACCTACAGTTCTATTTTCATAAATGACATTACAGCCAACAGGTTTTAAATATAGGTCTATAACAGTTATGCAAAAGACACAAAATTGCTTGCCTGTAGCCATCCTTGCTGCTGGAAGAGTTAAGAATAATATTCTGATTTTTGAATTCTAATTGAATTGGATGAGATTCTTCTGTGTTTATAGAATTAATTTGGGTACCACTTGCCAAAGCTACTTGAAACCACTTCCATTGCCCCAACGTAATATACAAAGTGTTTTCCCAAGTAGTGGTTGCAAGTATGAGCAGGACTTCATTGTGTTTCTTTTTTGTACCCACCACATCACATTTGAGGTAGTCACATCATTTGAAAAAATGAGTTTTTGCCTCAGTCTTCCTATACTGTACAACTTTGGCATAATTCCTTTCCTGAATTAATACAGATGTCTAAAAATAGTTGAACTCATGAAGCAGGGTTGAACTGGAGCATAACTTCAGGAACACAATACTGAAAGATAAATTTCGTAGTTAAGGACAAGGGGAAGATAGTCTCTATTTCCCAATTAGAGGGGAGTGAAAGAGTTAAGTGTGGGATCTTGACCATCCTTCCCAGACACAGTATGAGTACATATGACATGGAGGGCCTCATGTGAACACTTCTGAGTGCACAGTGGAATCACCATATGCTCACACCATTATTACACTGCTCATATCTATCCAATTACTTTAAGAATCACTTCCTAAAATTAGATGCTCTGGCAAGGAAAGTCTGTAAAAGCTATTCTGCGTTATTCTAATTAGTTTTGTGGACATTTAAATCCATTCTTATTCTGGCACATATTACAGATTTTGTAAGGGCCAGGATCTCCCTTAAGTCATTTAGAGGCATTTTAAGTCATAATGCATCACACTCACTGGCAAATTCAAGTTCTGACTTGCAATTGACAATTAAAACTATTGAAGAATCTATGTTCTAGTTATTATAAAAACACGTATGCTGAATAGTATCAAATATATGTCTAAAGAGTCTCTTGTTTACAAGAATAGCTAACAGCAAATGCCTAACTATGTGAGAAGTAAGATAGACATATAACTTCTTCATTAAGTTTATGATGATTCCTGAAAGTCAGGAGCTAAAAGGTATATAGGTCAAAACTTGCATCTGGACTATCTACCAGTGAACCTTACTGATTTATTTTCTTATCCATTTACATTTTTTTCTAATCCATTTATAATTTGACCCTTCTCTCTGAGAAGGCACTGAATTTGTGTTGCCATAAAAGATTGTTCTACTGCTGCCACCTGGCAATTTCACTGAGTGTCCTCTTGTTCAGCATAACGAGAAACAGAGAATTATTTTTTTCACACTTGTTTTCTACACATCAATAATGATTTTATGGATATTTATTGTAATTCATTCACTAAACACTCACCTTATTTTTATTCAAGAACAGCAACAATATATCTAGTCCATTTATTCTCTCCTTGAATATAAGTTGCTCAAGTAGTTTCATCAAGTAGGACCATCTTCCAGAATCATTTATGAAGGTCCTCCACAGCTGTTATATATGGCAGACCTGACCTGCATTTCTGACATTGAAAATATCAGCACTCCATTTAAGACAGAACATTTTCTGTTTTGTTCTCAATTCCTTTTCTAGTTTTTCCATTCTAAATGTACTTTTAATTCTTATCCAAGAACTATTATGCAGTTTCCAGAGACCTAACTGCAACAGCCTTTTTTTTTTTCTTTTTTTCTTTTTTTTTTTTTTTTTTTTTTTAATTTTTTTTTTTTTTTTTTTCCAGAGCAATCACAAATAACATAAAAACTGGAAATGAAGTTATTACAAACCAGAAAGGGAATGCAGTGTTCTGGGTTTTAAAAACAAGTAAGTCAGTGAGGCAATTTCCAAGATGCTTGATGTCTCATCTTTGTCATTGTATGAGTGCTGTGAAGAGACTGTTGTAATTGATGCAGATGTTTAATTGTGGTAATATTTAATTAGCTAGCTTAAGTAAACTTAACACACAGACAGAGCCAAGTAACCCAGTGAAGGAGAATACAATGAAGAGTGGTGCTAGAGCAATATTTGAAGAAACCTCTAGGTTTTTAGGAAATCCTCCAGAGAAAACAAAGATAAGTAAAATAATTGTTACCTCCTTAAAATAGGTTATGCTATCACAAGCAAATTAAATATTTAGTCTCACAAATATTTTCATTTATTTAGACTTTTTAACTTGCTGTTTCTTCATCCTCATGAAATGTCCATCTCCCTCTATCTTCCTTTACTTGACTCACTTTCCATCTAGCTCTTCCTTGTGATTTTACAAATCAATAGGACCTGAATATAGTGTTTTGCCATCAAAAGAGTCCAGATGGTGTTCTGAAAAGTGGGGATGACAGGAGATTTAGCCTGCAGCTCATCTTTATCTTAAAATCCTTAAAAGCCCTTGATACATATATATACATATATATCTAATTTTACAGAAAATGTCAGCGCCTGAGTGCCATTTCCCAGTATTCACATGTAGCTTGTGAAATCCTTGTTCCTTCTAATTTGTTTGTAATTCCATTCATATCTAGGAATGGAAACATGCAGGAGTGCTGTCTTTTATGTTCTTCTGTCAAAATACAAAGATATTTGGAATACTGTTCACCTTTCTATTAAATTTCATTCTTCTTTTAGATGCAAAATATATTTTTTCATCCTTAAAGACTACATATTTAATGAGGTATGAGGTATAGCCGTGCTGTACTTGATGTACTCCAGGATAAAATTGAACCTTTTGGCTATCAATATCATATCATAGAAATAACATGAAGATGTAAGTAAGAATGATACGATGTTCCCTGCATCTCTAGTTTTGATATTTGTCTCCACTCACGCTTTCACTAAAATTAGAGAGTAGATGAGTTGGAGATCATAGAATCATAGAATGGCTTGGGTTGGAAGGGGTCTTAAAGATCATCTAACTTCAACCCCCTGCCATGGGCAGGGATGCCACCCACTAGATCAGGTTGGCCAAGACCCCATACAGCCTGGCCTGGAACACCTCCAGGGATGGGGCAGCCACAACTTCTCTGGGCAACTTTTTCCAATGCCTCACTACCCTTACTGTGAAGCATTTCCTCCTAATGTCTAGTCTAAATCTATCCTCTTTGAATTTAAGACCATTCCCCCTTATCCTATCATTTTATTCTCAAGTAAAGAGTCATTCCTCATCTTTTTTGTAAGACCCCCTTTAAGTATTGAAAGGCCACAATGAGGTCTCCCTGTAGCCTTCTCTTCTCCAGGCTGAACATCCCCAGCTCTCTCACCCTTTCTTCATAGGAGAGATGGTCTTCATAGGCCTGCTGGTCATCCTCATAGCCCTCCTCTGGACACACTCTAACAGGTCCACATCTTTCTTGTGCCCCAGACCTGGATGCAGTACTCCAGGTGGGGCCTCACCACATACCATCATTTATATACATATATATATATATATACAACATTTTTTCCCCTTTAAAATAATTGCTGTCTTCTGAAAAAGAACAGTACTGATTTTTTCCCCCATGATTTTCTCTGTTGTATTACTTCAGAACAGGGAAGCAGATATATCATGACACAATGCTGCGTTTACCAGAAAGAAAAGATCCTCTTATGCAACAAGGACACAACAGAGAAAGAGAACATTGATACTGTGCTAATTTCCATCAGAGGGATAAACCTTACTCCTAACTACAAGCCACCTGGCCAGCTCCTCTACCTCACTGGCTTTTAGCTAATCATTTACATAAACACCTTCACCATCTCCATTCCTGCTTCACATATCCAACAGGTCTTGAGAAAAAATAATATTGGGACCATCTTTAATCTTTTTGACGGTATATTGAGGACTATCATGGTATCACATGATTTATAAGAAGGAGGGTACTCCTAAACTTCAAAAATAAATTAATATGTGGAACAGACAGTTCAGAATGTTGCATTCCCACAACTTTTCTAATGTAGCACCATTATGATTTTCATCAAATGCTATTCTATAGCTACGCAGGTGAACTTACACTCTTTCTTGAATACTTGTTTTTCCAGATGCCATAGCCTCATCTTATGTAGAGTGACACAATTTTGACAATTTCACTGAATTCCTATTAATTTGGTTTGACTTAACCTCTGACCCCAAATATGAAAGTAGAGTCAGAAAATAACACTTTCTGTATCATGATGGCTTAATGAAAGCTTTCATAAATACAATTCAAAATAATAATTTTAGGGTACTATCCTAGGAAAGAACAGTTTTCAACATAAAATTTCTGTGGAAATTTTTTTCTCTGGAAAGACAGAAACAATGACACACATCAGGAAACAAGACAGAACTGGAGCTGTTGGTGAAGCATCTTTTTTTCTCCTACAGTGGTATCATTCAAGACTTTTACAACCTTCAGTGAAAAGAAGAATTAAAAAATAACTAAGATGGGTTATGAGTATATTTCTGGGACTTGGAAAACAAAACACAAATCTTTTTTTTTTTTTTTTTAAGAGAATACGTACAAATTCTTCAAAACTATATAACTGTCTTGTCTTTCTTAAACATGAAAACAAAAGAAAAATAAATCAAAAACAAAAAAGAGAAGAAAAAAACCTTGAGTGATTTTTTACTTATAAAACCAACAAGTAAACCATTCTGCTTTCTAAAATAGTGGGAAGATACATGGGACAAAATTAATACTTGCGTTCAGAAAACTGCAACAAATTAAATTGTTGTTGAAACCTAGCAATGAGTCCCTAGCAAAGCAGGGACTTTCCTTTTGATTGTTTTGGCCATAGATTTTGTCACTTACTGTGTGGTTCTGGTTACAATATTAGTGGAAGAAATTTAATTTTTGAAGGTTTACTGTGGTTTAAGGTAGGCTGAGTTCCTCATTTTCAGATACTATATTTCTTCTGAAGCTTGAAAAGCATAACAACATTTTTAACTGCCTTTTACTAGGATCTGCACATTCTGGTTAAATGAACTTGCAAACTGCCAGAACTAACAAATGTATACTTTTTGAATATAAGTATTTGGTATAAATTGAACTACAGGAGGTTTCATCGCCATATCGGGAAGAACCTCTTTGCAGTTTGTGTTACAGAGCACTGGAACAGGCTGCCCAGAGAGGTTAAGGATTCTCCTTCTTTGGACATATTCCAAACTTGCCTGGATGTGATCCTGTGTAACATGCTCTCGGCGACCCTACTTGAGTAGGAGGAGGAGGGATAACCTGTGTCACCGTGGTCCTCTCCACAAGCTGCATGGGAATTTCTGCTACAGCACCTGGAGCACCTCCTCCCCCTCTTTCTTCACTGGCCTTGGTGTCCACAGGATTTTTTTCTCCCACACATCTTCTCACTCTTCACTGAGGGGCAAACAGCCTCACTCATTACATCTCTTATTGGTTTAGTTTTGGCCAGTGGTGGGTCCCTTTTTGGACTCTTCTCACAAAGACCACCCCTGCAGTCTCGCTCCTAGCAACCCTACAATACAAGTGCAAATTACTGTCATTTCTGAGTGATTCTACAAAAGCACATTGGCTCTTTTTGAAGTGTTACATACAGTTTTTCATCAGGAAAGAGAAAACCTAAAAAATATATATGAATTTAGGCATTCCAGTAGAGGATCTTAGAGATATTTTAATATGGGTACCAATATTAATGCCTTTAATACCTCTGTAAGACATAGAAACTCTTACAGAATTATGCTGATTCAAAGTTTCATTAAGAAGCATCATGTTGGAAAAAAAGCCAAATTCATCCTCAGTTGCTTTTATATATAAATCTATTTGTGATTTTTTCATGTCAGCAACATTTCATCCATTCAAAGCTTCTTTTATTTCCTGGAACTTTAAACTGACCACTTGCATTGGAGCACAGCATACTGAGGAGCTGATCATAAGGAAAGGACTCACTTGTCGAGGCAGTCGGCTCCAGTGCAGACACGTTCTGCAGTGGAGCAGGGGATCATGGCCTGCAGGGTGTTCCCTACATCAAGGCTGAGGGAGCCAGCAGGAGCTGGCAGCCCTCATGACAGGAGATGATGAGGCTGGGGCAGAGCCAGGAGTACCCCTCATCTGTCATACAAAAGCAGCCCCTGGGGAGTGTGGGTGACCAGGAGTGCGGGCAGCCAGAGCGCACAGTCAGTCAAGGTGTGGTGCAGCATTTTGCACAGCAGTGTGCACAGGAAGGTAAAGGGAGGGTGCTTAAGTTTGACTGACTTGATCAGGGAGTGATGGTATCCACCTGGCAGAAGCCTCTCAGTGCTCAGCACCCACCACAACCGATGCAGCTTTCTGGACAGAGCTCCGGGGTAACACGCTGCCAGCCAGGTGTCAGGCTGCAGGGTGAACCCTACTCTTACACTAACACAGGAGTGAGCACAGCATTGCACCCAGGTGGAGGCACTCTGCCTAGTGACAGAGCTCAGGGAGGAGGTGAGTGGGTTGAGGAGTATGAAGGAGTCAGAGGTGGAGACAGACCGCTGGAGTTGCTCCCTACCTTCCGTGGGACAGGCCCAGCAGGCAGAAGGGACACGTGCTGTCCACATGCTGGAACACATCCAAAGAAAGACAATGAAGCTGCTGAAGGGTCTACAGGAGAAATCTTATGAAAGGCAGCTGAGCGTGCTGAGGTTGTTTAGCTAGAGAAAAGGAGGCTTGGGGGAGACCTTATCATACTCTACAACTACTTCAAAGAAGGCTGTAGTTCAGTGAAGGTTTTTCTCTTCTCCCAAGTAACAAGCAATAGGACAAGAAGAAATGGCTTCAAGTTGTGCCAAGTGAAACTTAGCTTGGAAATTTTAGGTAAACTTTTTTCACTGAAAGAGTATGGATACATTGGAACAGGCTGACCGTGGAAGTAGTTGAGTCCATCATGAGTAGTGTACCATCCTTGGAGGTTGTCCAAAAATGTGTAGATGTAGTGCTTAGTTAAATGGTTTAAGGGTGGTCTTGACAGTCCTAGGTTAAAGACTGAACTAAATGATCTTAGAGGTCTTTCACAACATAAATGATTCTATGACTGAATGAATACTGAATGTCAGAGTGACAACGGCATACGAAGAAACTGAAGATCTTATTTCCTTCCTTTGCAGGCACAAAACCTTCTGTAATTCTCTTTAAAAAAAAGTTGGAATGAAAAGAGAAAAATGAATTTGAAGTAATTAGCTTAGTAGGTTAGAGCTTGCTGTTAGTTGGGAAGAGAAAATAGATAATTAATGGCACTATATCAGCAGGTTGAAAGTGCTTTAGAAGAGTAAAAAAGAAAAAAAAAAAGTTCAGATTGAAAGAGAACCTGTGCACACCCTGCACTTCTAGGCAGACAGCACACATGTAGAAAGGGCAGTGTAATGCTTTCTAGTACTTTGTTTCTTCCATGAAGGCCACAGCACATATAATTGCCTGGCATATGCTTATCAATATTTCTTACAGACTTTCTCAACAACCTTCATAAAACTGAATCATCATGAAAGCTTCCATGACAGGATTTTATTTACTGAAGGAAAATTTGCAATGTCTTTTGCAGAGCTAGATAAGTTTCATGATAATTTTGAAGTAACATTAAATACTTACAGAAATGTGAAAGGTAACTCTAATTTTTATCTTGGAGTAGGGAGAAATAGAGGAGACACAAGCAGGATCACAAGGAAAAAAGAAAGAGAAAAACATTATCTTAGACTTCCTGCCAAGTATCAAACCCTCATTGTTTTAAATTACAATGGGACCGTCATATGCTCACAATTTTTCTATAAATCCCTCTGCATGACTAAGTACTGTCATTCAACAGAACTTTTAAGCTGAATTAGATTGCTCATGTATAGTCTTTTGGTTCACATAAATTTCCACAAATGCACTTAAATTAGAATGCATCACATTAAGGTCATGACACTCCTGCAATTTGTTTTTTACAGAAGTAACTTTCATTAACAACAGGGTGATGATCTTATCTTTAAGTTATCTGATGTATTTGCTTTGTGCTACTATTTTAATGGGATTGGCTTCACTTATAAGACTTTTCAGAATTCTATTCTTCAAAAAGTGTTCTTAATAGCTGCAACAGCTTCTGTGCAATAAATTTATAGTTCTTAACTCTTTCTTACTTAAGAAGTGAAATATACTCACTGGCATCCTTTCTGAGATGTAATCATAAATGTTTCTGTACCAGTAATGCCATTTAGTTTGATTAATATGCAGTAAGTACTGCAGACAGCTTTTGTACCATTGTATAAAATGACAGCTATTTTTTCCAGCTATTTAAAGACCTAGTGGACAAGATCCCCTGAAACACTGCCTTTAAGGGGCAAAGGAGCTGAACAGAGCTGACAACTCTTTATGGATATTTTTTGTTAGAGCAAAATATCTCTCCATCCACCTGAGTAAGAAAGCAAACAGGGAGGGCAGAAAACCAAGATGGCCGTGCAAGGATCTGCTGGTTAGACTGAGGCACAAGAAAGAAATGCACAGGCAATGGAAACAGAGACACGTGGACTGGGAAGAGTACAGGGATGCTGTCTGGATGTACAGGGTTGGGATTAGGAAAGCCAAGGTACAGATGGAACTGAGCTTGTCGAGGGATGCTAAAAATAACAAGAAGGGATTCTATAGGTACATTGGCTGCAAAAGAAAGGCCAAGGAGAGTGTTGCCCCTCTAATAAATGAAACGAGAGAACTGTTAATGACAGGCATGGAAAAGCCTCTCCACAGGCTGCAGCTCCAGCAGTCTGCTCCTGCATGAGTTCAGCAAGGGCTGCAGCCTGCTTCAGGTCAGATCCACACATTCCAATGTGGACTCCTCTGTACAAGCTGTAGTGTGGAGATCTGTTCCACCATGGTACACCATGAGCTGCAGGGGGACAGCCTGCTCCATCATGGTCCTCTCCACAGGCTGCAGGGGAACTTCTACTCTGGAGCTTGGAGCATCTCCTGCCCTCCTTCTTCACTG
This sequence comes from Nettapus auritus, assembly GCA_011076525.1. Classification (NCBI taxonomy): domain Eukaryota; kingdom Metazoa; phylum Chordata; class Aves; order Anseriformes; family Anatidae; genus Nettapus; species Nettapus auritus. Next base: position 12,925,033 of record CM021772.1, read on the forward strand.
GCCTTAGGGTCTGCAGAGCTGTTTCAGTTTCATTTTCTCACTTATCTCTGCTGTTGAACAACATTTTTTTTGTTGTTGTTTTTTCCCCCTCTGTATGCTTTCACAAAGGTGCAACCAACATTGCTCGTTGGCTCAGCTTTGGCCAGGATCTCTTTTGGATCTGACTGGGACTGGCTCTTACCTTCCCCCAGAGTAGACCCTGTATCACCTCCCCTCACCCTGCAGCCTTCCCACTACCAAGAAGAAGCTTAATACAGATGTCTGGACATGGTCCTTGGCAATGTGTTCTAGTTGACCGTCTTTGAGCAGGAAGGCTGGATAAGACCCAGCCAGATGGAAACTCCAGAGATACTTTCCAACCTCAACCATTCTGTAATTCTGTGATTCTTACCATCAAAACCCTGATTGTGTGCCAAAATTTGACCAACAGAACTAGAAATTTGTAGGGGACACATGGACCTTTCTACCAATATTTGTAGCTTACATACACATTGAAACTCTAATTTAGTTTGAAAAGTTGAGTCAGAGTTTGCAATGCTCCCAACCCTCTTATCACAATTATCTATTATTCTATTTTCTGTACGCTATTCTTTGTCATATACAACCTCCTCCTTTTCTTAAGTTTTAAAACCGGGTTTTATCTTGCTCTTTAATGGAGCCACCACACTTGTGCAAACAATGGCTTTATTAATGATTGTATCCAGAATTCTAGAAAGGAGGAATGGGATTAGCTTTATTGCCTCTCCCCATAAATCTGAAATACACGCATGAGAGACAAATACATGGAGTTGTAGTTCTAATGTGAAGTCTTTGCCCTAGGGTGATACTAAAACCACCAAAAGAAGAAGAATAGCACATTTGCTGTTCATAAATGATCAATTTAAATTTCAAGAATATGTAAGTAGTATCTCAGGGAATGGACAGACAATTGCAAGCAATTACATTACCATATGTTAGTAGGATAGTTTACTCAGTTCACCAGTGGAAAACTTAGCTGGAAGCAACCCTAACATAAAATACTTTAATATAAAGCACCTTAATTTTTGGCAATAATCGTAAACACCCTAAATTTTAATTACTTCTGACAAGCAGTTATTCAAAGTCATGTAACTTGATTACTTGTAATCCATTTACACCTTCAAATGCTCTGTAAGAAGCTCTCAGAGAATTCGGAACAAAGGTTTTTTTTATTTATTTTTTGTTTTGTTTTGTTTGGTTTGGTTTGGTTTTGGTTTGCTAGTGCTTTGTTTGTTTTCTCAAGTGCAGAAGGAAACAAATAAAATTGTTTCAGATTAAGACCTTCAGTTAGTGCAAATTGTTAAAGTGCTGCAGTAATCAAAACAGATGCAACCAGATATATCTGTTTTATATCATTTTAGTCTCTTTTCATATTAACTTCATCAGGGGAATTCTAGGGAAATTACAATGAAGAAAAATGCAGGTATCTGGAGGAATGGTTCATTCTGTTCTTTTATTCCCTGTTATAATATGGAGTTCAGATTTACCTTATTCTTTCAATTCTTTTATTCATGTAATGTAAAATAAATAAATAAATAAAAATAAATCAAACTGCATGCAAAATCAGGTCTTCTACAAACATAGCATTTTGTTCCATTTACAGATTTCACACGAGTTTCAAACAGATTGTTTTAGTTGGAAACATAGTCAGAAACAATGAGAAACATAGGCTCTTTGTTATATAATTTATCGATATGATTTCACTACATTGCTGTTTATTAGAATGAGTCTCCATGACTTTTTTTTACAACTAAGTTTCTCTCTTACTTATATCTGAAATGCTAGTAGGTAACTAGTGAAGGAGAAATGTCACTTTTCTGTTTGCATAAATCTCATGAATAATTTAAAATTACTGAATTATATTTTCAACCCAAAGCACTTTGAAAGTTAAAGAAAAATCAATCACTGAAAATTATTATCCTATCCATCCTATCCTATCCTATCCTATCCTATCCTATCCTATCCTATCCTATCCTATCCTATCCTAT
>CM021772.1:12930924-12968442 GCA_011076525.1 Nettapus auritus
AGTCACCATCCCTGTTTTTTTTTTTTTTTTTTTTTTTTTTTTTTTTTTTTTTTAAAGAAAGGTTGGAGATGGGGCTTAGGGACATGGCTTAGTGGTTGACATTGGTAGTAGGGTGATGGTTGGACCTGATGATCTTGGAGGTCTTTTCCAACCCTAGTGATTCTATGATTCTAAGGTAAAAACATGGAATTATAAACATTAATTTTGTGTGTAAAGTTTGTGAGTTAAGACTATTAAAGTAAATAGTATTACTGCATCCCCTGTTTTCTGTTTCAAAGTGAGGTCTTTGAACTAAAGATAGTGCCTTTTGATATTTTTAAATCCTTGTGATAAATACTGGTATAAACATTTCACTGATTTGCATGCATTGTAGCCCTGCTGTCTCAAAATTCTTGGCTCCATACGTGTCACTTGGATTAATAGTTACTAAGAAAGCTGCATTTATGTTATCATTTTGTAGTAAAGTGAACATAATATCCAGTTAAGAAATAAAAACACTAAGTACTGTTGAATTATTACAGAGTAAATATTTGGTTTTACACCTGCATACAGGAGACAAATATTTCAGAAATAAATACTGAAAGCTGTAACAATTTAAACTATGCTCTTTTGCTTTGTGAAATTTATGTGATAAGATCATAATTTGTGTGGAGTTGTAGAATGAAGCTGAAATCTTCTGAACTTCTTTGGAAGGGTTGATATACAGTTGTTGGAATTTTGTTTTCAGGGAAAGTTATGTAAATGTGACTAAGTGCTCAGCTTCAAAATTCAAATGTCTATACATGATGCATGTAGGATTTTTTTAGTCTGAAAGTTATGTACCTCACACATATCAAAGACATACTACTCTATTAGTTAGTACTCTCCTGTTATTTAAAATTCAATGTCCAAAGAGGGTATTCAGCCTCTTTGTATTCTTTGCATGTTGTAAAATACTTTTAAAGATAATGATCTCTGCATTGAATTCCTTCATTCTAAACGGTGTCAATATTGCTATCATCACATCTCAAAATGACATGCTAAATGCCAGCAAGACTGGGAGTACAATTTCTCCGGAGATTATGCCAGTTTATGGGTATACTTTCCAAAATGCTCATCTGTAGTAGATATTTCACAACTTCATTTTCACAGCTATGCTAGCTTTAGCAATACAGCACAAATTTTGCCAACTCCAGTAAGAGATTTATGCTCTGTGAGACATGCTTAGAATCATAGAATCATTCCGGTTGGAAAGGACCCCTAAGATCATCTAGTCCGACCTTTAACCTGGTACTAAAGTTCACTACTAAACTGAGTTCCAAATCTGTATGTTTCTTGAAGGCCACCAGGGAAGTTGACTCAACCACTTCCCTGGGCAGCCTATTCCTATTGCTGCACAACCCTTTCAGTAAAGAAATTTCTACTAATATCCAACCTAAGCCTCCCCTGGCACAACTTAGGGACATTTCCCCTTATCTTATCACTTTGGAGAAGAGCCTGATCCCCTCCTCACTATAGCCACCTTTAAGGTAATTGTAGAGTGTGATTAGGTCTCCCCTGAGACTCCTTTTCTCTAGGCTACACAGCCCCAGTTCTCTCAGCTGCTCCTTGAAAGACCTGTTTTCTAGACCCTTCACCAGCTTTGTTGCCCTTCTTTGGACACAATCCAGCAACTTCATATCCTTCTTGTAGTGAGGAGCCCAAAACTGAATACAGTATTTAAGTTGCAGCCTTACCAGCCCAGAGTACAGACTGGTACTTTAGACTTAGACTGGTTCTTTGTCTGTACAACTAGGTGAGTGTGTCAAAGTCAAAAGTCAATGGATTATTTCATTTCTTTGGAATGTAAATATTGTAGACACAAGATATGGAAAAAAAAAGATGTTTGAACATGAAGCCTAGTTTTATCAAACCTCAAAAATGTAAACTTTTACATAAATTTACAGTTTTGAGAGTATTTTTACAATTATTATATATAAATATGCAATTTTTACAACATGCTACTGTTACTTGAATCTTCATAACATCAGAAAAATAATGTCTTAGTATGTATTTTCCTTATTTTATATTAAATATCATATTTATATTAAATATCAAACAATATATTTCAAGGACATAGAAATTGAAATTGGCAAGTTAGCAAACTCACAGAAATCTTCATCTCCTTTATTGCATTTTAAGTACTTCTGATATAAATGATTTTTCTAATTATGTAACTTTTGATTGTGAGGTATGAGAATTGCACTAAGCTCTTGTGTAACATTATAGAAAGTTAGAGTAAACTATGTAAAGCTGCCACTAAACAATGCAGTTGTAAGGTGTACACAATTTGGCATATAGTATTGCTTTTATCTTAAGTAAAATCCAAATATTTTAGGAATGACTGCTTATAAATATGTCACATCTTACAAGAGTAAAATTGTTGCTGATATCATTAGATCTTGTTTCAGCTGGGAAAGAGTTAATTTTCTTCACAGTAGCTGCTAAGGTGCTGTACTTTGGATTTAGGATCAGAGTAATGTTGATAACCTGCTCATGTTTTAATTGTTGCAGAGCAGTGCTTACAATAAGTCAAGGACTTTTCAGCTTCTCACACCACCATGCCAGTGAGGTGGCTGGGAGTGCACAAGGAGCTGGGAGTGGACAGAACCTGGAAAGCTGATCCCAACTGGCCAAAGAGATATTGCATACCTTATGGTGGGGGGGGGCTCCGCGGTGCAGGGGGGCAGGGAAGACCTCATTGCACTCTACAGCTTCCGGAAAGTGAGGTTGTGATGGGGAGGGGTTCAGCCTCTTCTCTGGTAACTAATGATAGGACTAGATTAAATGGCCACAAGTTGCACCTGGGGAGATTTAGATTAGATATCAAGAAAAGCTTTTTCTCTCAAAGAGTGGTCAGGCACTGGAACAGCCTGCCCAGGGAGGTGGTGGAGTCACCATCCCTTGCAGTGTTTAAGAAGTGCCTGGGCAAGGTGCTATGAGTTATGATTTAATAGCTTCGTGGGTAGTATTGGTGATAGGAGGACGGTTGGATCTTGTAGGTCCTTTCCAACCTTGTGTTTACATGATTCTATGGTTTGATGAATAGGCAGCTAAACTCCAACACAGCCACGCTCTCACTCCCCCCTCCTCAAAAGAAGAGGGGGAGTAGAGCGTATGATGGAAAGAAAAAAAGGTTCATGGGTTCAAATAAGGATAATTTAAATAAAGGGAAAGAAAAGACATAAAAACACACAGACAAACCAACAAAGAAAAAAGAAAACAAAACAACAAACAACAAGCGAAGACCAGACAGAAGCAAAGATAGAAGAATTTTTTTCTCTACTTCCCATCAACAAGCAGTGTTTGGGAAGCATGGCCTCAACACACATAGTTAAGACAGATGAGAGCACCCATAATGAGAGCCCACAGCCAATCTCCTTCTCCTTTCCTAGATTTTATTGCTGAGTGTGTCATTTTATGATATGGAATATCCCTTTGGTTGGTTAAGGTCAGCTGCCCTAGTGGTGTCCCCTTCCCACCTCTTGCCCACACCTAGCCTACTGACTTTAGGGGGTTTGGAGAGAGCCTTGATGCTGTGCCAGCACTGCTCAGCAATAGACAAAACATTGGTATGTTGTTCTAGCCAGAGGTGCAGAGCACGGTACTGTATGGGTTACTGCAGGGAAAATTAACTCCATCCCAGCCAGACCCCATACAGCACCCTCACAATGGACTGTCCTGTGAAGAACTCAAGTATATTTCATACCATTGCTTAAGTCTCTTGCAGGCAACATGTTCATAACTGTTTTTTGTTTGTTTGTTTGTTTGTTTTCTTTTCTTTTTTTTCTTTTTTTTCTTTTTTTTTCTTTTTTTTTTCATATCTTCTACTCTCGGGTAGCATATGTGTTAAACTTTTACTTTTTGCCATTAGTTGTAAAGTCTATCATCTTTTATCTTGTGTAAATGAGGGAAATCAAACATAATAATTTATTTTTTACTTGCAAAACTGACACCTGTTTTGCCTGCTTTCTGGGGCAATTAGGATAGAGAACCACAAAAACAAGAAACTCTTAGAATCAGTAAAAGTCAGACATCTTTTTGGGCTGTCAATTCTACAAAAAATATTTTGAATAAAATTGAGCAATCTTAGGTTATAAAATCTTATTGACCATGACAAACATCAAAAGAAATCTCTATTTTTGGGGTCACATTGTATTTAATTATGCTGAGCCAGGTTGTTAGCTGAAGAGCAATTAAATCCTCTTCCTACCCCAACACTTGGAAGAAAAGTATCCTCTATTCTATTTAGCATTTTGGACATTTTTTTTTTCTTTTTATCTGTTCTTAGAAATTTCAGACTGTGTAGTCTTGATGTATAGGACTGTGAACTGGGCAATTCTGTGTTAATTGCAGTTAAGACCCAAGTCTGATCACTTCTGTAAAGTTATGAAGCCACATCTTCATAGAGGTGCAGGCAGGATGAGACTCCATAAACTGACACATATATGCCTACAGAATAGTCTTTGCTTTGTAGAAGAAGAAGTATCATTATGTTTTATTACAGTTATCACAATATATATATATATATATATTTATTTTCTTTGCTCAGATCTACTTGTATATTCAGTATGCCCTTTTTAGAATGTGGCCAGTATAAATATTTTATTAGATCATGTTTATTTTGTCCCTAAACTGATAATCTTTCCAACCTTTCTAAAGTAATTGTTGTTGTTTCTACCTATAGAGTATCACTGATCTGGTTTACACTTCTCTATTAAGTCTCCTGCAGTTTAATGGATTCAATTATTTTTCTCATCTTCTACTTTTCATGAATTCAGAGTTATTTGTCTTTACTGTGCACTTTAGCTTGGCTCATAATATTTTCTCAGATTTACACTATCTTCCATGACATTCTTATTGTGTTCTTCCTCTGTTTAGCTGGTTTGACATAATATTTTAGTCCTAGAATTTGTGCTAACTCCGATAAAGGCAGGAACTTCATGTTTATCATCCGTTCCTTTAGGCATAGGAGACCTATGTAAAGGAATGCTACCTCATCTTTTCTTACTTTAATGGTTTCACTTTGTTGTCAGAAACATTTGATCTTATTCATGTCAATTAAAGGCTGGGAGTTGATAGATCATTGGATTTTTCCACATAGCAAGTTCCATTTTCCCATGTGTATAAAAGCAGATGCCGCATGTTGAAGCATTTGGTTCAGAAAGATGCTAACACTTGTCATTTAAAGAAGAAACATGAAAAAACAAACAAAACCAAAGCAATTTACGGAAGGATTGCCCAGATCATTTATTTATTTATTTATTTATTTATTTATATGTTTGTTTGTTTGTTTGTTCTTTAAAACCAAATCAAAACAGATCTGCTGTTTGATCACCACTGTATTATTTCCTGTGACTTATATCTGTAATCATGGGATAATGTAATTGCAGTTGCATAGGGAGAAATAAAGGAAAATATTGTACTTAAGATTTTCTACTATTTTGCTTATGCTTCCTCTGATTTGGTCTTGATGTACTCCATTTCCACCAGAATCAAGGTCAACCCCAATGTATTTTGCACAATAAATAATGTTTCTTTACTTCCAAACTTCAAAATGTCCCAACCCAAAAGATAATATTATCCAGGAAATGCAAGCAATCAAGGATGAGGCCATTCACTTTCTATTGACTGTTTTGGAAGTAGCTTTAGACTCTATTTCATTACACATGCACTGAAATCCTTTAAGGTTTGAATCACAAGCCTTGGATGGTATATCCATCAGGCTATACCACACCCCTATCAACTGTCCTGAAATTTCTGTTGTGGAAAAAAATTATTGAATTCCAGACAGAATTCCAGAAATAAACCAGAACTATCCCTTTCACATAACAAATAAATAAATAGATAGATAGATAACATGGTTGAATCCTGTGGCTTTCAGTGATTTTTGTTGTTTGTTTGTGTTGTCGTTTAACCCGGCCAGCAGCTAAACACCACACAGCCATTTGCTCACCCTCCCCCCTCCCTCTCTAGGATGCGGGAGAGAAATGGGAAAGTGAAGCCTGAGAGTTGAGATAAAGACTGTTTATTAAGATAGGAAACAATAACAATAACAATAATAATAATAGTGTGTATGAAACAAGTGATGCACAATGCAATTGCTCACCACCTGCTGACCGATGCCCAGTCTCTCCCGAGCAGCCATCCCCCCCACCCCAGCTAGCTACCCCTATATATTGTTTAGCATGATGTCAGATGGTATGGAATACCCCTTTGGCCAGTTTGGGTCAGCTGTCCTGGGTCTGTCCTCTCCCAGCTCTTGCTGCACCCCCAGCCTGCCTGCTGGCAGGACAGAGCGAGGAGCTGAAAAGTCCTTGGCTTGGTGTAAGCACTGCTCTGCAACAATTAAAACATCAGCATGTCATCTGCACTATTCTCATCCTAATCCAAAGCATAGCACCCAACCAGCTACTAGGAGGAAAATTAACCCTGTCCTAACTGAAACCAGGACAGTTTATTTGTTTGTTTTAAGGAGTTCACCTTTTCTAATAAAAAAGGCATCAGAAAATTTACAGAAATTTGTGCTACAAAATTAAGCCAGTAATCTCTGGTGGTGAATCATGAATATGTTAGCGTCCTGCTGTAGTAAGGCCAGAGCAGGAGCACATTAACACATGATGTTGACATGCAGGAGCATGTTGACATATGATGTGTTCTCCAAACATACAGTTTAAAAAATGAAAAGCAAACAACAACAACCATCACCACCACCACCAAAAAGCAACACCTACACACAGATGCTTTGAAAATGATTGGGATGCCTAAGAATAAATATCTAATGCTATTGCATACATGCAAAAGAATTCTATTGGACAAAAACAGAAAAGCTTTAAAAATTCTGAGTACAGTAAGTAGGTCATATAAGCACTGCAGAGTTTTTTATTACCAGCTCTCCATCTGAGTCAAAGAAGCAGTTAGTTTGCAAAAAATAGGGTTAGTGCTGTTTTCATTTCCAGCATATATATATATATATTGTGTACTGTAAACATGAGCTAAATATGAATCTGAGCTAAAGTTTACTGCTACCATTGATCTTAAAATCATACATTAACACAAATGAAGTTCTCTGCTAAATGGTTACTACTGGCTTTTATTTTCCAACTCAGAGTTATAAGCTCCAAGAATAAGGAGTTATGTGCTATATATTCATTAGCACAACTTTACTTTTCTAAATTACTGTGGTAGTTGCAGGTGTTATTTAAGATTCTTCCCCTTGCTACTTTTACTTATCATTTCTTTTAATTTTATTTTATTTTATTTTATTTTATTATTCAGAAGAACTAGGTAAATATTTCATTTTCTGTAATCTCTAGAGAGTTCCAAAGAATCTGGAACTTTTCCAGGTCTTTGTTTGGCTTCCACACTTTTGGTGAAATAAATGAAAAGGGGAAAATTATGCTGAAGCAGTGCCAAGAGTAACCCATCTAATCATGTCTTGCTGCATAGCTTATTAGTCATTCATATCCACATTCTATCCAAATAGTAACACAGAAATTCTGGATCAAAGTTATATGAATGTAAGATATCCTAAACAGCATATTATCTGAAGATGACAAAGCAAACAAACCAAAAAAATCTGTTGTATTAATTTTGCTTGCATATAGGACTCAATAATTCAATAATTGTGTAGGCAAATCAGTCATGAAAGCCACAGAGAACTTCTGCTTTCCTATATAAAACTGAAAAATTGATGAGATCAATCAATAGAGAATATCTGATAATTAGGAAATGAAAAGCACAATTCCCCATACTGTATGTGTTAGTGTACAGGAACTTAAGAGCATGTTGTGTTTCTAGAAAGTATATGGGGGATTTCTCCTTAATTATGCTTTGTAGGTAGCTAATCTGTAATTGCTGGAGGTTCATCAGCCTTTGTCCAGCAACCTTAATATGTCAGTGAATAGGTAATTGACACTGAAGGCAATGTAACTGAAAGACATGAAAACATTGAGCACCAAGCCAGTCTGCTTAGAGGGGCTACAGAGCTTTCATCCTTGGACAGTCGAAACTCTTCTGGATCTGTTTCTGTGTAACCTCTTTTATCTGACTCTGACTGAGCAGGGTGGTTGGACTAGAGAATCTCCAGAGGCTCCTTCAGTTGTTCTGTGATTTTGTCAATTATTTTTTTTGTCAAATTATTTTCAGTGGTGAGATTTTATATTTATTTATTTAGTTAGTTAGTTTTTCAATTATGTCCTTCTAAAACTGAAAACTGCTTCTAGTCTTTCATTCATATGAATGACTGCCATTTCCAGTCTACAACATCTTCTGTGTCCTTGTTTTTTGTTTGTTTGTTTTGTTTTTGTTTTGTTTTGTTTTTAATTACAAAAATGACTAAACAACATTAACTTCTGAATGTGCAGAATGGAGAATTATCCCAGCCTTTTGAAAATAAAAGAAAGTTAATTAATACTGATCTTTCAATCATTTGTCCTTCAGACACCTGGGGAAGAGTCTGCATGGTCTTTTTTTTGGTGCTATGACCTTGCAAAAGATGAATATGTATATAGTGAACTTTATAAGTGTAATCTTTATGTCTGTAATAAAACAGAACAAATTATCTTGGTGGAAGAAAGCAAACAGTGTTTTGATTGGAGATTAGTGATACAAAAGCTAGATAAATTGTAAACAATTGTGGATTAGTACACAAAATAATTTTAGGGAGTAAACAATTACAGTAAATAAAAAAGAGAGTGATTGAATTAAACTGTCAAAACTGTTAAGTGATTGAGTGGCCCATGTTTCAAGCAGACTAGGAGACACATGATGTAAACCTAGTAAGGTAAAGCAAACCTGGGGAAGATCCTCCCAAAATTCCAGAGGTACAGACACTCATTGTCCTGACTGCTACATCAAAGTATTGGATCCTTGTCTTCATTACTGGACCTACTATGGAATAAGCTAAGCATTGTATCTTCTTTGGGACAGTAGTGAGTATAATCTTTTTTGTCAAAACTTGTGCCAAAACATGTGCCCCTCCCCAGCTGTAGCTTGTTGTGATAGGTAAGTGGGAGCATGTTTTCAGTTGTGTATCCATGGTGTGGGGATCACACATAATAGTAACAAGCCAGGTGTGAGTGAGATGAGATGTGTTTGTGTTGCGCTATTATTTGTCACTGTTGTTTAGTATTAAGCATATTACTTAGCATATTTACTCTTAAGCATTATTTCTTTACTAATTTGAGTTAATGCATCCTTATTTTTAATCAATAAGCAATTATTTAAATTAAGCATGGGCTCACCTACTTCCCTGGCATAACTGCATCTGCACTAGTTCCTTGACCACCACAGCACAGTTATGAAATCTGGTGTGCAGTGTGTGGACAGAAGATGTTAAAGGTTTTGGGAGACATGAATATATCTTTGCGTTCCAGATCCATTACTGTATTGTGACAAACTGTCAGAAATCAAAAGTATCATGAGGCTGTCCCTGTGAAAACACCATACAGCTTTTAAAAAACAAACAAACCAAAAACAACAAAAAAACCCACAGCCCAGAACGAATAAAGCACTTGATGCAAGCAGCTTTATTAACACTAGTTTTGGAGTTCACAGTCAAAAAAAAGGCTTGGAAAAGGAAGGAACATTTCTTTCACATCACTAAAATGAAAAGTTTTTATTATTATTATTTCATTTTATTTCAAAATAAGGTAAAGCAAAGGGAGAATGTTAAATATTTGAAGATCTGAAGAAAATATAATTTCCACTGATATTAAAGAATTAGGGGAAAATAATGAGGCTCAGCTGTGCTCCTAATATTTATCGTTGCTGTTGTTGCTGTTTGTTTTGTTTGCTCTAACTTGACTTACAATGGCAAACATCAGTAAGGTTGATTAGTGCTGCTATGGACCCATCTGATGGTTATGTAAGTTTGAAAATATATAACGTAGCTAGAAAATCTAGAAACAGAACATACTTCTTTCTGTTTCCTAGATATTAAAATACTCATATAAAGCAGTCCTTTAAATGTAACATCATTGTAACTATCATTGATTCTTTGAAAAAAGTAAACATCAGAGCCTGTTGTTAATACAACATCCCTTAATTAGAGCACATGCACATTCACATGCAATTTAATGTGTTCCTGGCATCAGATATCAAATTTCCTCAAAAGTTAATTCAAGGATTACCAACCTTCCCAGGTTACATGAAAATCTAGTAATTAATCAAGTGAGGAACCCATGCCCCGTCTATAGTTGTATTAATCAGCAGCATGGCTGTGGTAGTGCAGGAGCTGTTGGGTAATTCAAAACATATGACTGGTGAGTCAGCAAAGAATGTCCTTGGTACCAGCCACTAAAATAAGTAGAGAGAAAACATGGAAACAACTATTTTTTATCCTTCAGATATTATCAGATATTCTTGTCTTCTTTGTATTGCAAAACATTGTTTACTCTGTCAATAATATAAATATTTATAAAATACAACTTAACAGATCAGGAAGACTAGACATTCCTACATGTTGAGAGGTACAAACTGGTAGCGAAACATGATTTTCTGATCTATAGCAAGTGCTTTGTTGCAAGCTGTTTTCATATGCTGATTGCATATAGGATTTTGCAAATATTCCACATTTTAAAAACTCAGAAACACTCTGAGGTTATGATTCATGCCACATTGTATTGTCTTTGGATAGCAGAAACATCTTTAGATGTTAGTCTTCAACATCAAGAACTGATTTCATTCTGATTCTTTGAATTACAGAGTCAACCTGTAAACTAGCCCCAAAGGTTACACAAACACTCAAAACACTGAGATGTAGCCTTGGATCATAAATTTTTCAACAAGTATATATAGGTGAAAGAAGACTCATGATTCCATAAGAAATTCACTATATATTACATCAGTGTTCAAACACGGAGATTACTAACTGTTCCTAGGCCTTTGGTTCTATAATTTGAGTAGCTCCGCCAACTAAACGCATTACTAAACAAATTGGGAATTTGTGTATAATTTAGTGTTACTGAGCATATTAGTTGAGAAACTTCTCCAGCAGTTCTCCATTTTCTATCTCATGACTTAAGTACTCTTTGTGATACTAGATTGTATCATTAATCATCTTTTGATATACACTTAAACTCTACTTCAACTCTCAAGTTTTACAAGTAGAACAACTACTTAGGAATTGAAGAATATGTATTACCATATGCTGTCACCACAGAATGGTAAATGTCTAGTGCAAATACTCTAATAATACATGATAAAAGACTTCTAAGTAATTGTTAAATAATAGCAGTTGTGAATGCCATGTTTAATTGTAACAATTTCTCATTTGTTTTAGACAGCAAACTCTCATTCAATATGGTTAAATATTTGTTAATATTGTAGAATAATCTCCAAAACTCTGAAAATAAAGATATCATGATTGAAATAGATCTATATAGAGGAAAGCAGATTTGTTTCAGCAGAAAAAAAAAATAAGAGTTGCATTTTATTTTGTTAGTATTTTTTAAAAACACCCACCACAGAGAAAGGTGTTCAGATCCCTAACTTATTCATCTTGATATCCTGTGAAAATTTCAAAGTTATTTTTGCATTTTATGTTCTTGCATGTGACAGTTTTAATGGGGTCACATGTGATATGTAAATGTATCTTTATTTCTGACATCCAAAGGTATTTGAAAATTTTCTTCATAAATGCCATAACTTTCATAATTTAAAATGAAGACTACCTTTCATAATTTTAAATTATACAGATAAATATTACTGCTGTGTATATGCATACCTGGTGGCAAAATCACAGTCCATTTCTTAAATATTTTCACTAGAACTCATTTCTTTCCAACCAGAACTTCATAACAAAACCTCAGTGTGTTAGCACTCTGGTATTTCCCTTCTCATGTATGAGCACAGTTATTTTTTTTTTTTTTTTTTTAAATTTTTTGTTTTTCCAAAAGCCCCAAACATGAACAGGTATCTCATATGCTTTTCTTCTGCCATAGTGATGATATGATTTCCACAATAAAAATTCTATTTTTTTTTTTAATTTATTTTTTTAAAAATATCTATTTTTATAGTCTAAATAGACATCAGGAAAATTATTTAGGCTACACATCAGGAAGAAGTTCTTCACCAAGAGGGTGGTCGCACACTGGAACAAGCTCCCCAGGGAAGCAGTCACTGCCTGTCTGAATTTAAGTGTTTGGACTGTGCACTTAGTCACATGGTCTAAAATTTTGGGTAGACCTAAGTGTTGCCAGCAGTTAGACTCGATGATCCTTATGGGTCCCTTCCAACTTGGGATAGTCTATGATTCTATGATTCTGTGTAAATCGTGTAGTTAGTGTGGTTCCATAATCAGCTTAAGGAAATATTTAATTTCATCATTCTAAAAATTTTTAAGATCACAAAATTCTCTTTGTAACAGCTGCAAAAAAGTATCCAGGAGATGAGAAAAGAGTCAAGAAATGTTAAGAAACATCAATACTGAAGCTGTGCCTTAATGATGATATAGGGGGAAGTTTGCATGGGAAGCTGAGGTTCTCTTGCCCCCTACCATGCCCTGCCTTTTCCTCTGGGGCCCTGTTATTCTCTTTAACTTTTAGCGTGTAAGACATTCTTCCTCTCCCCTTTCGCGTCCACAGGCTCTTTACAATTTCACAAGCCCATGTTATTGAGCTGCTAGTTAGAAAAAGAATGAAGGCTGCAACTAGAGAGGGCAGAATGGTTTTGTCCAAAGCTGCTGCTGAAGAAAAAGCATACTAAAATCTGCTTCTTACAGGTCTAATTTCAGAACTAAGAGTTGTCTCCTGTAAATGTCTTGGCCCTTCACTCAGCCGCAGCCCCACCAGAGACAGGTCTAACTAGCTCAGGCTGGAATTTTTCAACCTCCTCTTTGTCTGCAAGATATGTCTGCAAGATATGTTATATTCTAGGTAGCTTAGTTGATATTCGTCTATCCATTGGAATTTCATGAAGTCTCCATACAGTGAAACATTTCTTGTTATATAAATAAATTCAAGAGTTGCTAATATTTCCTGTAAGCACACCATCAGCAGTGGCATAGTGAATCAAATTTCAATCACATTCAGTTTTAGAATCCTAAACCAGCAACATAGAACAGAAAAAAACTTTCTCTCAAAGCCTGTGTCTTTACAGATGCTAGCAGCATCCCCAAGATGGCACTATGCCATAGAAATATTAAGAAAGCAGACAAAAGTAAAAATTAAATTATCAAATATAACAACAAACACAGCATGTGGTACTGTTGATAAAAATAGAATTAAATGTGTCTATTTGAACCAGCCCATAAAATGCTAAAGTATTGCTAATATCAACTAATTAGCATAAATTATAAAAAGGTATTTTAACTTAGACTTTTTTAAAAATCTGAAGATACTGTAAGAAAACTATTTTATTAACATAAATACTGAAACAACAAATCACTATATTG
Source organism: Nettapus auritus (assembly GCA_011076525.1). NCBI lineage: Eukaryota > Metazoa > Chordata > Aves > Anseriformes > Anatidae > Nettapus > Nettapus auritus. The sequence continues at coordinate 12,944,339 of CM021772.1, forward strand.
AGGAACCCTGACAGTGCAACTCATATTTCTCTGGGTCATCATTATAATAGACTAATCAATGTTAATTACTATTTTGATCCAAGGAACAAGTTTCTGGACAATTTTCTCCATATAATATTGTATATTACACGTTATCATACAAGGAGCACAGTGCACAGGACAAGCAACCAGGTCATGGCGTGTCAGTCAGGCCATGGCACAGCAGTTTGCGCCTGCAGGGCTAGCAGGGAGGGCAGAGATCCCTCCCCACTCGGGAGACTGGCTCATCTACCGGCTGCCTCCCAGACACCAAACCCAGCCATGGTTACCGCCAGGCAGCAAGCGCTCACCGAAGCACTCGCCAAAAAGATGGAGGCAACCCAGGCTGAGTGCCTGCCCCAAAATATGGCTGTTAGGTCTCTGACTGCAGGGAGTGCATGGGCCTATTGCTGCCAATGGAGGGTGGCAGAGATACTGGCTGCCTGAGCTGTGAGCAGGTGGAGGATCTGATGAGCCTTGTGGCAGAGCTCAAGGAGGAGGTGGAGAGATTAAGGACTGTCAGGGAGTGTGAGGAGGAGTTAGACTGGTGGAGTCACTCTTGGTTGAATGCACAAAACTAAAACAAAATAAGACAAATGTTTGTATATATTATCTTTAGAAAGTTGTGTACATTGACGTGTGGGGATGTAACAATGAATATTCATTATAATTTAGTTTCAGCTTCTCTCTCTATAAAACCTATGTTACTCTGATAATTTATATATCCCATTTAATCATCATGAGGGAGAAAATATACAAAGGAAATGATGTATTTCCAAGAACATACTACCTACTCACTGTTTTGGATTTTCATAATTTATTTCACTAGAGATTTAGAAGGGGATTTATTTAAAGTACAGTAATAATTAAAAATATATGATGAATAACTTGAAAATTCTAGAATGAAATGTTCTAAAATTTTAGACTATTTGAAAATATTTGCTGCAGTTCTGACAATGGTCAGGTTCATGATTCACAGATACAGCAAAAGAAATGAATAGATACTGAACATCTTTCATCACTAAAAGCCTTTTTTGGCTTTCATACCTAGAATGAGCTGTGAAAAGTTCTTAAACTGCCTCTGCAGATTTTTGAGCCAAATCTATACAATAAAAGGTTGCTCCAAAGTATTATACTAAATGAAAAATTTGACATTCTACAATCAGTGTAAAACTGAAGGAGTAGATAATCTATTTTTTTTTTTATTTTTTTTTTTTTTTTCTTTCAGTAGCAATCAAATTTAAAATAAAATTCAGATTGATAAGTGTGATGCAGATATTTGGATATTTGCCAGGAAAAAAAATGTATATATACTTAAAACTTCAAATGTAGTTTTGTGCTTTCTACAGCATACACACTGAGATTTCTTACCTGATTCTTTGAAGCATGCTTACTGTTGGGAACAAAGTCCCGTGCTAGATGTATATGATGTTTGATCTAGCCAAGGTTATAGATTCTTTTGTCTTTCCTTCACGGAGTGAATTTTGGTGACATACAGAAATGTATCTAATCTTGTGAAGTAAAACCAGCTTAAACATAAATCCTTGTCTCATTTTTCAGTTTTACCTGGAATAGGATCAATACTTAAAGTGAGGTACTATGTTGCCATATTTCAGTGTTTTAAAATTATTTTCCATCATCTTACAAATAAGCAGATAAGCTCTGTTTGGCACAACTAACTGGATGATCACTGAACATAGATTACCATTAATGGACACTCCATAACATGCTGATCTTTTTTCTGTTTTTCTGTTTTTGTCTCAAAGACTTTCAATGAGTGACTAATTCAAAATCCATGTTATGCCTTGTCATTTCCTGTAGTGAATAATTATCTGCTTTTTATTAGTTCCTCCTGAAGTCAAATCCAGGAAGAATAAGGATCTATCTCAACAGTACTGTGCCTACTTGATGTTCAGTCAGTTCTACAGTAGCTACTTACTGAAATAATATCCTGAACTCACATAAAATGATATTGTATTTGATCTCATTTCACGAGTGGCTCTTACACTGAAGAGAGTGACTTCATAAATTTTGGTAAGATTGAGAGAGTGGTTTTTTTCCCTCATGTGCTAAGAACTGACAGCACACATACTATCACTAAGCTTGACATCATAACATGCTGGGAAGAGGAGAAAACACCAAAATATAAAGTACTCTGTGCATTCCTGCTGTTATCCCACCGAAAAAGCCTGATAGTCACTTCTGTTTCTCTGAAACTATCACCTTCATATCAAAACCAACATTATTATTATTATTATTATTATTATTATTATTATTATTTGTATAGGTAATTGCTAATTTTTAAAATATGGTATTATAAGATCTTTGATTATGTATTGCTTTCTTGGAAACTCCTAGATGCTTCTAGGCAAAGAAAGAAAAATTTTATAGAACATGGTATAATGAAATTCCTCAGCATTTATTCTCTGCCAGTATCATATTTTAAGCAGACAGAAGTTTCTCAATGAAAGCAATGAAATTTCACACTTGGTTAAGTAGCTCATTGAACCAGGTTGCAATGAATAACTGGAGTGACATTGTTCAGCTTTTGTTTCATGGAAAATGCAGCACTCATTGCCTTGCTAATCTGCATTTTTGTACCAATTCTTATGATATACATTTGGAAATGCATTTACTGATTACAAAAAATCACAGAATGACAGAACCACTGAATAACAGAATGGTTAAGGTTGGAAGGGACTTCTGGAGTTCTTCTGGTTCAACCCCCTGGCTCAAGCAGGGTCACCTTGAGCAGGTTGCAGGACCATGTCCAGGCAGCTTCTGAAGATCTCCGAGGAGGGAGATTCTCTCTCCACTATCTCCCTGGGTGACCTGTTTCAATGCTCTATCACCTGCACAGCAAAGAAGTGCTTCCTTATGCTTAGATGGAACCTTCTGTGTTCCAGTTTGTGCTCATCGCCTCTTGTCCTGGCACTGGGCACCACTGTAAAGAGCCTGGCTCCATGTTCCACCCCCTCCCTTCAGCTATTTATAGACATTGATAACGTCCCCCCTTAGCCACCTCTTCTCCAGGTTGAACAGTGATAACTCTATCAGCCTCTCCTCACAGGAGAGGGTGCTCAGGCCCTTCATCACCTTTGTGGCCCTCAAATCCCACACAAGTTTGGGATTAACTGGGAGTTTGTCATTTCCACAATCATGGTCCTCCAACACAGAGCAGCTGGGGTCCTGAAGCCCGTAACTGGTGTTAAAAACAGAGATGAAAAATGCATTAAATATCTCCCCCTTTTCTATGTCTCTCCTTTTGATTAAAAAGGGGAAAAAAATCTCTCTTAAATTGTCCAGACAGGCTTTACATTTTCAGAAAGAGCCGTGCACAGAGAAACAGTCTAACCTAGCATCCTGCAGAATCCTTGTGTATTTCCTGTATTGGAAATACCTGACTCCTGGACTTCTGGAAGAGGATTTTGGCTCTGTTATGCTATCTGCATGGACAAGGATCTACTGAGCTTCAAATTCCAAGAATTCTGGAACTGGTATGCATGTTTACTTACTTTCTGTCCCTGTATGTGAGTGAGGCAAAATCCTAATTTTACCAATAGAGAGAGATTGATTTTTGAGATCTCAAAGCATCATTCATAACATCTTTTCCCAAAGCATTAGAATGCTGTGCATGAGGACTGAAAGTTTCTTGCACTAGAATTTTTAAATAGAATAACTCTTCAACATCTGCTTCCACAATCCTACAAGGGATAAAAAGCAGAGAAAACTAACCCATTTGATGCAAAGAAGTAGAGAAGATAAATTTGGAATCAGGTGTATATCAGTCAGAAATGGAAATATATCATTCCTTTTTTCTGTTGCCTTTAAAAGACTAATTGAAGCTACACTATAATTTTGAGCATATTTTAAGAATGAGACCCTGCTATAATGGCTCAACTAGAAATCTGTTCAGGAAAGCTCAGACTATGTAGGATAAAACTGCAGTATCAAATGTTGTGTTGTAGTGAAATGCTGAGCTGGATTTACTGGAGCTATTTCAGGTAATGGAAGCAACTTATGTATCGAGCATGGAGTTCAGATGACTAATATGCGTGCTCTTCTCCATGGGTCTATTAAACTTCCATAAGCATAATCTTTCATATGTATTAAAATAGAAAAGATAGCAAATTAGTTCACACTGAGATCCATGCTCTGAGAAAATGCTTCCAAATCCCAGGGGGTATGCTGTAGTATGGATATGTCCTTATATACATAAAGCATGTTAAAATCTTCTTAGGAATGTAGTTTTCCTCATTCTGGACCCTGCTGGTTAACTATTAAACCTTATTGGATTCATCTTTGCATTTCATATAAGGACATAAATTATCTGAGATTATATTTATTTCCCCATATTACAGTATTTTTAGCAGTGACAGAAGTAATCTGATTTATATCGGGCTATGAAAAAGTCTATTGGGATAAGCATAAAAATCACAAGGTTAGGATGCTCATCTGTTAACATATTGGAACTTACTGTAATTGCATGAAGAATACAATTAATTCAAGAGACATTGACTGTTTTCTGTGCAGTAGAGGCGCAAGTCTATTAAACCTACATAAGTACTGGTCATTTATTAGAAATGAATTTCATAATTGTACAAAACCATTTTTAACATAAATAGTGGAAAGCACCAGACCAGATTAATGACTGATCAATTGCCAGCCAAATTTCTTATTTAATTAAAATTTAGTCTTTTTCACTCTAAAAATGAGAACAAAAGTATCAGAAACTACTCAAAAGTTATTTTTGTGTTGTGCAGAAATAGCTGGGATTTACTTATCTGAAACAATAGTAATGTTTTTATTCTTTATGTGAGCTATTTTTAAAAGTACATTGTCATGTGCAATAGAATTTCAGACTCAAATAACGTCAAATAAAATATAACAATTTCCTGATAAATAGAAGGCCTATAAATTGTTATGTTATTCTATGCTATGCTATGCTATGTTATGTTATGTTATGATAAGTTATTATTTAACAGTCATTTGTTAATGTTCCACCCAGGCCAGGATTTCAGTATTCCAGAGGCTGTACATAGACATCTGACATGCAGCACTTCACTAACAGTCTTACCACCTAAATTCATACAGAATTGTAGGAGTAATACTAACAATATTACCCCCATCATAAGGAGACCTACTGCACATGCAGGGTCTCAAAGGAGATTTTTTGGATACATTTAAAATTATATCTGCCTACAAGCCGTCAGTGTGTCAACACTGATCACAAGATCATCTGTGTATTATTAGCAGCACATAGAGGGAGCAAGGACAGCACGTGGAATAACGAAAACCAAATTTTGATTATGGATAACACAGTTTTCAGAGACATCATCCCACCACTATGAATGTCTTCTGTTTTGTTAAGTCTTTTCCCAGGTAAACACAGTGGAATTACAAAAGTTTTAAAAGGAAGTTGAACCCTAAAAGTCTGTATTAAAGACAGGTATTTGAAGGGTGGGAGGTGGCAGGGGGGTGGAGAAGAAACCCTGTAGTTCCCTGATCACCTCTATTTAAGCCTGAAACTCTATGAAAGAGCTGAAGGCTGAATCTGCCTCCATTATTAGTTTTTCTTCAGTAGTGCGGTAATTAAATGTTTAGAAAAGACATGTGGATGTTATATAGAGCAGCCCCTTCCCACAGAAACTCTGTAAAAAACCTCCTCAGATGTAGGCAGTTCTGGACTGAACAATACTCCCTTTGCTGAATAAGGAGGCATAAGGATGTTCAAGAGAACAGCAAGAGGTGATGTCCCTTAGCATCAGTTTTCTGCTGTTTCAGAATCCTTTCTAGGTCTCTCGTTCTGTTCCTTCCATAGTGTCTTATTGAAATTCACTGTGCTAAAATTTAAAATTTTACAGCACTTCTTTCCAATGAACACTTGACACAGCTGTGGTGGTCCCAAGCAATCTGCTTCCAAGAATATAGGTAATAGAGAATGTTCATCCTTCAGAGTTCAACATACTCTGACAAGGAAAGTAAAGCATTGGTAAGATTTCTTCATGGAAGGAACTCCTTTTCAGTACAGCTACAAAATATTTCAAACATAAGTCCATTTCACAAGTGCAGAGCAGAAATATCAGTTATTCTCTCACTCAAGCTGACTTCTTTTTCATCCCTCCCCCTCCCCCAAACCACTCTGTAAATGTTCAGCTCTACTACAGAAGTGTTCCTGTTAAAGACACCTTGATTTTTGTCTTGGTGGATCAGGTGAGTGTTGTTTTGTAGTTCTAAGGGGAGCATCATCTACTCAAAGTCAATATATTGTAGCTTAAGCATTGGAGGATTCTGTTAATTTCTTGTTACATCTCTCTCCACCACTACCTGTGAACTTGCTGAAGATTCTGCATATATACTGTGTTTCTCAGTAAGATATAGTACTAGAAGAACTACAGATTTAAAAGAGTGTTTCAGTGAAGTTAATCCTGTTAACATGCACAACATAACTCCTATTATTACTGGATAAAGGAATGTTCTAAGGAACATTCTTCTGCTCTAAGGAACTGCTTTGTCAAGGGGGTTGGACCTGATGATCTTTCAAGGTCCCTTCCAAACCCTACAATTCTGTGATTCTGCAATTCTGTGATAAAATTGTTTTTCTCAATGAGCCACTCAGGTGACAGGTATCACCTTTCTGAAGAGCAGACTCAACTTACAAATGCTCTGAGACTTTCTAGGGTACAAATTAGAAAAAACCCACTTCTACTCGTAATTATGACAAAGCAACAGGCTCACAAAAGCTTGTGAGTAATCAAATTATTTCTTCAGGTATAGGTATGACATACAGTTAGCAGTGTTTATAGTGATTGACAGACACTTTCTACAAACTGGAGCATTTTTTTTTTGTTTCTCCTCAAAAGTAAAAGGCAAGCTAAGGAAATGTATTAAAAAATAAAAAAAAAAAAAAGGAGTCTGTGTTAGTCCTAAGTCTTTATCTTTCCTGACAAAGTTTATTAAGCTGCTGTTAGCCTGATGACCTTGATCTCTGGGTCAGAAGAGAGCTTGTAGTATTAAAGCATGTTCTTTGTCTCATTGTCCGTGGCACTCTTGACATTTCAATCAACTCTTCAGCCTCTACCTCCACTCCCTGCCATCCCTTGACTGGCCCTTGACCCTTGTTCTTTAAGGGTGTTTTCTACCCTTTGCTCATCAAATCCTGAATTTGATTTTTCAGTTTGATTCATTAAAAATATTTCCAGCCTAATAGGTCATTAGTCAGAAGCATTTTTAATGATCTGCTTGTATTCCTTCCATCAGGAAGCCCATCTCTGCTGCCCCTATTCATCTTCTTAAATCCCCTCTGACTTAATTTTAGGTATCCTGATAATTATTAAGAACATAATGCAAATAAACTGCGAGACATACTTCATTGTAAAAAATATTAATAACTTCCCCCAGTCCAATGAGCTGTTTTTCATATTGTGATTATCCTGTTACAGAGACACGCACTCTTCATAGCTCCATCCCTCTTGCCCTTTTTTCAGAAAACTATGCAATTGCTGAAGTTGGAAGGGGCTTCTGAAGGTCTCTACCCCAGCTGAAGTTGCTCAGGGCTTTATGCAGTCAGGACTTGAAAACCGCCAAGGATGGAGATAGCACAACCTCTGTGCAACTTGTTCCACTGCTTGTCTGTCCTATTTTCATGCACCACATCTCTGAAAAAACAAAACAAAATAAAACAAACAAACAAACAAACAAAAAAACAGCTGTCATTTGCAGCATGTACAATAATGGTAACAAACCAGCAGTGGAAGAATTAGAAGGCAAAAGTAATCCCACATACAAATCCCATGTTTTTTTTTTTTTTTTTTTTTTTTTTTTTTTTTTTTTGTATGAACATCCACTGGGGAGCTGTTGAGGATGAATATAAATGGAAACAGTGCCTTCTTTTTCTGCATTTCCCAAAAGACAGCATTCTAGGAACAAACAAGCTGTCCCTATTTTCAAGTAGAATGAATAGTCACAGGCACTGGCTTGTGAAACGCACCCCAACTATTTTAAATATATTATCTGATACTTTTCCAAAACTCTGTGACTAAGACAACCTCTAATTACTTCCTGCTGTTATATTCCCTCTTTGCATTTTTCGTTATTACATCTCTGTGCAATATAATTTAAGAACATGCATTATTAATGATGACTGTATAAATATATATATATATTTTAATAAAAGTTGAATATATTTGCAATGGTCTTTTGCTCATTCATACATAGGATAATGAACAACAACAATTCAAAGCTGCATGAATTACAGGCAAGATGCAGCAAGACATGCATGCTGTACCGGCACCTGTGTGATGTGATAACCTACTGATATTTAATTCAGAAGCTTTTCAGTATATGATAAACTCCATGTATTGCATTTGACATAAGCTTTAAAGTAGTTAGTATCACAGATACAGCAGCATTAACACATAACATTTCTGATTATCACTGTTCTTAAAGAAATAATTTCATAACTAAAATAAGTTGTTAATCAGTCTTAGAATAATTTCAATATTAATTCCTGTGTCAGTTTTAAAAGACACCTTTATGCTTTAAAAGTACAGAAGTCTTTAAACTGTGTACAGTTACAATGGGAAAAATGAACTAGAGGGAAGTAAACTTGAGGCATCTCTATATGTTATACATTATTTTTTTCTCTATATATTAAATATTATTACAATCAGTCTGGTTCTTTTCCAATGACAGACACTGGTTCTTTATTCTTTCCAAGCTGTATTTATTAGTTTGATGATATGATTAGTGCTGTTGCTGACAAGAATCCAGAAATGGGTTAAACTCCATATATAAGGGAGTCACCGTCATCCCTCCTTTAGGTTGCTGGCAGAGTTTTGGTGATGTAAGCTCTCTTCAGCAAAAAGTAAATGATTTATTGTATGCAGACTACAAGTAAATACCACATAGTTTTCCAGGTTAAAATATATACTGTATTAGTGCTGTGTGATTAATAGAAATAGCTTTTTTTCGAAAACAATGTTGTGTAAATGAAAAAAAACAGGTTGTTGTAAGTTATATATTAATTATATAATTTAATTTCTAATAGTTATTTCATAAAATCATAAAATCATAGAATGGGTTGTGTTGGAAGGGACCTCAAAGATCATCTAATTCCAACCCTACTGCCATAGTCAAAGATGCCACCCACTAGATCAGATTGCTCAGAGACTCATCAGGTTGCTCAGGGATTTGAACGCCTCCAGGGTTGGGGCATCCACAGCCTTTTCCAGTGCCTCACCTCCCTCTGAGTGAAGAATTTCCTCCTAACCTCAAATCTAAATCTCCTCTCTTTTAGTTTAAAACCATTCCCCCTCGTCCTGTCATTATCTGATTGAGCAAAGAGTCACTCTCAATCTTTTTTATAAATCCTCTTTGCATACTGAAAAGTCACAAGGAGGTCACCCCGGAGCCTTCTCTTCTTTGGGCTGAACATCCCCAACTCAGCCTCTCTTGATAGGAGAGGTGCTCCAGCCCCTTGATCATCTCTGTGGCCCTCCTCTGGACCTGTTCCAACAGTTCCATGTCATTCTTGTGTTGGAGGCTCCACACCTGGATGCAGTACTTCAAGTGGGGCTTTACAAGGGCAGAGTAGAGGAGGACAATCACCTCCATCCTCCTACTTCCCACTCTTCTTTTGATGCAGCCCAAGATGCAGGTGGTCTTCTGGGCTGCAAGCAAGCATTGCTTTCTCATGTCAAGCTTTTTGTCCACCAGAACACCCAAGTCCTTCTCCTCAGGGCTGCTCTCAATGAGTTCTTCACCAAGTCTGTGCTCATGTCTGGGATTGCCCCAGCCCAGGTGCAGCACCTTGCACTTGGACTTGTTGAACCTCATTAGGTTCACGTGGACCCACTTCCCAAGCTTGTCCAGGTCCCTTTGGATGGCATCCCTTCCTTCTGTTGTATCAACTGCACCACTGAGCTTGATGTCATCTGCAAGCTTGCTGAAGGTGCATTCAATACTACTGCTATGTCTTTGATAAAGATATGAAACTGTATTGTTCCCAGGACAGACACCACTTGTCACCAGCCTCCAGCTGGACATAGAGCCATTGACCACCACTCTCTAGGTGTGACCTTCAAGCCAACTCTTTATCCACTGAATGGTCCACCCATCAAATCCATCTCTCTCCAATTTGGAGACCAGGATGTCATGTGTGATCATGTCAAAGACCTTGCAGAAGTCCAGGTAGATGACATCAGTTGGTCTTCCCTTGTCAACTGATGCAGTTACTCCATCACAGAAGGCCACCAGATTGGTGAAGCACAATTTACTCAATTTACACTTTACTCAGCCCTTAATCTGTGTTCAGTCCCACTGTTCAAAGACCACCTACATTCAGAAGAACATGTAAACTTCTGTCTAGATCCTTCTACTTAACCAAAACTTAAAAAAAAAAAAAAAAAAGTCTGGAAGGTCTTGAAGGTCTCCTGAACTATAGTCTTCATAGTTTTGTGCCTTCTTTTCTCTCCCTTTCATTTGTTCTTGGATAACACTCTTACACAATGCATTAGGTTTATGTGGCAAGGTTTTGGTAGCAGGGTGGCTTCAAGAATGTCTTCTGTGAGAAGAGTCCAGAATGATTCCCCACATTAGATATACAAGCCAGTTCCAACTGGCTTGAAAAGAGACCTGCTGCTGGCCAAAACTGAGCCAAGAAGCAATGCTGGTTGCACCTCTGTGAGAACAGATTTAAGAAAGGGAAAAAATTTCTGTGCAGCATCAGCTGGGAGAGAGGAGTAAGAAAAAGCCCTGCAGCCACCACAGTCAGTGCAGGAGGAGGGCAGGAGGTGCTCCAGGCACACAGCAGAAGTTCCCCTGCGTCCTGTGGAGGGGCCCATGGTGGAGAAGGCTGTCCCCCTGCAGCCCGTGGGTGCCACATGGAGCAGATCTCCACGCTGCAGCCTGTGGAGGAGCTCCTGGTGGAGCAGGTGGATGTGGCCTGGAGGAGGCTGCGGGCCATGGAGGGCCACCACAGGAGCCGGCCTCGGGCTGGAGCTGCAGCCCATGGAGAGGAGCCCACGCAGGAGCAGGGGGTCTGGGTGGAGCTGCCACCAGTGGGGGACCCATGCTGGAGCAGTTTGCTCCTGATGGATGGACTCCATGGTACGGAGCCATGTGGGAGCAGTTCTTGAAGAGCTGCTTCCTGTGGGAAGCCCACACAGGATCAGTTTGGGAAGGATGGCATCCTGTGGGAGGGACCCCATGTGGAGCAGGGGAAGAGAGTGACTGAGAAGAAGTGGCAGAGATGAAGCATTGTGGACTGACCTCAGTCCCCATTTCCCATACCCCTGCACCGCTCGGGGGAGGACACAGAAGAGAATGGATGGAGGAGAAAGTGTTTTTTGTTTGCTTTTAGTTTCTCACTTTTCTAGTCTGACAGTGATAGTCAGTAAACTACATGAATGTCCCTATATTAAGTCTGTTCTGCCCATGACAGTAATTGGTGAGTGAAAATTGAAGACAGTGAAACTGTACTTCTCTCAACCCTTGAGACTTTTTCATCCTATTTTCTTTCTCCCTCTGTTCCTTTGAGGAGGGCAAGTGTGGTGGAGCTTAGCTACTCATCATTGTGAAACACCACATACATTCTCATCTTTTCACTGATAATTGCTAAGTATTTTATGCATTGAGACATAATAGGGCAAATGGGATTGTTCTGAGCAGTTTAAAAAAAAAAAAAGCAACAAAACACAAACACACAACAAAACATAGTGATGTAATCACAGAAAGTTCCCTAATACAGATATTTAAACTTCCAAATCATTTCCCAAAGGAAATAACACAAGTCTGATACTAAAGTTACTGGAAACTAGCCATGGCAAAGTCCTGCCACACACAATTTAAGGAAGACTCATGCACCAGCTCCCAGGGGATCACTGACTTTTAAATTAACTAACTATACTCTGTGGGCAGATAAGACACAATTTGCTGTCAGTAACCAAGGAAAATGGACTTCATTTTGATGTCAATACTGTATTTTTACCCCTATTCTTTGCAAATGACAGAGCAAAAAAAAAAGTTAATTATCATAATGATCATAATGTATCCTTTGAAGTTTTGCAGCTTCAAAGTTAAGATTATGTTCACAGCTGATGTGACTCTTCAGTCCTTCTGAAAACCCAGTTTACTCATGTAGTGAATATGAATTTGTTGTGTACTATGTACAAACATACATATATACACATATAAAAGATAAGCTTGCTACACAACCAATAGCTAACTTAAGCTGATGGGAACACACTCTAACACAATTTTGTGTCCTGGAATATTCCTTTTGGTTAAGCCAACTAATTTGTAAAAATTTCTCAGGGCTGATGCTGTTAACTCTACTGTCTATTGTGTATAACTATTATGTTTTGGTTTGTACCATAAGGGGAAAAAGGACAAAATCCTTTTATGCTACCTATTAAAAATTGCTAAACCAAAAACTCTGTATGGCCTTAAGCTTGGGTTTATAGCAAAACTAGGAGGGAAAACTTGTTATATAATTTTGATTATTGCATTGTTAAGAACTTCATAAGAACTTAAGAACAAGGATCTTAGCCTTCTGTCTCTGAAAATATGCACTGGATGGATCTTGAGAAACCTTGTTTAAAATGTAAATTCAGATTTACTTATTTTTTAAGACATGAAAGAGAAGGTGTGGTGGTCTAATTAATCCAAGTGAAACACAGACTCTGTTTATATTTGCACAATTAGATAACTGTTTTCAGTAAATAAGAAAATAAGAGAAACAATATTCAATCCTAATGACATCCTGGATGCAGCAATATTTTCTGGATTTTTCACCTAACAGAGAAAGATTTTTTTTTTCTTTTAATGGAAATCTGCAAAAAGATAAAAGACAATTGGGGAAAAGGAAAAAAATAAAAAGAAAAATGAAAAAAGAAAAAGGAATCAGGGAAATCAGGAAGTGATTAACTTATGTAAAATATAGATAATTTAGATAATATAGATCATGCATCTCGCTGTGTGTCATCTATACCTGTGCGTCTATAATTCAGCTCTCCTGCAGCAGAAATGTAACAGTCAGGAGACTTGCAAAAGATTATAGTAAATTTATAAACATTTTAATGATGTTATATATTTAAGGGAATAGTTTAAAAATGTAATATTTTGAGCTGTATAAAAGTTCTCTGCAGCATAGAAAAGGCATAAACATGTAATAAAGCAAAATACATAAAGAATTTTTGATTAATTTAAAGCTATCATCCTCCAGATAATGACAGTCTAATGCAAGAAAACAACAACAATAATAATGAACTAGAGAAATCTCAAGACACCAGGTATTCAGTATGAATAGACTAGTTTATTAGTAATAGACTTCACATTTTTGTAAATCAGAACAAATAGGACAGTGGATGACTAAATTAGCTACAGCTACTCATAACATTGGCTAATTCCACTCAGCCTTACTTTACAGCATATCTAAGTTTGACTGATAAACTGTTGGAAAATCATGTATTTTTAAAATATTCTTCAATTTTCTTTTTGGAAAATATGAACTCTAAAGTTCATGTGGAAGGTGAACAGACCAGAAAAATCCAAATTTAAGCATTTTTTTTTCTTTATTTGTAGTTCTTCACACTTAATTAATTCTTTCAAAATATATTTAATTTATAATAACAACAATCAGAAACATGAAATCCAGTGTTTTCATTAGGAAAACAATTGTATATTGAGGATTCTGCATGTTTATTTATGGCTTTGTTTTAAAAGATGGACCTACACAAAAATGTATACCAAAATGAAATACTATATTAAAGCGAAATATGAATGTATGGAATTCATTAATAAAATAAAACATAATATGTGAATACAAATCTTCATATTGTAGGTAATTGATAAAAATTACAAAGCTTCTTCTTGTTAATCCCTAAATTCAAACTCCCATTTAAAACAGAAAATAGACATCATTTGAATCTGCTGAATGTAGAAAAATTGTATTTCCTTTTCCATTTGAATAAGTATTTTTAATAAAACACATTCATGACTAGTCCTATTTAATGTAAGTAACATATGAAGGTGATTTGTAATCCCCATTTACTTCCATTGAGAATTGGGTATTTTCTTTTGACACTTTTAAAAATGCAGTTGTTCACTTCTTTCACAATCTATACAGTATACTTTCATCTGAGTGCAGAATGAATAAAAACAGTAATGCTATCAAATTTTTTCAGAACTGGTTCAAACACAGCTGAAGTTCACATCTAGCTAGTGGTTAATATCATTTGTTGGATGTACTTTATGTAGAGATTGATGCATAAGATGGTGTTGAGAAGCATGACAACCTGAGAGTTATGGTCTCACATACAGCAAAAAGTCCATATTCCAAGGGGTCAAATCTGGCTCCAACTAAATTTTTACTGGTTTGCCTTAGTAATAGATGCACACTTGGTTGTGACCTTGAATATGGTTCCACTCATATCACCAAATCATCTTCACAGTTAATGTTCATATCTTTCTGTTGTTACTGTGTTAAGCTTGTACTATGTGAGGCTGGTTTGATTTGGGGTAGCGAAAAAGAAGCAATCTGAAGTCAACAGCAATCCCTAGAAATAATTGAATAGATCACTGAAAAATATTTGGACATAAATTTAAACCTAATATTTCTATCACAAAGAAAATGTTTCACTTACTTAGGTATGTTTCTCAAAGATTTTAGAGGAGACATGAAAAGCTGAAAAGGACTTGAAACCCAGCTGTCCCATGATTCACCAGAGGTAGCCTCTAGCTTAAATATGAGGCATGGTGGCATGTGTTGCCAGGCTTAATTTGAGGATTAACTGTATTGCCTCAGGGCTTGTTCTCCTTTTAAGAATACATAGAGAGAAGTTCTATAATCAATTTCTGCTGCTTTTGAACCACTTAACAGATGCACAGACTGTGCTGGCTCCAGATCTTATCATTAATTCCCTCTCTCCCCGAAAGAGAGGACAAGCACCTTATTTCAGCCTGCATTAGTGACCATGCCATAGTCATTACTTGTCCCAGTTTGTCAGCAATCCAGATTCCTTTCTGACTTGCTACTCTTTCCATTTCGTTTTGGATGAGTTTTACTCTTCTAATTCATAATGAATTATGCTGACAATAGTATATATATGTTAACAAAATAATGCATACGGGAATTAGAGGTAAGCCATATGCCAAATTCTGGCTATAATTCTTTAATATTGCAAAGCAGTTGATATTCAGTCTCTTCTGCAGCCATTTAATACACTGTTTGATATACTTATGTTCACAGTTTTGGATATAGAAAAAAAATATCAGTAGATGGTGGAGAAAGAAAGCAATTCCAAATGTATAACTTCTAAAATGTACTGTTTGGACTCTAACACTTGTCAATTACAATAGAAATTGATACATTTCCATTTTTTTTCCTCAAGGTAATTTTAGCTCTTGCAAGTATATTCTCCTGTGGTTATATACTGGATTTTACAAGATGGCATTCATTTAGAGATCACTGGACATGAAAGTTGCAGATGACTGTGCAATAAGTAATCTATGAGTCACAAAAGGACAAGATTTACTAAAATCACAAATATGTTTTCTGGCAATGGTAGACAGAGGCCAATGATGCACTGCTGCAAACTGAGCTACAAAAAAATATGTGGACCTTAGTTCCATGTGGGAACTAACAACCAGTAAACTCAGTCCATAACAGGAAAAATATAGAATCATAGAATCACAGAACCATAGAATAACTTGTGTTGGAAGGGACCTTAAAGATCATCTGATTCCAACTGTGAGAAATAAAGTTGCATTTTTGCAGTGGAAAATTCCACTAACCTTACATATTCAAAAGTTATGGTGCACACATAACAGTGGCATAACAGTGGGGAGTATGTAAAGCAGATAAGGGGAAGGTCCCACTGTCCAAAAATAAGAAGGATACATAAGAAAAACAAGATGAGCAGTGAGAAATCAGTAAAATGACGGGCCCTCTAATCACAAGAGAAGAAAGTTAAAAAAAAAAAAAAAAGGAAAAGGAGAAATTCTCGGTTGGTCAAATAAAATTGCACATATATGGAACAGTAATAAGTGTTGAGTAGTTTGTGAGCCTGTAGTACTCAGCCAATGAGGAAACAGGGGAGGAATTAAACATTGGGTAATAGGGAATATAAGGTTATGATATACTTTTGATGTGTGCTCCTGCTTGCAGGACGCCTACCATTGCAATCATGAATAAAAATGCTACTTCACTTAGATCCTCTCCTGAGCCTGTGTTATTGGCTGCAGATTGTTTGTCGTACAACCTCCCTACCATGGACAGGGACACCACCCATGGCCCTATCACATTGCCCAGGGCCCCATCGAACCTGGTCTTTAACACTTCCAGGGATTTGGCATCCACAATGGCAACTTGTTCCAGTTCTTACCACCCTCTGAGTAAAGAATTTCCTCCTACAATTTACTGTAAATCTCCCCTTTTTATCATATAAAACAATCTCCCTTTGCCCAATCACTATCTGCCCGTGTAAAATGTTGCTATGCAACAATATGAAGTATCTACTCCAGATACAATACTCATATCCCCTTAATATGACACACTTTTTTGACACATTTTTTTTTTTTTTTTTTTTTTTTTTTTTTTTAATAAAATCACTTTCCCACACAGTATTCAAAATTAGAGTGGTAGCGCTAATCCTGTAGCTCTTTTTCTTTTGATCAAAATCAATAAGGAAAAATGTCTGTCACAGACAATAGCTCAAGAGGCAGATGCAAGGACTGTAGTTCAATTTTAGTTTTTTTTTCCAGACATGAATACCTAAATTTAAAATTAATGGGCTAGTAAAGGGCTGGTTTGACACTTGCACTGGGAGAGAGAGGACAGAATTAATAATAAGGGACAGTCATTTACAAGAAAATAACTTGATAATTTATTCCCTCTTGCATGGATACCTACACAGAATTAGAGATTTTCCTTATTCACAAACAGGCAGCAATTCCTTAAATATTTTAACATGAACATTTTTATCTATAATCCTGAAATAGAACACCAGGTCCTTTAAAAAAAAAAAAAAAAACAAACTTTTTTTTTTTTTTTTAAATCACAGTTATATTATTAGAATAAAATACTAAACTTTAAAATTTTTCCTTAAAAATACCAAATGAAATGAAATGAAAAGAACCAACCAACCAAGAAAACCTCAAACAAATTCATATAAAGTAATTTAAATAGATCTAAAAGAACTGGCATATTGTACAAGATGACATTTTCTTATTAAAAAGCAGCTACAGTTTTCTAAAAGGAAAATTTATATTTGAATTAATGGAATAGGGAGAGGTCATAAAAACATTAGTAGAATTACTGGATGCCTTGTGATTTGGAGCTCTTTAAAGCAACAGTATAAATGACATCTAAAAATAAATCAATATTTCAATCTCTGTGTCATTTTCCATAATTTTTAATAGAGTCAACAGAAATCATATTTTATCTAAAATTTGGAAGTAGGGTAGTTAATAAAATATTATATCTTCCAAGTGGATATGGGTCTGAGCTACAAAAACAGCATTTACACTGAGAACTTCACGCATCTGCTGAAACCTACAATTGTTTGTTTGTTTTCTTTCTGAAGTCAGAGTCAGTTACAAGGGTCTCAAATCTACAAACAATATAGGTACATCTGAACTGACAAATATCTTTTAACTTTGATTGGACTGCTGATAAGCTGACTGTTAAGTGACAATTAACCACTTACTAGACTAACTTCGTATCAAAAGCATAATATCTGATTTGGTAAACTTTAGATTTCATACTTAACATCTTTAGACTTTTTTTAACAGACTTCAAAACTTGATTCACCAGTGTCCAGTTCCTGTCTTCAGTGGATTGCATTAGTGAAGTCCTGGAAACCATTTCCAGTCACGACAGAGAAGAAAATCATCAGGGGTAGTCAGCATGGATTCAGCTAGGGAAAGCCATGCCTGACCAATCAAATAAGGCTCTTTAATGAAACCACCAGCCTCATGGATGAGGAGGAAGCAGTGGATATTTTCTTCCTGAACTTCAGCAAGTATGGTCTGGATGATGAGTGATGTGTTTCAAAAACTGTCTGAAGGGCTGGACCCAGAGGGCCATAGTCAGTGGTGCATAGTCTAAGTGGAGGACAAGAATGAGTGGAGTATCCCAGGGGGTCAATACTGTGTCTAGTCTTGTTTAATATCTTCATTAATGATACGGACAATGGGGTAGAGTGCACCCTCAGTAAGCTTGTGGATGACACAGAAGTGGGGGGAGTGGCTGACTCACCAGAGGGCTGCAGCCATCCAGAGGGATCTTGATAAACGGAGAGGTAGGCTGACAAAAATCCCAGGAAGTTCAACAAGGAGAAGTAAAGAGTCCTGTACCTGGGGAGGAACAACTCCAGGCACCAGCACATGCTGGGGGCCACTCAATCAGAAAGCAGCCTGGCAGAGGAGTCCAAGAGGACTCCAAGGGCTAGTAATGTGTCCTTGCCACTAAGGAGGCTAATAGCATTCTTGGCTGCTTTAGACAAAGTGTTGTCAGCAGATCACAAGAGGTGATCCCCTCTCCTCAGAGTTGGTGGGGCTGTGTCTGAGGACTGTGTCAATTTTTGGTCTCCCCGGTACAAGACATACATGGACAAACTAAAAAGAGTCCAAGGCAGGGACAAAGGTGATGAAGGGACTGGAGCACCCCTCCTGTGAGGAGAGGCTGATAAAGTTATCACTGTTCAGCCTGGGGAAGAGATGGCTCAGGGGGGACCTTATCAATGGCTTGTATTGGGAATAGTATAGCCAGCAGGACCAGGGAGGTGATTGTCCCTCTCTGCTCTGGTGAGGCCACACCTTGAGTGCTGTGTTCAGTTTTGGGCCCCTCAGTATAAGAAAGACATTGAAGCCCTGGAACTTGTCCAGAGAAGGGCTACAAATCTAGTGAACGGCCTGGAACACAAGCCCTATGAGGAGCGTCTGAGGAAGCTGGGGTTCTTTAGTCTGGAGAATAGAAGGCTCAGGGCAGACATTATTGCTCTCTACAACTTCGTGAAAGGAAGGTGTGGGGAGCTGGGGTTGGCCTCTTCTCAAAGGTAACTAGTGATAGGAATAAAGGGAATGGCCTCAAGTTGCTCCAATGGAGGTTCAGCTTGTAAATTAGGAGACATTTATTCTCAGAAAGACTGGATAGGCATTGGAACAGGTTGCCCAGGGAGGTGGTGGTGTAACCATCCCTGGGGTTTTTTAAGGATAGGCTGGATGTGGTACTTAGGGACATGGCTTAGTGGGCAATATTGGTGGTATGGGGACAGTGTGACTAGATGATCTTGGAGGTCTTTTTCAACCTTAATGATTCTATGATTTCCCGGGTGTTGAAGCGGTGGAGAAACTGTAAGTATTTTCCCAGCAGGATAATGAAGTAACTTCTCTTGATGCAATGCCTCTACAATTACCTTATCTTACTCTTTTGGTACATTTGTGAAAAAGCCATTGGGTTATGATGCTATAAAATTAGTCTTTGTCAGTACATCATTTTGGAGAAATCTGTATTCAGTCCATACTTTATGAACTAATGTTAGCTCTAACAAGAGACCAAAACAAACATGGACAGATTCCAGGAAAGCTATTTGCTGTTTCCATATAGTGAATGTTATTTACAGCTCCAACATGTAACACGCAGAGTAGCAAATCTGTTTATTTACAGAAAGAATAATGGACACCATGTAAAAAGGACTACATATGGACAAGTATTATATAAGCATTGCGTCTGTTAGGAACACTAAGGTGAGATATTAATAAACATGTTCTGATATTTGCTGAAAAATGGCTGGAGAATTAAATGCTAAATCTAGATTAAAAGGTTTTGAGCCTGTTTGAATTCCTTTGTGTTTTAATTGTATGCTATATTCAAATAATGGAGCAATAGTAATAGTGGCAAACTCTATGTTTCAGCTGTTGTATAACTGTTGTCTTTCTTCCTCATTCATATTAATAAGATTACAAAATCACAGAATAATTGAGGTTGGAAGTAACCTTTGGAGACCATCCAGTTTAACCCACTTTATTAAGTCCATTGCCCAGGACTGTATCCCATGAGTTTTTAATATTTCCAAGGATGGACACTCCATACCCTTTCTTTGCAACCTGCTCAAATGCTCAAGCAGTCTAAACCAACAAACAAACGAACAACAACAACCCCCCCCCCTCAAAAAAAC
The DNA here is from genome assembly GCA_011076525.1 of Nettapus auritus. Taxonomy (NCBI): domain Eukaryota; kingdom Metazoa; phylum Chordata; class Aves; order Anseriformes; family Anatidae; genus Nettapus; species Nettapus auritus. The sequence goes on from CM021772.1 coordinate 12,964,537, forward strand.
AAACAACAACAAAAAAAAACCACACACCCTGTTTTCTGATGTTTAGATAGAATTTATCATATTTCAATATGTGCCCATTATACAATTTGAGCATTTTATCACTATTCATCCACACACATTAATTGAGATAGAAGCTATCCTATGGAAGGTGATTCCGTGGACAAATGTCTTACTAGGAAACTGAGATGTAAAGAATCATACAATCATAGAATATCCTTAGTTGCAAGGGAACCATGAGGATCATTGAGCTCAATTCCTCGATTCCACACAGGAAAAGTGAGAATTAAACCATATATCTAAGAGCATTGTCCAAACTTTTATTGAAAACCAACAGGCTTGTACCCATGACCACATCCATATTCCAGTGGCTGACCACCCCATCAGTGAAGAACTTTTTCCTAACATCCAGCTCATCTAGTCAAAATTTCCCCTGAGGTAACTTCACACCATTACCTCACATCCTATCCACAGAGAAGAGATCAGCACCTCTATTTCCTCTCCCCCTTATAAGGAAGTTGGAGACAGCAATAATGTATTCCTTCAGTCTCCTCCAAGCTGAGGGAACCAAGTGTCTACAGTTATTCCTCACAAGTCATGGCCTCTAGTCCTTTCACAATCTTAATTGCCCTCCTTTGGACACACTCTAATAGTTTTATATCCCTCCTGTATTGTGGAACCGCAATCTGTACATGATACTCAAGGTGAGGCCTCACCAGTGATGTGTGTAGTGGGACAATCACTTCTTTTGACCAGTTAGCTAGACTATGCTTAATGAACCCTGGGATCCTGTTGGCCCTTTTGGCTGCTAGGGCACACCTGACTCCTATTGAGTTTACCATCAATGAACAGCCCCAGATTTCTTTCTGCAAGGCTGCTCTTTAGCCATTTGTCCTCCAGTCTGTATATATACCCAGGATTGTCCCATCCCAGGTGCAGAATCCGACACTTGCTGTAGTTGAATTTTAATTGTTTGTTGATGGCCCAAGCCCTCTAATTTGCCAAGATCTCTCTGTAAGACCTCTCCAGACTTGAGAAAGTCAAAAACTGCTCCTAATTTAGTATTTTTTGCAGACTTAGTGTGCATTTGAGTCATGTGTTCAGATAATTTATAAAAATATTGAAGAGAAACAGCCCTAAAATGAAGCCCTGTAGAACCCCACTAGTGACTGGACATCAGCCTGATTGGAACCCCATTTACTATAAACCTTTGGTTGTTCACACATCATCTTGAATATGTGTCTAGCTGTACGCTGGACATTTTGTCCAGAAGGATAATGTGAGAAATAATACCAAAAAGTTTGCTAAAATCTAAAAATACCACACATCTACTGACTTCCCTATGTCCTTTAGGTGAGTATTCTTGTCATAAAAGCTAAGTTAGTAAGGTATGACTTTTGACTTTCCCGTCATGGCCCCATGCTGGTTTTGACAGGAACAAGTAGTCTTTAACATTCACTAAATAGAAAGGCACATTTGAATAAAATAAAAGCAAATCTAATCTACAAAATGATAGGAATTGCTCTGCTCTTTTTTTTTTTTTTTTTTTTTTTTTTTTTTTTTTTTTTTTTTTGCTTTGGAGATACTGAAAATAAGGGAGAAAAAATATCTACACTGTGGGGTTTACCCATAAATGCATGCTCTTTCTAGATTTTCCTATGTCACTATAACAGCAAGAGAAAACCATCCTATCCAAGGTAGATAAGGAACTTGCCCACACAGTTAATTTTTTTTCTTTTTTAAACTGAATAAACAAATTAATCTCTATATACTATATTGCCAATATAATTGAATTTTTTTCCTGTGTAAGACTGAAGAATATGCAAACATCTTTTTTAAATGCTTCTGTCTACAGCTAATATGTCACATGGTTTCCAGTGCAGTTTTAAGTCTGGCTGAGATAATGAAAGTGTTCTGTTGATGCTGATGGATTACTTTCATAGCCCTATACTAAACTCACTTGTTTGTTTACTCTTGGCATAAAATAAAATAAAATAAAATAAAGTAAAATAAAATAAAATAAAAGAGTGCAATGTCATTTGGTGCAATGTCAGAAACACATCAGTGCTGCCCATAGAGGAGATGGCCTTGGTCCAGTGAATCAAGGTTTTCAGATGTTTTCTTGGTGACGCAGACAGTGTAATAATAATAATGTCTTTGTCACCAAATAGAGTTTTATCAGAGTCCAGTTTTCTCCTTTGTAGTAGTTATATGCTATTTCAGAGCAAAACAATAAGATGATAGAGTGAAATATCAATGTTACTGTTATTGCATACCTTTCCTAATCTCCCTTTTTTTCTCTTAATTGCTGCCATATCTGCTGTATCGCAAGACATTAAAAAAGTGAAAAAGTGAAGAAGTGAATTGCAAGAAAGGCAATACTCCACAAAAAACACATAGTACACTTATTACAAATAGTTTTACAACAGGCTGTTTCCACTTTTCCTCCAAACATGTAAATTCAATTATCTGACTGTTCCTGCTGAATTTTAACTTTAAAAATCAGGGACTCCATAATGATTTTTAGTAAAATTCTTTGAATTACAATTCTTTTAAACAAAAGAAATCTACCTACCCACCACTGTGTTTTGCTTTTTGTAACAGGGAATACACTTCTCCTGTTCTTTAGAATAATGTTTACCAATAAGTTTCTCTGAGCCTGTCCTGTACATATATGAATATTGGTCCCTCTTACCCATACACTTCCACTGAGGTTTTACAGTGGGAGCTGTGCATAAAACTGCTGAATGACAATCTATCATTTCATATTAAGTGACTGACTGCTGCTGATGCCTAATTGTCTCCTATGCCATTAAAGAAAAGCAGATGTAGGAAAGCACAAGCTGTCCTTGGGATAAATTCAAAGTTGAAATAAATAATGGTATGAATTGGTCTTCATTTAAAATTAAATAAAACAAAACCAGGTCTGATCCAATTGTTTGGATGGCTGTAGCTTTTCAGTTTAGTTTCAGAAGAAGTAAATCATACTCAAGAGGACAGCAATTTCTGTTTTGAAGGTGAATATCCACCAATTATTTTTTTTAGTTAAAAATTTCACAAGCAGTAATTGCCTACAGAGTTCAGGATTTGTAATCAGCAAATGTGACCACAAAACCTATTATTATCCACTTAGTGTAAAAATAATGTACTTCTCCACTACCTTCCACAGATAAACTTCTGAAGAAAAATAAAATGTAGCTATGAAACAAACAACAAATGTTCAGGGTAAAGCTGTTTATTTACACAATTATCCTCTACTCATCTGAGTGATTCTTAAAGAATTATGGCAGTTACACTATTCCAAGCTGATTTCACCAAGAGCACTCTATGACTGGAGATGTGCTGCAGGTAATTTTTGCAGCAATTGCTAGTACAAATATATAAACCGTAGTGATATGGTGCAATTCTAACTGTTCAATAGAAATGCACAATTTAAAAAATACGGTACGACTGATTTTATAGACCTTCAGAAAAACTAATGCAACTAAATTTGACTAAAGAAAAATAATATTAGAGGTGTGAGAAATGGAGCAGAATGAGATCTCAAGAAACCATCATGCTGATTTCTTGCTCCCAAATAAGATCTGTATGTAAAATGCAGTCAACAAACATTCATTCCATGCTTTTTTTTTTTTTTTTTATAAAAGTAATCATTCTATCATTAAAAATTATTCAAGTATTAAAAAGTCATAACCAATAGACTCTAATTTTTCTCACAATCTCATTTTTCATCTATTTATTAGATCACTGCTATAATGTATCAAAAACAAAGTAGAAAAAGTAATTTGAAAACAATGTGAGAGTCATGATAAAATCATTACAATATTTAGATTCCCCAGAGGACTTTTATTATTATTATTATTTTCTTTCTTTCTTTCTTTCTTTCTTTCTTTCTTTCTTTCTTTCTTT
>CM021772.1:12968452-13006430 GCA_011076525.1 Nettapus auritus
TTCCTTCCTTCCTTCCTTCCTTCCTTCCTTCCTTCCTTCCTTCCTTCTTTCCTCCTCTCTTTCTCTTTCTCTTTCTCTTTCTCTTTCTCTTTCTCTTTCTCTTTCTCTTTCTCTTTCTCTTTCTCTTTCTCTTTCTTTCTACCAATGAACACTCTTTTATCAAGGATAGAATAGCAAATCACCTTCAGTCTTGCAGAGCCATTGGCATCATTTCGCTAACTCTTTAAGACTAATTTAATTTTATGAATCTAAAGCCACAGGCTTGCCTAAGCTTTAATAAAATGCCAGCTTCTGATATATGTGAGTTATTAGTATGCAAAGTTAAAAACTGGAGAATTTTATAGGCTCTAGTTGTTGCTTTCATTATAAATCTATAAGCTACCAGTGCCTTCTAAACTGTATCCTTGTTCATCCATCTAAAATGCCAGTTTAGCTGCAGAGATGTCTTATCATTCTTTTATTTACACTGTAATCAGGCTGTCAATGCACATTAAAAGTGGTTCCTCTACAAACGCAGATATAAAACTAAGGAAAAATAATATTAGTAATCCATTTCATGTGTTCCTCCATCCATCCCTTGCTGGATGAAGAACACTGGATTGATTCTTGTATTATGTATACATTTATACTTGGCTACGATACAAAATGCTTGTTGGTCATGTTATTAGTAAAGTTACAATGCTACAAAGTACTGTCACTGGTTACACTTTTTAGTATACTTGGGTCTGGGTTTTAGGCAAGAAAATAGTAATTACACCTTGTTTAGTCTGCTTCCACTTTTTAGGTGCTATTGGTCTCTTTTTTTCAGCTCTAGGCTGACTAAGAACATTACTCCTTCTAAAGGAATATAATGATATATTATTAATCTTTTCATAGTTGAACATGTCTTATTCTAGGTCTGCTGTCATTGAGTGAATACCATATTTATCATATCTGTAGCTAGGACTCCCACATAAAACTTGTAGGGAGAGAAGCAGGTAAATGCATATCAAATATAAGCCCCCCCCTTTTTTTTTTTTGTACATAATTGGTTATTTTCATTGTAGACAATACAATATGTCTTAAGTAAATACCCTGTAAACCTGAAGGTATACATGTGTAAAGAGCAATGGCCCAGACTCTGCTTCTATTAATATTTCCAAAGGTGTATCATTAACATGGTATTAAATGTGTTAAAATTTATAGCCTACAGTATTCAAGTACAAGTGGAAATCAATTACTGTTCCCTATTAAAGTACAAGTTATGGACTATTAAGCAATGCCTTAAATGGACCAAGGTTATTACAGAAAAAAAAATTAATGGAAAACATTCTAACTCAACATGGTCATGAGCTCTCACAGGGGAGGAAAAAAAAAAGGCCTTAATTGTCAGTATTTCAGAATGATGTAGCATTGCTAATCAATGAAGAGGTAAGAATGACCATCAGATTATATCAGACCTCTGTGTAATGAAAACTAATGAAGTTTATGGTGAAGTGACACATGTTCACACACTTGGAGATATGCTAAAATAAATGAATTTGTTTCACAATAATATGCAATTAACTGGAAAATCCCAGACTTTAATTTACAGCTCAGCTGCTTCTGTACAATGGACTTCATATAGGTCTTTAGTGCTCTCTAATGATTGATAGGGCTTTCAGAGACACAGAATTTAGAAATGAAGATGGCCACAGAGCAGATTTTCAAACCACAAGACAGTTAATATGAAAGTTAATTTAAAATAACTTTTAAATTAAAATAGAGACGTGATAGTAAATGTATTGCTGAGGTCCAAATATAATATATCTATTACACATATTCTATCCACTAATTAGGATTTATTTTTTTTTTTTTTTAGAAAAAGAAAATTAGGTTTGTTCACATAAAGCTATTGACACTGTAATTATTGTTTCAGTTTTAATCCAAGTCCACCTAAAGGCAATTCAAAACCTTGAAAACACCCCAATGCCTTTAACGGAATAGGATCAGGCTCTTATTTCTATTTTTAAATTTACTTTTGCCTGTGAGAGAACATTGATTGCTACTAAGTGGTGGCAAAATGAATGACTTGTGCTCAAGTGCTCAATTATAATATTATAAAGCTTTATCTACATTAAATGTTGCATAATACATCACAATATATAGATAATTGCAGGGAGATACAGAAAAGCAAAAATTTGGCTAAAAGATGAGTTAACGTGTTCCAAGTCTATATTAAATGTATTATTGTAAAAGATTTTAGCGTACTGACTAGGTAAATATACCTCTTATATGCCTTATTCCTTTTAACCATGGAAAGATGGGATTCAGAAAAACATATCATCTTTGAGTTCAAAAGATAGCATAAAGGTTATGTAATTTTAGTGTGTGTATGAGAAAAAATAATTGGAATATAGTCAAGTACTTAAAGGAAGTGTTTGGACACTCTCTCAGAAACATGGTTTGATATTTGTGTCCTTTTTGGACCCAGGAGTTGGATCTAATGACCCCTGTGGATCCGTTCCAGCTGAGGATATTCTATGATTAAAAAATATTTCCCCCATTTAAACACAAAGAAAATATACATTATAATGTTTCATAGTGTAGAATAACTCTAAGCACACTCTTTGCTTGTACTATAGGAAGGAAAAAAGTTCTCACAAATTCAGAAAAAAAAAAAAGTGAAATTCACTTTTCAACAATAGGCAGCACACTGAAATAATTTGGAACAAAATAATTCAGTCAATCCTACTAAAAACATCAGGTAAATGCCATATTTACCTTATTCTCCTGAGGTGTCTATAGGCCAAACTGCTCAATGGCAAGCACACATTGCAACACTGTCTTCCTCCCTTATCAATTTCCAATTGTGAGAAAAGAAATTAGACATGAACATCTCTTTCCACCTGCCTTTGCACAAAACTTAATCCTGCTAGCACTAGTGACTCCCGTCACTAGATTGTAGCAGTCATTGATAGCTTTTATCACCAAGAACAAATAATCCTGCCTATAATAGTCTCAGGAAGAAACTTTACTCTTTTTTTTTTTTTTTTTTCTTTTTTTCTTTTTTTCTGATTATTAAAACAATATTCCTTATCTACATCCAGATAACATGGCATGCCCTCCTGCACAAACACATGAATATTTCACAGAATAATAGAATAGAAAATAGCTTAGTTGGAAGGGACCAATCATGTAATTCTAAACAAAGGGCAGGGACACCTCCCACTAGATCAGGTTTCCCAAATACCCATCTAACCTGTCCTTCCAGGGATAGGGCACCCACAGCTTCTCTGGGCAACCTGTTCCAGTGCCTCATCATCTGACTCATGAAGAATCGCTTCCATATATGTAATGTAAATCTACTGTTTTGGTTTAAAGCCATTAACCCTTGTCCTATCACTACACTCCATCCTCTTGACACCCTCCCCTCAGAGGTTTATATATATAAAACTTTATATACACTAACCTTTAATGCAACACTTACTTGCCTGTATATTGGTACCAGATGCATGACTGGCTAGGGGAAAAGTCTTTGCAAAGTTGGGCAGCATCTCACAATTTCAATGCAATTTGTACACTGTCACAAATCTGATAGTTCAGGACCGCTGCTCTTTTTTGTCAAGCTGAGTCCCATCTGGAAGCACCTAGGATAGAATATCCATTTCATATTCAACATACACCAGAACATCAGATGTCACAGAGATAGTATAGTTTCAGGGAAGTCATGCCAGTTTCATGCTTTATTTCTTAGTAGAAGTGCAAGATCTCAGGTACAATAATATTACTCTGCATAAGGTGGTAAAACAAAGAAGATATCAAAGAATATAAATTGTATACTGATACAGAAGAACCAATTCATGCTACTCATATAATCTTATTTATTTTCTTATTATGTAAATAATTTAATGTATTAATATTTTAAGATTTCTATATATGATGTTCTAAGCTCTCCTACCAATTTATTCTGCTGTTGGAAAGTGTTAGAAATAAAGATTAGAATACAAAGTGGTGTTGATATGTAAAAACAAAGGTGTAAAACTAATAATGAAGTAAGATGCAGTTTGACAAGTGCATGCATAAAGTGCTGCGCTTGCATACAATAGCAGATATTAAAAGGAGATGACTGAAAATTCTGCAAAGAAGGATTTGACATTTAAAGATTCTTGTAATTGTACATAAATCAATAGTACTTTTCTGTTGTAAACAAAAGATAATATGAAATATATGCTAAGGAATGTCACATCTAAAATATGCAAAACAATCATTTCATGCTATTAAGCCCTGCTATGATAAGAATAAAACACTCCCTCTGGGGCAGGCAGTGGATTTCAAGAGCAAGAAAATTTCAATGAAATCTGATCCTTCTTTAAGCTGTCCTTTCTCTAAATTTCTTGAAACGCTGTAAGTAATACCTTGTGATCTGTTATAACCTTCTAACTAGGTACCATCAGCATCTGTCATCCCTATATCCCATCCTTGCTATTCCTTCTAGTACTTCTACACTTAAATTCTCATTCATCCTGCATTCTGAACTTTCCACTAAGAATCTCTGCTGAGAAAGATTTTGTCTGTGCAGACTTATGCAAAATTGTTTTGTATTAGTGTCGTATATCTTTAGCACTTCAAGAACAACTTGATTTACAGTGCAAAGAAGCAGAGAGGCAAATCATGAACAAATAAATATGGAACAGGTAACTTTTAATAAACGGCTAAAAAGATGCCTTTAAACAATGGAGTGAGAACATTCACATGTCCATCCTGCTTTAAGATTCCTATCCTAAGGTCAGAAGCTTCCAATATTTAAGAGGGAATAATTTCAATTTCATCAGAAATTTTCTTTGTAATTCTGAATTTCTACCTTGTTTTAAATCTCTTGTATTAAATATGTTTCCTGTACTCTTATAATAATAATGAGTAGAAGTCATACATGGGAATGCAATACTGTGTCTATGTCTTATAGGAAAAAAGGCAATGCTTCATTTTTGATGAAACATAAAACTGAACATGATCTGACCTGAAACAAATTTGATTTGTGCTTGCTGAAGATCTTAATCATAGAATCAAGCATTCATTTAGGTTGGAAAAGACCTCTAAACCATGTCCCTGAGGATTACATCTACCAGAAGTTTTTTTAATACCTCTGGGTATGGTGACTCAGCTGCTTCCATGGCAGCCTGTTCTGCTACTCCACAACCCTTTCAATGAAGATTTTTTCCTAATATCCAATTTAACCTCCCCTGGTGCAATTTGAGGTCATTTCTTCTTGTCCTATCTCATCTTGCTTGGGAGAAGAGACTGAAACTTACACTGCTACAGTCTCTTTCGGGGTAGCTGTAGAGAGCAATAAGGTATTCCCTCAGCCTCCTTTTCTCCAGGCTAAATAACTCTACATCCCTCAGCCAGTCCTCATAAGACCAGTTCTCTAGGTCCTTTAGCAGCTTCATAGTCCTTCTTTGGACAAACTCCAGAATCTCGATGTCCTTCTTGTGGTGAAAGGCCCAAAACTGAACACAGTACTCAACATGAAGCCTCTGCAGAGCTGAGAGACATCAGCTCTGAATACAGAGGGACAATCACTTCCCTAGTCCTGCTGGCCACACTATTCCTGATTCAAGCCAGGATGTTGTTGGCTTTCTTGGTCACCTGAATACACCACTGGCTCATATTAACCATAGCTGTTGACCAATATCCCCAGGTCCCTTTCCAATGGGCGGCTGCTTTCCAGCCACTCTTCTTCCAGCCTGTAGCGTTGCATGGTTTGTTGCAACCCAGGTGCAGGACCTAGCACTTGGCCTTGTTGAACCTCACACAGTTGGCCTCTGCCCATCAGTCCAGCCTATCCAGACCCCCCTGTGGAACCCTCCTACCTCTGAGCAGATCGATACTCGTGCCTAACTTCTGCAAAGTTCTGTGTTATCTGCAAAATGAGAGTGCACTAAATTTCCTCATCCAGATCATTGATAAAGGTGTTGAAGAGAACTGGCCCCAGTACTGAGCCTTGACGGACTTGAGGGACCACTTATGACCTGCCTCCAGCTGGATTTAACTCAATTCATCACGACTCTCTGGGCCCTGCTCCCCAGCCATGTTTTTACCCAGCAAAGCTTATACCCATCCAAGCCAAGAGCAGTCAGTTTCTTCAGAAGAATGTTGTGTGAAATGTCAAAAGCTTTACTAAAGACTAGGTAGACCATACCCACAGACTTTCCCACATCCACTAAGCATGTCACCTTGTCATAGAAAGAGGTCAGGTTTGTCAGGTAGGACCTGCCTTTGATAAACCTGTGCTGACTGGGCCTGATCGCTTTGTTGTCCTGTATGTGCTGCATGATGGCACTCCACTTGATCTGCTCCATAACCTTCTGTGGCACTGAGGTTAGACTGACAACAGGCCTGTAGCATCCCAGGTCCTCCTTCTGGACCTTCTTGTAGATGGGCATCACATTTGTTAACCACCAGTTGACTGGGATCTCCCCCAATAGCCAAGAATGCTGATAAATGATGGAAAGGGGCTTGATGAGCATGGCCTCTAGATCGCTCAGTACCCTTGGGTGGATCCCATCTGGCCCCATAGATCTGTATATGTCTAAGTGTTTTAGTAGGTTGCTAACCATTTCCTCGTGAATTATGAGGGCTTCGTTCTGCTCCCTGTCCCTATCTACCAGCTCAACAGGCTGGATACCCGGAGAATAACTGGTCTTGCTGCTAAAGACTGAGGCAAAGAAGTCATCAGCCTTTTCCTTATCTCTTGTTACTCTGTTTCCCCCCATTAGCAATCCCATTACCTTTTTGGGGAAAGAAGCCCTAATTCCTTCATGACCATTCCTGAGCACTTTTGTGATTTCTAACTCATCAATATCCCTTGTGCCTTTGCTGTCACATGGCTCTCCATTCCCTACCTCCTCTGGGACAACAGACTGAAGGACCTTGCTAGCACACCATCTCACAGCCAATGGCATACTGCTCCCAGGCATGCCTGGTTTTATCCCTTTTCTCCTTCAAAACTAGTTTAAAGATCTTTCAATGAGTCCATTCAGCTCCCGTTAAAAAACAGTTTCCCCCCTTTGACACAAGCATACCTCATTTGTTACCAGCAGGCTTGGTGTCTTGTCAAATGGCCCGTGATGAAAGCAAACAAACAAACAAAAATCAGACCAAAGTCCTGCCTATGACAAAAGTGCTTGGAGCCAGGTATTGATCTGCTGGCACTTCTTGCTTCTCCCATCATAATTCCCTGCAACTAGAGGGATAGAAGAAAACACTACTTGTGCTCCTAATCCCTTAACCAGTTGTCCCAAGACCCTGAAGTCTCCCTTGATTGCTCTTGGACTTGTTGAAACTTCCTTGCTGCTTACATGAAAAATCAGTTTGAGGGTTTCACCAGAGAAGGAGTCTTTCTCTTTGCATCTCTAACCCAGGCCCCTGGGAAGCAGCAGGCTTCCGTATGAAATGGGTCTGGTCTGCATACTGGGTCTTCTGTTCCCTTCAGAAGGGAGTCTCCTCTGACAATAACACAACCTTTTGTCTTTGTGCAAACAGTTTTGATGCAGGGTATAGGCTGACTTAACCTCAGTGACACCTCCAAACTAGATGAACTGTACTCCTCAATATCATTTGGTTCCACTTGCAGAACCTCATACCTATTGCACACAGGCACTTGGGAAAGTGAGGTACTCACTGAGGAGATGCACCAGCCACGTCAGGCAGGGACTTGTTGCCACTTACCCTTGTCCATTAGGTCACTGTGTGCAGCCATGTGGGGAGAGGATAGGAAATCCTCCACACAGTGTGTCCCTTCTGCCTGCTGGGCCTGTCCCATGGAAGGTAGGGAGCAACTCCAGCAGTCTGTCTCCACCTCTGACTGCCTGATACTCTTCAACCCACTCACCTTCTCCCTGAGCTCTGTCACTAGGCAGAGGAGTGCCTCCACCTGGGTGCACCTCCCATGGTTGTGCTCACTCCTGAGCACTGCTGTGCTCACTCCTGTGCTGGTGTAGGCGTAGGGCTCACCCTGCAGCCTGACATCTGTTTGGCGGCATGTTCCCCTGGAACTCTGGGAAGCTGCATTGGTTGTGGTAGGTGTTGAGCTCCATGAGGCCACGGCCTTCTGCTGGGTGGATACCATTGCTTCCTGATTGAGCCATCCAAGCTTCAGTGCCCTCTCTGCACATCTTCCCATGTGAACTGATCACAATAAATTAAATACCTGTTTTAAAAAATATCATTTGCTATACCATGTCTAACACTCCAATTGCAGAAATACAGTTTCAGTTCTTGGTGACAGTAGTCTCTAACCCATGCAGCTTTCTCACAGCTACCTCAGCGCAACTGAAAGATAAATCTAGGCTGTTACCCTTTAAGAAATGTTATTGTGGCATGAACCAGTTGGCACATAGTGCCTTGAAACTGGCTCTGTTTCAGCAAGAAGTGATTTAGTTTAAAAGTCGCTTTTTGAAAATACTAAAGCAGTTTTGAATCCTCTAGTATACAATTCACAATGCAATTCCAGCCTTATTGCTCTTGGTTCCAGCATAATTTGACTAACAGGAAGCTTCTTTTCTACTATATGCCAAAATGAAAAATTATTGTATAGTGAATATTAGATTATTACAAATATAAAGACATAAACGAAAATTATCCAAAGTTATAAAATAAGCAAATGCAATTTTGTAATAAATACACAATATTACTCTAAAGTGACAATGAATTAGACAGGTTTTTTTTTGTTGTTGTTGTTTGTTTGTTTGTTTGTTTTTCCAGTGGACCTGGAAATAGAGGAGATGTTCAGAATGTTCTCTCAGACCAAAATCTGGAGCTTAGATTTCTTATTTTAAGAACTGCATGGGACAGAACATCTGCTTGAGATATGATGTTATTATTCCTTCATTTGAAAATGCATTTTTGGTGATTCTGATTGATATAGTATGAACTCACTTTAGGATAGAATAAATCTTGTAGTTAAAATATAATGAGAATAAGACATCCTCATGTATATTGTGTCTGCTAGCATCTTGTTGAAACTTGAGCTGAAACACACCAAAGGGGGGGAAAGATAGATAACAGGATGCTGGCTGAGGCTGAAACTTGAGATAAAAACACACCAAATGGGGAAAGACAGATAACAGGTTGTCAGCTGAAACTGGTTTTACAGCTTGGAAAACAGCTAACCCTGCTGACTCAGCATTTTTAAGCAAAAGGTGAAAAGTGCACTGCGAGGAAGACCTACGGTCTTCCTCCCAAAGACCACTGCCCACATCCCGAAGACCCCTGCCCACAATTCTTGGAAGAATCTGCGCAAGCGCAAAGGACTGATAAGCTAATTAGCATATGAAGCGAGAGTAGGTGGGGTTAGGTAATGAATATGTATATGCGTTAATTGAATATTCATTGTTTTGCTGTATAAATATGAGAAAGTTTGTCACTTCAGGTATGCACGTTAGGCGGAGAGATCCCCCGTGCATCCAGCGCTGCCAATAAAGAATACTTTGTCACTAAGAAAATTTCTGACTTCGTTCTTCAAATCATGATTCTAGTAACTAACCAAAGAAAAGTTAAAATTCTTTATGTTACTTTACATAAAGCAGACAAACATAGATCACATGGGAACAAACATACCTAAGAAACTACACTAAGGGAAAGACTCAACGATGCACGTGCACATAGATTATTTTTAAGATCTCAGTTTCTGTTCTGTCTCCCAAAACAGCATGAAGATAGACAAGTTATGTTTAAAGTCAGATTCCAGATTACAGGCTCAAGGTTTTTGGCATTTGGAATGAGGAAAACAGTTTTCACTCAGGATACAGAGGCTGTTGTTATTTGTATTGTCAGGTTGTGCTGTGATAGAAAGCACATTTATTTCCTACTACATACTATGTGTGCAAATTATAATTTGTGCAATTAGAAATTAAAAAATGAAAGGTTATAAAAAATGCTAGACTTCAATGTCACCAGTGTTAAATAATATTAAAGCAAAAGTTAAAGATGTAGCCACTGGACGTTTTAAAACAAAAACAAAAACAAAACCACCACAACAAAAACAGTAACTCCTTTAGGGAAAAAGCCTCCCTGTAGCCAATATTTGTGGCGTAATGACCACACGAATACCAGGGTTCTTTTAGGATCAGTAACTGCTGCTACTTTATTGATGGCATAACTTCACTATATATCTGTTGCCCCCCATCTTGAGACAGGCTCCCTTCTTACTCTTTTCGCCCCACAGCAGTCCTTTTCCACTCACTATTCATTGGTCAACAACTTTGCCCGGCAACCGTAAACACCCAGAAACCCCCATGCCCCAACGGCCGGAGAACAAGCAACCCGAGGAGTCTACTGAATCACCCCTCTTTTTTCCCTCTAAACTCTTTACATTCCTGATGGCCTCATCGTTAAGAGTCTGATATTATCACCAACAATGGGGCTTGTCAACCCCCTTGGCCACACTCCCACAAATATTAACATGAATTTCTTGGCTGGAGAAAGAAAGTTGCAGTATTGCATGTGTTTATAAAATAATTCCATCTCTTTAAGACATCTGCCAGAGTTAGTTTCCTTCTACCTAGTCCTGCTTGGCTGGATTTTATTATTATTATTATTATTATTATTATTATTTTTTTTCCACTGTGTGCCAAAGTGAAAAATGCTATCCATTATTCTAAAGTAGTTTCTCAGAAATTTTAAAACAGAGACTGACTTATCAGGCTAGAAGCCCTTTGGGTGGAGAACTTCTCTTTCTAAGCTTTGTTGTGTAAAGAACTCAGATGGAACATCCTGTGTTGTACCACTGATTTCCCATATGGAAGTAAGACGAATGTCACTCACTAAGCTTATTACTAAGGCCAAACAAAGCCAAGAGGATGGCTGTGTTACTATTTACAACAAACTTATTAACCCACCTAAAAAAGTGTAATACTATGTAAATCATAATTAATATATATATATGTATATAAGTATATCTCATTTGGAAGCGATTCTCTATTAGAACTGTCAGAACCGCCAAAAAAATAAATAAATAAATAAAAAAGCTTAGTATTTCTGCAAAGATATTTTTCTTTATATGTTTTAGCAAAACAATTTATAGTTCATATCTGATTTTTTTTTTTTTAGTTTCTTGTAAGAAAAAGAAAAACACATAAAAATTCTTCTTTTCTTTATTCATTTTAGCTCTCTTTTGCAGTTGACCACATTAAAAAAAATTTTGGCAAAATATAAAAGGTAATATATACATAATCAGTTATATTGTACATATTCCTTCTAAAATTAATACTGTCATTGTTATCAGAAACAGTTCACATACACCCATAGCTTATTATTCTTTAAATGAAGCAATTCACACCACCGAAGTACTTTTTCATGCTGCTGTTATGGAAACAATCAATCCTTGTGTTCTATACCAAAAAGATAACATTGAATTTACCAAACTATTACTTATCAATGATGAACAAAACATTCTGACAAGTCAAGAGCAAATTGTTCTAACTAGTCAATAATTTCCTTGATCTGTGTTTATTTTGAATTGAGTTGTGTAGAAAGGCCACAGTAAAAAGGCAAAACAAAATGCAAAAATGTATTTAATTTTATACTGAAGTAAAAAGAATCAAAATTTGACTTTATACCCTTTCTATGGAAAAAAAAAGTACACTTGTTCCTAACAGCAGTTTTCATTTTTTGTTCTAGGATCAAAAGTTCTCATCCATTTAAGCCAAAATCTGGAGGCCTAGCCAAAAGACAGTCAGTATCAAGGACTGCTTCCCTGCAATGCTTTAAAAAGAGACTGGCTAGTTTCATGAATGAAAATCAGAACATCTGCAGCACATCTCTAGCTGTTATGTAATGTTGTGTGGGTTCATGAAGGCTACACCAAAAGATGGTCTTGGGAAAAAAAAAAAAAAAAAAAAAGCCCTCTTAAATATTTGTTCTAATCTGAAAAAAATTAGATGAAAAGACAAAACATTGTCAAGTGTATAAACACCACACAGGATTAGATCACATGTATTTGTCATTAGCCCAGGAAACAAATTCTTCCTAGGTGTTCATCGTGTTATTGCATACTATGGGCAAAGAGAAATAACAAAGCAGGAGCAAAGAGCTAGGCACAAGGGCAAGAGTTTGAGAGGTAGAAAGAGAACAATATCATATGCATAGGAAGAGAAAAACTGCCTAGATTCTACTTGTGTCATGTAAGATTTCTGAGAACCACCTTAGAGAAAAATATTTCTCCAACCCAAGACACTCCTCAGTTTCTTTTCGTTAGTTTCCAAGAATAGCATCATTTGAAGCTGAACATAATGATAATAATAATAAATATCTTATTTACATCATAAAATCTTTTTATATTATATTTTCATGAAGATTACTAACTCAACAAGGTTTTAAATTACCCTTAAAATTGCCTTCCTAATTTATTCTTTTCAACTTTGTATTCCCACTTTGGAGAGAATCTCTGCATCTCTTTCAATGAGTCTGAAAAAAAGACTTTTTAAGAATATAAGAAAAAATTATTTGGGGGAATGGATTTTCATTTCATATTAACTAGCTATCAAAATCTGCATACTTTTTTTTTTTTTTTTTTTTTTTTTTTCCTGCAGAAAATGGGTTATTTTTGCTAAAAATTTTCTGTGGCATTTTTCTCTGAGAAGGAGGGAGTTTCATTTTCTATTTGTTAATGGTTAGAAGAGACTGATTCATCGAAATGGGCACCTGCAGTTAGATGCAAAATATTAATTCAATATAGTAATAAATGAAATAATGTAATTCTCCGTGGCCCTAATTAGAAATAAACCTCAGCAATTTTCTTATGCCACAGTTTCAAGTAGTTCTTACACTTCAATAAAGTGATTCATCAGAAGAAATGTCTATTTTCATAAAAACAACTGAAGCAATTACCTGGTCTCTCTTTACCCACTTCTGAAGCAAAAAGAAAGATACATTCAACACAGAATATGTAACCTCTTTTATTTATTCATTTTAAATTACCATAGAAGATGCTTATGCTCCTGGTAATCACAGGTTCCATGGGAAAATAAGGAAATGAAAGATAAATCTTCTGACTTCATGGTAAAGGGAGGACAGATTAATTCTCATTCTCATTTACTGTTCCTGTGATTCTATAAGTAAATTACAGCAGTTCCATGCTATAACAATTTAGAGCAGATAGACCCATTCCCAGAAGCCATTCTCCATGTAGCCTTTTTGAAGTATGGTAATCCAGATTGCTCCTTCTGAACAGCCCTAAAAAAATGTCTCTTCTTACCCTCAAACCCATCCTCTCATGCTTCCTGTTCTGAAAAACAGGGGCTAAAGACAGTTGGTATAAAATCGATAGTGGTGGTTTTAGAGATTAATCCAAGATGTCAATGAGTTAATATTTCCTACTGTTGATCCAAGGACCCAAATTCTGAAAACAAACCAATTTAGTCTTTCTTCCAGATTTTTTTTTGTTTGTTTTCTGTTCACTCTGAACACCTAAACCAAGTAACAAAAGCACTAAAGCAGATTGAGACCAGAAACAGTGTGTCAACATAGAGAACAGTGACCATATTTACCAGCCAGACAAAAGTTTATGTTTGTCATTAAATACTTAAAACTTTGAAAGCTTGCCACACTGGTGTTTATAGAGGATTATGTCCCTTGTATCATGATAGTCCATGAGTACCTGCAGGTAAATGCGGGTCAGGTGGAGGTTGCAGTTTTGGCAGACCAGCGTGGAACATGATCCAGCTTTGTCAAACATTAATGTCAGTTGCCTTTCACTTGTCTTTAAAGTGCAAGTGATAAAAGGTTAAATGAACTGTCCTCTGCACTGAAAACTGAAAACTGAACAATTATTAAGAGTAGAAATTCATCCAGGCAAGATAAAGTCAGCCTGCAGGAAACATTTTACAATAAGACTTCCAGAAGTAAATTTTATTATTATTATTATTATTTTAAATTTGAAATACTTAACAATGAGTTAAAAGTCAACAACTTACTTTAGCAAAATCAATATAAATTGAACAGTGTGTGGATTTAGGTTTAGTTTGTTTATTCTCCCCTCAGTGAAGATGCATAGAACATAATCCAGAGGGCATCTGTGCAGGCTACTGCTTATGCAGAAGTCTCTGCAAACTTCCAGAGGACATTGGGCAAAAGTATATGGGGACACTGTAGCTTGTGTCTTCCTACAGTAGAATCATGTGTTTCCAATAATTCTGTTATTAATTTTTTCACTAATACTTTCTTCAGTTAATAAACAGCAGGAGCTATCATGGCCAGAAGCTCTGTCACTCCTGTGAAGCAACCAGGCCAGAGGCACTGAGCCTCGGATGTTGTATCTAGGACAGGTATTGTATGACAAGAGTTCAGGAATACATGTTATAAGGGTATTAGCAGGGTGAAATTCATGTTTGTCCCATAGTTACAGTCCTAGTAGAGCTGGATATCAGGGTTGTGATTGTGTCTACACCTAATACATTTAGTCATTCATTTCCTATCCAGTTATCCAGGTTGAAACTGGATGTTTTGATGGTATGGCAGGACAGGACTGCTTTTACTGGTGCAG
This sequence comes from Nettapus auritus, assembly GCA_011076525.1. Taxonomy (NCBI): domain Eukaryota; kingdom Metazoa; phylum Chordata; class Aves; order Anseriformes; family Anatidae; genus Nettapus; species Nettapus auritus. The sequence continues at coordinate 12,982,956 of CM021772.1, forward strand.
TAGTTTGAAGAACATAAACATTATAAGTAAAACACACCTTAAATAGTTAATGAAGTTGAGGTATACATCCTAACAGAAAGACTGGAAATGGCCCATGCAAGTGTCCTATCAAGCTCCCTTCCTACATCTGGAGAAAGGAAAATGGCTTTTTAAGCAGTCAGTGTTTCCTGAACAAGCCAATCCTTCCCCTTCCTGCTATCATCCAGAGAGGGACACAGATCTACAACAGGCAGTGCTGGAGAATGAGTGGTAGTGGGTGTTTGCAAACAGCTGCCACTACAGAGGGATGACAAAACCTCTCTTACAAGGTTTGATCCTCGCTGGCCTAAAAAGACAATACTTCAGTCTGTCTACAAACATTATTTCATCTTTATGTTCACTGCTTGTGCTTTGAAAACTTTATTTACAGTTAGAAATAACTTTTCTTTAAACAAAATGTGGATTTTGGAATATTTTATCCCAACAAACAATCTCAGTAGTAAAGTCTGCAAACTGATTGCAGGGAATTAGGAATCTGCTTGCCATCAGCACTTCACAAAAAAAATAAATGAAATCAGTGACAGAAATTATGGTCGTATTATAAAAACAGAAGTGCAGAGAAGTAAATAATCCCTCATTGAGCTTCCTTGAGTGCTACCAAGTATAATTGTTGCACACACCAACCATGTATGATATGGAAATTACAGAATAACACAAGAAAAAAACTGCTGTGCTCACGTAGCTCAACTCAAATCAGAATCAGTGTTGTTTTGTTGTTGTTGTTGTTTTTTGTTTGTTTTTAATAGCACATAATTAAATGACAATCACACAGATATACCTTCTGGATCAAATCAGCAAAGCTACATATAAACCACATTACTAGACATTCATTAGCTCTTAATAAACACCTACAAATTTCTAAACACCCTTTCATAATTAGTCCCCCCAGATTTTAAATATGCACGTACACAAACGTGCACACACATCTCCCACAGTTGTGTCTCTTACAAACCCATGCTCCTTCTCCTAACACTGTGGGATCCCAATCTTGCACACCCTCCATGGGAGGTGCAGGTGCTTCATCTTCATGTGTACCATTGCCACTCCCCATACACACTGACACAAATAATGGTGACAAAGTCTCCTAGGAGTCACAGCTGCCCACCTGATAAAGGGTGTCTACTTGCTGCCCCTGTGCTGTCACCCCATAAACTGGGTGCTGGTGGCTCATGGCATCTGGTGGTGGGGTGGTTGTACTTGAGAAATAAATATAGACTATGTTGCTGTGGTTTACTCTATTATCCCCCAAGTATCTTAATGCATATGACTCTTCAAGATGAATCTTTTCTTCCAAAGTTTCTCGCTTATTCTCTGGATACCATTTAATTTGCTTCATCATCATTTTAAGTAATTTTTTGCTAATGTTAATTTGTTGTTGACCATCACTATTGTTTAGGCAAGCATCCTTTCAGAGGAGAAAGCTTGGGGTATTCTGGTCACACACACTGTTGGAGTTCTAGTTCTTTTTGTATTTATCCAGGCTGTATTTATCAAGTGGAGGCCAAGCAGATTGTCCTTCAATGTAAGATGGAAAGACATACAGAGACAGTAAAAAATTTATTAATGACTTTTTCAACTTTTACACAAAGTGTTACCAGGAATTTTTTCAAAATGTTATTCATCTGGATGAACAGAGTTTAGTGTTCCATTTTAGAGCTCTATCAAATTTGCTTTATCCATGTAGTACATCTGGCTAATTCTGATGCCTTCTTACATCCTAAAAGTCAAACATGATGTTCCAAATGGTTTGTACAATAATGACATAGACATATTTTTTCTGCTTTTCACCATGATATGACTTTAACATAGGCAACACAAAAAACATTTGGAATTTTTTCTCTGGCATTCTGCCTTACTGAAACAGATTAGATTTTTTTTTTTTTTTTTTTTTTTCTTTTATGTCTTCCACATCAACACTGAATCTCTGAGGTATTGAAGTAAGTCTTCTTTAGGTGTATTAGTTTGACATTTTCAAAGATCACTGTTACTGTATTCCTCTCCTGGGTTCCCAGTACTACTGGGTCCCTTTTCATTTCTTTTCATTGACCTTACTTTTTCTTTACACATGACTAAGTGACCAAGGGCCACAGTTTTCACTTGGTGTTACTCTTTCAGGTGCAGGTAAAAAAAGGAAAAGGAAAAAAGGTCTCACTGAGCTAAGAATTTCCTTCTCAAAATCGTTAATATTTTCTGAACTTAATCTCTCCAGTAACAATATTGTTGCATCTGAAAAGCAGGTAACTCATTTGTGCTAAGAAGTAGTCCTTTATTAATAATTTGGCTTTTCATATTATATACAATTCATATACACAAATTTTTCAAATGTTCAGAAAAAAAAGAGTCTGCTTTTCATTATAAAATCAGTTCATTTGCTAGTTAAAAAAAAAAAAAAAAAAAAAAAAGACATTAAAAGTATACACTCTTATACCTTAACAGAACCCTTAAAATCAATCCTGTATTTTGACTGAAGTTTCACGATACTGAAAAACCTTTTTTTCAGTAAGGAAATTTTCACTGTGGAAAAGGGAATACAGATAATATACATATGCATTCAGAAAACAACACTAAGTTTTCTACCTTTTGAAAATGAAGTGACACTAATAGAAAAGGAAATTTCCTAACTGTGTTATTGCTGCAGAGTCGGTAGGCAAACAATTTATCTGCCAGTAGGATTATGTCTCTGTGTTCTTAGAAGTAGTTCCAGAAAGATCGTGGCTAATATCACAGCAGGTGGAGGAATTACAATGAATGAAACAGAATGAGCAGCAATACAGAAGTTGAACAGCTGTGCTTAGATACTTAATACTGTTGTTCTCTCGCTGCAAGATTAATTCCATGGTCATATCAAATAAATTATTTTAGCTGGCTGTATTTTCCCCTATACTTGTCTGATAAGTGATTTTCCTTCATAGAGATATATTTCAACTTTATCATTGTAAATTTAACAGTTTAGTACGTGATCATGTTTATCAACATCAGTAACAGTTGCTCAAGAGAAAAAAAGAGTAATTTTCCTCTGTCTTTGGTGAATTCTGTAGTAGGATGTAAGTTTTATAAAAGTACTGTGTATCTGTACAGTTGATTTTTCTTTTTCCATGTATTTAGCATTCCCTCCTGTACTCCTTCACCAAAGACTAGAAAGAACCTTTGCTGAGTTGTTTCTGCTTCTCAGTCTGCCTCATCCATTGCTATATAAAATGTCTCTGATATATATTATGGTGACAGCACGGTAAATATTTCAATTTCTCTTAATATGCAGATTGCAAAACCCTTGTAAGCAAACTGAATGTTAAGAAAAGCAAAGGAAAATCCACAAGTGTCTGGTTATACTCCTAATAAAGATAAATCCAACCAGCAGACTACATCAGACTTCAGTATGTGTTGAAGATTGAGTTTACTGTTTCGATAGAGACACATATTAGTGCTTGAACATGAGTCTCTTTTATGCAAGGGTGACTGAGAGAGTGGGATTCTTGTGAATAGCAGCACATGGCACTTCTATTTTAAAACAGTCATATTAACAGTTGTGATTGCACAAAACTAGATGGACTTTGCCTTTATTTATTTATGTATGTGTGCAATATGTAATTTTGGTGAGATTTGTTATCTGGGTTATTCTTATAGTTTTTTGTTATCTGAGTTAGTCAAATGAGAAGCAGAAATTATAATAATTGGTTATATTTTTAGCTACAAGGTGGTCCTCTTGCTCCTTTCTGAGGAGCTACAAAGGAAGAACAAGAAATTCTAGACTTCTTTAAGGAATTTCTTAAGTGCTGTACTGTGTCAACAATACATGAATGTGGCACACTCACTAAATAATTACACATGTATTCTGGAGTCAGATTTCATAGAATTATAGAATGGTTTGGTTTGGATGTGGCTTCTGAAGATCATGTAGTACAACCTCCCCTACAATAGGCAGGGACATCTCTCAGTAGATCAGGCTGCCCAAAGCCCCATTGAACCTGACCCTGAACACTTTCAGGGATGGGGCATCCACAACTTCTCTGGGCAACAAGATCCAGTATCTAACCGCCCTCATAGTGAAGAATTTCTTCAATATATCTAATCTAAATATACCTTCTTTCAGTTTAAAATCATTACCCCTTGTTCTGGCACTCCTTTGTAAAAAGTCTTTCTCTGCCTTTCCTATAAGCCCCCTTTAAATACTGAAAGGCTGCAGCAAGGTCTTATTGGAGCCTTCCCTTCTCCAGGCTAAACAACCCCAACTCTCTCAATGTTTTTTCATAGGAGAGTTTCTCCACATCTCTGATAATTTCTGTGGCCCTCTTCTCTGGCTCTAGCAGGTCCACATCTTTCTTGTTCTTGGGGCCCTAGAACTGGATGCAGTACTCTAAGTGTCTAATGAGAGCAGAGTAGAAGGGGATAATTAATTCTCTTAACCTGCTGGCCATGCTGCTTTTGATGCAGCCCAGGATTTGGCTTTCTGGGCTCCAAGTGCACATTGCTGGCTCGTGTCAAGACTTCCATCCACCAGTACCTTCAAATCATTCTCTAAACAGCAGAGACTGTTTAGACCCAGCCCAGGTGCAGGACCTTGCAGTTGGAGCTGCTGAGCTTCAGAAGGTTTATGTAGCTCACTTCTCAAGCCTGTTTATGTCCCTTTGGAGGGCATCTCTTTCTTCTCTTGTGTCAACTGCACCACTCAGCTTGGTGTCACTTGCAAAAATGCTGATGGTGCACACAGTCTATGTTAAATAAAGATATTTAAAATTACTGGTCTTGATACAGGCACCTGAGGAACATCAGTCATCATTAGTCTCCACCTGGACATGAAGCTGTTGTCTTGTTTATCAGACTCTCATTAGTCTTCCTTTTCTGACTAATGTACTTGTAGAATCCCTTCTTATTGTTCATTGCATCTCTTGCCAAGTTCAGCTCCAATTTGAATTTCTTATTTTGCTCCCTCCCTGACATTCCAAATTTATAATTTCTTGATGTTTTCACCAATAAATATTGTGTCATAGTGTACTAAACTAAAATTTGTGCCCATCTCAGGCTGAATGTTGATTATAAATATTTCCAAAAAAAAGGTCCTGTAGAGAAGAACTTAGGAAGATAGTCCACAGCTCATGAAAATGTTAATGCAAAATTGTTCAAGACCTTAGCTGGGAAGAAGGCCATAAAAGACTAAAATAAGCAATAAATAAATAAATTTGAATTTACTTTTCTGAAAAAAATAAAATAATACAATCAAGACAAAATTTAATTTCTGATTAAATAAAGCATTTTCCATCCAAAAGTCAGCTCACATTATTGTTATTGCTATTCAGTCAACTGCAAAGTACCTTTTCCAAGTCTAGAGATAACCTGTCCTAAGATTAGTCTAGGGAATGTGCTAAGGCTTTAAGAGTTAGTTTCAATCACACTGTCCATGTCATTAACAAAGATGTTAAACAGCGCTGGTCCCAATACTGACCCCTGAGGAACACCACTTTTCAATTCAGAAAGGCTGACAAGACAAAAATCAGTCTTAAAGTTAGGTTCCCGACAAATCCTATTCATAAGACATTAGAGCCTCTTACCAGGTTCTTCTTATTATTAAACACCAAAATAAAAACATCTCCAAGTACTGCAGTACTTTGTGAAACCTGAAATCTGGGAGAAAAAGTCTTTCATGATGAGTGAGTAATCAAGTCTGGCAGCTTCTCTGTAAGCAATAGTTACAGAAATACCTACAGAAATACTCTAGTCACATCTCCCTGTAATGTAAGCCAAGACATTGGATGTATTTTTCTTCTCACTAACGTAGTAAATAACAGTAGGGAATCCTGCTGGCACTATAATCTCAATATTATTCTGCATTTGAAGTTGGAAACATTTTGTGTGTCCTTGACAGCATCTGGCTGTCAGCACACAAGCACACACATGCATTCAGAGGAATATCATGGCTCCTGTGGGAATTCTGTGAAATTGAAGAACCTTCCATTTTATGGTGCTGTGCGGCCTATGCTGCCTTTGGCAAACTCAAATTGTTAAGTTTTCCAAACAAAATTATCACCCTGTTGTTATTAAAATACACAAAACACCACATTATAAAATCCAACAACACATAGCATCCTTTCAGAGTCAGGGTGACTTCAAAATAATTGATACTGAAGAAAGTTAACCTTAGACATATCAAGCAAAATCCAGTCCTAAGCTCTTTTTTTTTTTTTTTTTTTTTTTTTTTTTTTTTTTTTTTTTTTTTTTATAGAATATACCATCAAGGAGATCATTTACTTCAATTTACTTCTGAATCTCTATTAAACAAGCCCTGAATTCCTTATAGATCTGAGGGAACCCCCTCCACCACACACACTCCAAGCCCAAACTCATAATAAAATCTTATATATTTATTTATTTATTTTATAGTAGGCTAACTATTAGAATACTGACAAACCAAAGAAAACAGTGGACATTTTATTGCATGAGAAATAAAATGCATACAAGTAAGAACCTGTTTAAAGCCTACAGAGTGTCAAGAAATTCCTTTTTTTCATTTGCAGTCATGCCCAAGACAAATATGTCATAACCTTTGAAATATATTGTCCAATTAGTCAACTTTGAAGCTGACCCAGAAGTCCAAATCCTGTTGTTGAATAAGTAAAACCAAAGGAGCCATCTGAATGATTCAGATTAACACACAATGTTTTAACCAAATGCAATTTTTGTTGGCTTAAAGAAGAAACATTTTCCATTTACCCATTCCAGTTTTCTCACTGCCAAACTTGACATCTCAATGTGATATATTGCTGATGGAAGAAACACTACTTTCTCCCCTAGTTCTGCATCCATTGTAGCTTTCAGGATGACAGAGGATAATGATGTTCAGGACAATGATATTTGCAGTAAACATTTCCAATGACAGCTTTTCCAAACCTCTGCAGTACTCCAGTTCTACGTATGTAAACTATAACCTTACTTCTGACTGCTGAGTGTGAATTCAGATAATAGTTGACTGAAGACTTTTCCAGTAACAACTGAATATTTATTTGTCATTGGTTACTACAGCTTTGGCAGAGAAACATTAGTTGCTATTGATTTAGGTAGAAACATAAATTCTTCTTTAAAGACAAGTGAAATGTTCTATGCATGGTCTAACAGCCAAGGGTCCTAATTTGGACCAGTCCAAATTAGATTTTCCATTAGTGGAAATCTTCAGGTTATAGTCTTCATATTCTGTGTCTCTTCCTCACCCTGTTAGTGTACATTAAAGTTTATTGATACATAAGTAGATCTCACTTATTAAAAGACTGCTTTATGATCTTATGCCATGTACTCCATTTTTGTAACAGATGGTACTTCTGATCACATTTGTTTTCTAGTAGAAAATGTAACGCTATCAAAATAACATCAAATATAATATGAGAAATGTGTCCTGTATTTTACATAGAGTTCCAGGAGAACTGACTGACATTGCCTTTCCCATAAAGCTGTCCTTTGTATATTATTATTATATTATTTAGGGCATTTTGAAGTTATGTAAAAGAAAAAGTATAAATGAGAACTTTGTGAAAGCTGGAAATATCAATTTACCTGTGAGATGGGAAGATAAGTCCAGAGAGTATCAATTTACCTATAAAGTCTTAAGGCAGATGACAGTACTCCCTTGAGCCCAGGATCAGCTCTTGTAGCTCTGTCTCATGACTGATACAACTGCTTCTAGATGGAAGGATGTGTTTTGTAAGTAAAGCGCTTTGAGGGACAGCCCTATCCTATGACTCAAAGGGGCAGCTGTTACATAAAGTGGAGGCTAAATCCTACCCTTCTGCTTCTCTCATTCTGCCCACAACTGTCTCTACTATCTCTACAAATTTGCCAACAGAACTGCAAAGCTGTCAGCCATCTCTGCCCGAATAAACTCTGCCAGAGGAAAACAGCAATCTGCCATTGCCTTTTCTCAAAGCATTCTTTATAACTGAGGAAGCATTTATCACATCCCTTTTCCTCATGTTCTTGGCTGTTTACTGATCTTGGATTAGAAATTATAGTTCTGAGAATAAAGCTAAGAAAATAATTAATTTAGGAATGATTTCCTCTTAAGGAGGGCAGATCCTTAATGGCTCTGAGCTCTCTTAAACAGAAGTGGATTTTTTTCATAAAGGTGGTCTTGTTACATACAGCAGCAGCAAGAGAAAAATAGTCTATATAGAATTTAAATGTTTTGTTTTTAGGTTCTCTCTGTGCCATAAATCTTTGCACAGATGTTCCAGGGGAAATTTCCTTTTGTATCCCATCTTTGCTGCAAAGTTCAGTCATTCATCCCACATCAGCATTGTTCCATTCCTTAAGACAGATAAAAGGGTATCTTTTAAAACAGGTCCTAAAAGTTTTTGTTTGTTTTTAAATAATGGGTTTTATGGTTGAAATGCAGATTATGTCACATGCATGCTCTGTATCACCAAAGCTAAATCAAATCTGTTCCAGATAAGAGCAGTCACTTGCTGTAATAGTTAGCATGGATAGGTTATCTGTAAAATGGAAAGATGAATTTATTTACCTTCCTAAAGTTATTTCATGGGCACATTCTACCTATGATTAGTTATCTAAGGATTCCTTTGATTTGATGTATAATCTTTTTTATTTTACAGTGTGGATCAGCCATTTGTGAATGTCCTAATTCTGTCCAAATTACTTCAGCGTACTAATCCCTACTTTCATTTTAACCTTTGTCTCTCTTTTTAAATTATTTTTTATTTTTATTTTTATTTTTTATTTTTATTTTTATTTTTATTTTTATTTTTAATTCTTTTTCCCAGTTAGCTGTTACTGTGTTAAATGGCTTGCACTGGCATCTATCTTTCCCTTTTAGGGTATATCAGATCCTAGATTTCTGAGGTCTCAGTTTCCTTTGTGCAAACTGACAGTCAGCTTTCACATTCCTTATGAGGCATTTCCTTTGTTTCCAGTGTTAGTTTAAGTACTTTTTGTTGCAGCTTACTGACGCTTTCCAGCTTCCTATAGTCTTCATATAATATCTTTAAATGAAAAGATCAGAGTATTCCAAATGAATCTATGTTACTGCTTTATATGTTTAAACTCTGATTCACACATCTCACTTCTACAGACGTAATACATGCCAAGACTTTGTTTACCTTCTTGCTGCTACCAGACATTGTGCAGATGGCTAATGTATTATCTTTAATCACCCTCAGGTCTTGCTGAAGCTTTGTTTTATAGACAAGTATTCTTATTTGTGCTATAAAATTTGCATCATGTGGTTCTGGTCTCCATTTCCACATTTCCTTACACAAGAAATAATCATAACCTTTCCAATCAGACTGAAATTTAGGACCACGGCATAGGGATGCTTCAGAGAAAGGATACTTCCTTAGAACTGCAGAAAAAAAATTGCAGATGCTGTTTCTGCAGCTTGTATCTTTCTTTCTTTCTTTCTCCCTCTCTTTTTTTTTTTTTTTTTTTTTTTTTCCCTCATTCAGGGAAGTGTGATGAGTCATGTCAACTGATGACTCAGAAATCAAGTGGCTTGAGAAGTTTGGGAGCGTATTCCGTATCCAATAATACTGAATATAGCTGTTTTATAGTTAATAACGGGCAGTACTCAACCAAGTAGTGTCAGAAGCCCACAATATATTTGCAAGCCCAAAAATTAGTTAACAAAATATTCTGAAAAAAAAATCCCACTGGAATGCCTGCTTTTGTGCCCAGTACAACATTTTCTGTCCTGTATGATTTAATATTCATACACAGTAGCTCCTCGCAACATATATATATTATATAAAAATATATTTATATAGACATATTTTTAAATATATAAAAGGGATATCAAACATGGAATCTGCATTTCCACTTGAGTTGAGAAAGAACAAAACAAATCATTTAGAAATATGAATTGGTGGAGCTGCTAGGTCACAAAAAGTGTTCTGTTTACAAATCATTCAGAATCTCATTACTCCAGATAACCTACATGTGCACTCCATTATCAAACTTGTTAGGAATATTTTACATTATCTATAAGTCTATGAAACTGTAGGCCGTAGTGTTAAATGGGCAAGTTTAAATAAATGTTTAGCTTGGTGTATGAAACACATAAATTAAAGCAAAAAAGCTGTACATAAAAATCTGTATCATTATAAGTAACAGGTTCAGAGGCACATTTAAGTGTCTACTGACCTTCCTCATCTTTCAGATTAAACAGACTTTTGTAAATGGAATGTATTGTCAAGTATTTGTCAGAAAACAAAAGTACTTTCTGGATTCTGTTTCAGGGGAATCTGATTCATTTTCTCTGATTTCTTAAATAAAGTGTACTGAATAGAGGCATCAAAGATAAAGAAAGGATCCCCAAGGAGAAACTAGGACTCACTGTTTGAGTGAGTTATTGCTATTGCAGAAATTTTGAAGCCTAAGGGATTTTTTTGTGAATATCAATAAATAAATTAATAAAAATCATCCAAATTTGTTCTGATCTCATCTCATTCCAAGTAGTTATGAAGATATTTAAGACACAGTTGAGAGAGGCCAAAAGCATTTTCATTATGCCCTGACATCTGATTCTGTTTTCCAACAAGCTCTTCCAACCAGCTACTCAAACCCAAGGGCCTGAGGGCTTGTTTTAATGTACTACATGGAGAAAATTCTTGTCTTTCAACTTTCTGCTTATTTTTTTTTTTACCCTTAGGAAGATAATCTTTTCACTAGGCCATGCCTATTGTAGAGTTTTACTCCTGTTCATTCATGCCATTTTACAAATAGGTCTTCCTGTTTTAACGAAAACAAAGTCACTCCTGACATTCCTGAATGGTTTAGAGCAGCACATACACAAAATGCAGGACTTCAGTTTTTTTTTTTTTTTTTTTTCCATCCCAGAGTTTTTCAATGCATTATCATGTTTTCTTTAAGATAAAGAGTCATGTGGTGTTTTAGTCTTCCACTTAAACCATCAAAACAGATTTCAGTTTCACAGCCCGTCAAGGTCATTTCCTTTGGCATTTCAAGCTATACATGAAATACTCTATCTTGAATAAATAAATAAATAAATAAAGGGGAGATTTCCAGGTTTTGTGCAGAAACCAAGACTTCTTGTGGGGTAAAAGGAAAATTAAATAGTTGCTAGTTGTTACATTACAAATGAGACATGTCTCTTTTCTACCTGATTGAAATCACTGGCTTAAATATGATTTCATATAGCCCTGATGACTATCTGGCTGCCAGGCTGTGATTGCTCTTTGGTTATAAAGTCAGACAGGGATTCTGTACGGAATCTTTTCTTGTGCAAGTTTAGCCTGTGCCAGTACATTCCCACAGAAATATTCCAGTCTTGGATAAACTAACATTTTATAGCAGCCAGAATCAACATATAGTCAAACAATTCGTATACAGCTCAGCATGTATATAATCACATCTGAAGAGTGTGTGTAAGTGAGGGAAAGAGATTACTCTCAGAGATGTGCAGATATTAGCTACTCAGTTTACTGAGTACTTTTTTTTTTTATCAGCAAAAATCTGTGAATTGTTTTTCTTAAACCTGGAGTAATTCATATCCAGTTTTTAAAATATTTTAGTGCAGAAGAAATGAACTTTTTATTCAGCCAAAGACAGCTTTCCCTGTACTTTACTAATAGGATTTTTACCCTAGTCTGTCTGAACCATTTATATTATATATAAAAAAATCATTAATACAGGTCTGCTTTAAACCTGTCGATCAATACAAATTATATCAAATGATATATGGTGGTTTATGTATTTGGATTATTGCCACAACCAAATGAAAAAATATTCTACTTCAAAGCAGAGGTGACCCACAGCAGAGAATAATGGAAAAAGAGCCAAAGGGTTTATTAAATTTGACACCTAATCTTTCCATCAGCTTATAAAAATAAGACTGTTCTGAAGTAGTGGCCTAGAGCATTAAAGAAGCATAACTGAAAGATGCAGTGTTCAGAGCCACTGCTGTAAAAATACTGTTTTAATATAAATGGTGAGTAGCATGTTCTTATTTATTTTGCCATACAATCATGTACTTGTCATGGACTACACTGAAAAACTGTTGCATTTAAGAATATGAAGTATTGTAATTTACCTAGGAAGATGGCTAAAAAATAAGTTACTTAATGTAATAAATACTACACCTAAAATTAAGAAGCTAATGTTGGGACATTGAGCAATGTATCACTGTTATAAACCATTGCACCAATAAAAGATACAACCTTTTAAGTGCCAGGTTCTGTAGGCTCCTAATAGTGACTCAATTGATGGACATCTACACAGATTACAAAACAAGATTACCACGTACTCAAATCACTCAATGAAATGTTCTGGAAATACTTTTAACGTCAAGAAGACCCCACAGTTATGCATTCCTCTCTGCAGGAATGTAACAATGAAGAATACGAGTCTAAACCTCCAAATCAGGATGTCTGTCACACCTTCTAGTATGGTGTTACTCCAACATATTTGTGCCCTTAGGTATTGCATTCAGGAAGCCTCACACTCCTAAAATTTTTTCAAGGAATTTTCAGAGACACTTAGTTCTTCCCATTTGTCTGACGATGCCTTAACTCAGTAAGTTTTGCAAAAGTTCTCCAGAGTACTTCTCTCAAGTTCCACATCTACTTATGTTTCATCCAGCAGCTGTTTTGTAATATTCCTTCTGAGCCTTGAACTCACAGTCTCAGTAGGGCTTATTTATTTATTTGAGAACTATGAAGTTGTCATGTTTCACTTATATCTTCTCATTGTTCAATGGGCCTAAACACAGCAGTTCCTATTGCACAGCTTGTATGAATTATCTGACAGGAAAGGAAAAAGGCACAGTGGCTGAGCAGTGATTTGTACTCTTTTCCAAAGATCTCAACCACTCTAAGACTCCACACCAAAAGCAGCCTTAGGAAGAATGTCAGAATTATATGTCTCCTAGGCATGCTGAGTTTGTCTCAGGGTGGAGAGTAGTGGTGTCATTTCTGTCTCTTCTCCACCTATTCTCTCCAGCACTGGTGTGTATCATTCTTCATTAAAGTATGCATTTGGAGTCAATGATTAGAGATAGGATGGAAATGCGTGTAATACATTGCCTAGGCATGAAGGACATTCTACAATATGAACATAGGATCTTTTCTATATAACTTAAGAATTTAGATAATAATAGTGGGAAAAATCAAAGTACATGATGGGAAAAATCAAAGTTCAAAGTAAATTAACATCTTGGTGGGTTGATGTTCCAGTCTTGGAAATCAGACTTCTCTGATAAAACCTTAACAATCAAAATACTATTGTGAACATAAAGAAGCATTGCATATATGACACTAAGACCTTGGTTTTAGCCAGATTTATATTTTAACTGCTTAATTGCCCATTTTTTCTACTTGCTACAGAAGTCTCATTAATAATGCAATGAAAAATGTTATACAAGGGGAGAAGAAACAAATAAAAAAACACAAAACAAAACAAAACAAAAACACAACCCAAACTAAACCAAAAGGAAATTGCTCTAAGGATGCTTTCCTTAAAGCACAAGAACTCTCTGTCCTCCTGCATAAAAAAGTGGACAGGGAGGCCAGACAACTGGGATGATTGAGCAAGGACCTGCTGGTCAAATTGAGATGCAAGAGGGAAAAATGCACAGGCAGAGGAAGCAAGAACATGTGGCCTGGGAAGAGTTTAGAGATGTAGTCTGGATGTTCAGGGATGGGATTAGGAAAGCCAAGGCATGGATGGAACTGAATTTGGCAAGGGACGTAAAGAATAACAGGAAGGGATTTTATAGGTACATACATTGCTCAGAAAAGAAAGGCCAAAGAGAGTGTATCCCCTCTGGTCGCAACCAGAGAGTGGTGGTCAATGGCTCTATGTCCAAGTGGAGGCCGATGACAAGTGGTGTCCCTCAGGGGTCTGTCTTGGGACTAGTACTGTTTCATATCTTTATCAACTACACAGACAGTGGGATCAAGTGCACCCTCAGCAAGTTTGTAGACAACACCAAGCTGAGTAGTGCAGTTGATACAATAGAAGGAAAGGATGCCATCCAAAGGGACCTGGACAAGCTTCGGAAGTGGGCCCATGTGAACCTAATGAGGTTCAACAAGTCCAAGTGCAAGGTGCTGCACCTGGGCTAGGGCAATCCCAGACATGACTACAAACTGGGTTAAGAATTCATTGAGAGCAGCTCTGCAGAGAAGGACTTGGGCGTTCTGGTGGACCCAAAGCTCAACATGAGAAAGCAATGCTTGCTTGCAGCCCAGAAGACCAACTGCATCCTGGGCTGCATCAAAAGAGGAGTGGCCAGCAGGTCAAGGGAGGTGATTGTCCTCCTCTACTCTGCCCTTGTGAGGCCCCACATTGAATACTGCATGCAGACCTGGGGGCCCCATCACAAGAAGGATTTGGAGCTCTTGAAACAGGTCCAGAGGAGGGCCACTAAGATGATCAGAGGGCTGGAGCACATCTCCTGTGAAGAAAGGCTGAGGGAACAGTTTAGCTTGGAGAAGAGAAGGCTCTGGGAAGACCTCATTGTAGCCTCCCAGAACTTGAAGGGAGTGTAAAAACAGGAGGGGGAACGCCTTTTTACATGTGTTGATAGTGATAGGACAAGGGGGAATGGTTTTAAACTAAGACAGGGGAGATTTAGGTTAGAAATTAGGAGAATGTTTTTCACTCAGAGGGTGGTGAGGCATTGGAATGGGTTGCCTAGAGAGGATGTGGATGGGCCCCCCCCCCCCCCCCCCTCCCAGCCCTGGAGACATTCAGGTCCAGGCTGGATGCAGCTCTGGGCAGCCTGCTCTAGTGGTTGTCAACCCTGTCCAGAGCACGGGGTTGACACTAGATGATCTTTAAGGTCCTTTTTAACCCAGGGCATTCTATGATTCTGTGATAAGAGAAGGCTCTGAGGTGACCCCATTGCAACCTTTTAGTACTTAAAGGGGTCTTATAAAAAAGATGGAGAGCAACTCTTTGCTCAGATGATGACAGGACAAGGCGAATGGCTTTAAACTAAAAGAGGGGAGATTTAGATTCGAGGTTAGGAGGAAATTCTTCACTCAGAGGATGGTGAGGCAATGGAACAGGTTGCCTAGAGAGGCTGTGGATGTGCCATCCCTTGAGGTGTTCAAGACCAGGTTAGATGAGTCCCTGAGCAACCTGATCTAGTGGCTGGTGTCCTTAACTATGGCAGGGGGGTTGGAACTATATGATCCTTGAGGTCCATTCCAACCCAAACTATTCTATGATTCAAAACACATTTATAGTACTTTACTTTAGCACTATGCTTAGCCTTCCAGTGTTCTTCAGTACCCTGGGGTTAAAAATGTTGGTCTTCCTGAAGAGTTGGATGAGCAGATATTTATCATGTACAATTATAATTCTGAGATATTTCCTGGAGGGATTATGAAGCCTAGGATGAAGGCTTCTTTCTGTGCAGTTTTGGGTTCTGCTTGGGGCTACTCATATGTTTTATTAATACAGTTTTTTTCCTCCTCATTGGTTCCTGGATAAATTTTGAAAGCAGCAAAGCAAAATTATCCTGGTCTCAAACCACAAAACCAGCTATCATTGGCTCCAAGTGACCCCAGAGTTTTGTCAAACCTCTATCACATGTAGTTTTAATTAAGTTTAAGCAGCCATTGGGCAAACATTAGATCCTTGAGTTACAAGTGACCTTTGTTACAAGTTAAAAACAGCTCAGGACAAGGCAAAATTGGCAAATCCTGAGACCCAGTACTGTCAGGTTAATGCAAGGCTTGTAAGTCCATTACTAATGGTCTCTTATTAGTAATAGTAAATATCATATCTACCATGTTATGAACTTCTAAGTTTAACTATCTAGTTTCAACTCATAACAATTTTATGAAAAGCTGAGCTTTTGCCATACTGATCAACACACTGATCCTGTGCTCATCTAAATGTTTTAGTGAATTTAAATCAGTATGTGTTTCAAGATTCCAATTTCAGTACCGCAAGTGGGTTAGACACTTATCTGGTATAATCCGCATAGTGCTGTCAAAGCCAATTAAACTGCTGTAATACCAGTGCAGGATTATATCCACTACACTTTTAACCACCTATTAAAAGGAAAAAGACCTCATCTACTTTTGCTGTGGATGGAGATAAAACATTAATTTCAAAGGCATCATTTCTATCTTTACCTGTATCCTTCTTATTTTCTTTCCTCTTTATGTTTGAACTTTATGAGCTGCTGCACCTGTCAGCCAAAATGACATTCTAACTCAGCTTCTGTTAATTTCTTGAGAGATCTAAACATATAAAATAAGTGTATGTAAGTATACAAAGTGCACATGTAATGAGTAGAATGTTATGCTTTTCTTTTTCCATTCTATTTTTTCTACCATTCTGTAGCATGTCTGTCCTATATATAAATTTTCATGCTCTCCAGTAATTATTGCATGACCTCAATGCTGAAACCTAAGAGACTATTTACTTCGGTTCCTTTCAAAACTCTTCATTTTAATTGGTGTTTTGCACTCTACATTAGAGTGCAAATAAATAAATTGGATATTTAAATAAAAAAAAGTGTATTTTTGTTCAAGCCTGTAGATAGCACAGATGAGAATTTAGGTGGCTGTCAATTGTACTCAGCAAGAGTGTCTTCCTGATAGGAGCTGAAGTGTTTTTTTCCAGTAGGAAGCTGCAACTCAAGTGCACGTTTTAGCCTTCCTACCATGAAGAGGCCTCATTAATTCTAAATAAATTACTGTGAATTCTAAAGCAACTACTGGCCCCCAGTAGGTTGAATGCAAACACCCAGGCAAACCTCCAGGCAGTTCATGCAACCACACAGCTTTCAGGCTGGGGGATATACCTAGTGCTGCTCCCTGATATAGCGTGACAGCACACTCACCTATGGGAGGTGTGCCCAGGTAAATGAGCTGCTCTGTCTGACAGCCAACCTTCAGGAAGGGGTAGGAAGACAGCCCCTGTCTGCCCACACAGTTTCCATTAATGAATAGGTATGAGGCTCTGAGTATGGAAGGTAGAGGATCTGAAAAGACAGAGGAGGAGCTATCAGTGCAAGATGGGCCAATGGTTCTTATGGTTTCCCATTCGCAGCATGGGGAATACTACAAGATTACTGGAAGGTATTATTTGTCAAGTTATACCAATACCAAAGAGAAAAAAATAATGTTGAAATTGATCCAGTGGAAATGAGGAAAGAAGTGGTTAAAACATTCCCATAACTTACAGAAAGTATCATTGTGACTAAAAAGATTATATTCCTGTTTAAATAAATGAAAATGTTTATTAGAGAAAATATTTGTTTTAAAAATACAGAGTGTGAAATTAAAATGATGAGTGTCATGGTAACTCTGTCCTGTCATCTTTGTTCCTTTTTTTTTTTTTTTTTTTTTTTTTTTTTTTTTCCACAGAGCTCCAGGCCCCTGACTGCTAAAGCTACTTGTTTGCTGTTGACTGCCTGCTGCTCTTCATTGCCTGATGCCATGGAAAAGGAATTGTTTTGCTAAATACTACCAGAAAGAATCTGGATATAATTGACCCTGGTCCAAGCCAGATGATTCCAAATTGTGCCAACCTTGTTTCCCGCAGTCCAGGATATCTCCACAAACACTGTCACTATAAGTATGTGCATGCCTTCCTGCCACATCCCATCAACTCACATACTTGCTGAGTGTCATGACATTCAAGATTGTTCTCATGAACTGTGACATTGCCCTCTCATAATATCAGTATTCTGAAGAGCTTTGGACCATGTAGTAATGAGAGGACAGATTTTTGTCAGTGCAAATGAGACTCTTACTGCGTTCACAACATAGTCCACAAGGACATCTTTATATACTTTCATATATATTGTATAATATAATCACATAGTATAATACAAGAAAGCAATAAATGAACATGTGGGAACCCTTTCTGCAAATTGCAGTTTTCTCTCAGACCACCAGATGTTTCCAGCCATGAGATAAACATCAGTATTAACAGAAACCTTGATGAAATGGGCCTAGTTTTAAGCTTCTTTGTAGATACCAGCTTAGAACATCTCTGAACAGACCCTATAAAACCCCTAAGGGGTTTCTACAAACCCCTAAGGGTCTGTACCCCTCCATTACATTTTCTGTATATGTACTACTTGTCCCACGGCAATTGCTCCATATGATCAAAAATAAAAACAAAAACAAAACAAAACAACAACAACAACAACAACAAACAAATGAATGCCAGCTGTTGAGCTGCTGAACAATGCAGAAAGGTGTTAAGGACATTATAATTCACTGTGAAAAAGGCTGAAGCTAACTCAAGCACAATCAAGACTGACAGTAAACTCTGGCATTTGTCTGTCAGTATTCAATTCTTATATATGCAATGCATTGAGAATACATTTTATAAAGTATAATATAAAGTTATTCTGATGAACAAGCATTATTACAGTGTGCGTGTTTGTAAAGGAAAAAGAAGCAGAAGTGTAGAAAAACGAAGTGTCGGGAAAATAATGAAGGAAGAGATTTGTGTCTGGCTGTTGGCATTTATTTTTTGTTTCCTTGATCAGTCTGTGCTTACAGTATGTCACAGGATTGGAATTTCTGATGGCCAAACTGATGCTCTCAGTTTGCACCACACAGAATTTTTGCTGACATCTAATTATTTCATTCTACAAATCCTTTCTGGTGGCACTACATCTTTTGCTAATATAGGTATAGGCCTTTCCACCCCTAAATGTGGCATTGGTTCAGAATTGGGATGTCTTCAAACCACAAGTCCATCGATAACTACTCAGGATGTTGGAAGACAGGTTTGATGCTTTTACTTGCTATGATTTATGAGTCTCCAGCATAATTCTACTCTATATAGCCAAAAGCAGCCTACTCAGAGTTATTTGCCATTTTGTCTTTCTGTTCAGATCCAGATTATTACAGAGAATTATGTCCCCAGCCTCTCAACTGAAGTGAGACAGCACCACATCCTGTTTGAGCAATGTCATACTAAACCAAGCTTATGTTCTTCTGAATCTAATCTCTACATCATGACAGAGACCGTCAGATCTTTCCTTTAGATCAGCAATTCCCAAACTAGAAATCATGTTTTGGGAAGTGTGACCACAAGAGGTGTTATGAATACAGACACAAAGTATATTTGAGAACTGCTGACTTAGATCCCCATCTATAACTGGTTTACATGAAATATCAAAAACATGAATTAATATAGGCACTATTAAGACGGCTCTAAATTCTTAGAAGATAATTCCCTTAGGGGTGAATGTTCTGAAGTCAAGGCATAATTTTCCACTCTGCATTGCCAACATATACAGCACCAGACAGTCCATTGCATAGGCAGCTTTGCTTGTTGGTACTGTTTCTTAAAAAAGAACATCTGAAATTAAAATAAATAAGTAACATAAAATAATAACTATAAAGCAGCCCAAACCAACTAACCAACCAACAACAGCAACAAACAACAACAAAAAACAACCAACCAATCAAAATCTTCAACCTGCTGTGACTTACATACAAAAGGAAAATAGATTTTCATGTCATGTAGCTTCTGGTGCACCTTCTTCTCTCAAAAGCAGTTTGGGAAAGAAACTTGAAATTGCTTTGTATCTTTTTCAGTATACCATGCCACAATACAGTTGAACATTTTTACCGTATCTGCCTTCTGAGTATTTGGACCTTTTTCCTTACAGTAATTGACTTCTTATTTCATTGTAGTTTCATTGTACTTTGGCAATGGACAGAAATTATCTTGCACTCTTATGCTGATCTTTCTTTTATGAGGATTTCAGAAAAGAGGCAAATTAACAAAGCTGATACCTGTACTACAGTACATTCTATTTTGCCTCCTATAGTAAGAACTGTATAAACTGGCATACAATGAAGAGGACCTATTCTCTTCTGGCTTTGTGTTTAGTTCATTGCCTATCTTGACAACTTATGGAATGTGCTTACCATCTTTTTCTCCTCCAGTAATATCTTTAGAATAAACTAGAGCAGACCCTCTTTCATTTGTGTACAGATTTTGGCAATCATTCAGTAGAGCACTCAGGCATATTTTTTGATCTATTTCTGTTCAAATCTGCATATAAACACCTGTGCAAAGAAAATCAGACAGGATATGTGTAGTGAAAAGTGTTAGATAAACTTAAATATGAACTGAACAATGGTCTCCATGTTGCTGGAGGCACATCTGGAAAGTCAACTTTCCTTGTTTTCAGCTCCCCCTTTCCTTCAAAGGAAAGATATAGACAATGCTGCTGTCATATATAATAAGTATATAAATAAGTAGATAGATAGATAGATAGATATTGCTTTAAATTGAGAAGAAAAATGAAGGAGCATGAAAAGACAAAAGGTACCAGAGAACTACCTGTCAGGTCTTTTCTGGCCCAGTGGTGATAAACAAACTGAGAACAACAAGGTAACAAATTCACAGATCATTCTTAAAAGGAAGACCTGCCCTGTGTAATGTCCCTGCAATTTTTATCCCTGTCTTGTGTTTCACGTTAGCCCACAGTAATACACTTTAGGCATGGTATGCTATAGCACAATGAATTCCAGAGTTTCTGTATTTTAACATTATTCCTGACCTTATTTAGTATCTAATAACTAGAACTTTATTTATTTATTCATTTTTTTTTCTTTTACAGAAATGAGGTCAATATACTCTCATTCTTATGAAAAAGTGTTTTCTAAAGTATTCCACAACAGTGTTCTAGTGAGTGTCCACATCCAGACATTGCAAAATGGGGGCTAAAGGCCAGTCTCTGAGAGGCGATCAGGGGCTGACCAGTGTCAGGTTCCAGCCAGATCCACAATGCCCCCACTGCAGCCACAGCTAAGCCAGTCGGTAAAGGTGGTGGAACCTCTAGGAAAACATAACTGAGAAAAGGCAGAAATGCCAAACAGGCACAGGAGTAAAGGAAAAATGAGACAGAAAAAACCTTTCAACTCCAGAGTCAGAAAAGTAGAGGGAGGTGGTGCCCCAGGTGCTGGAGCAGAGATTCCCCTGAGGACTATCGAAGAGACCATGGTGAAGCAGGTATTACCACGCAGCCCACAGAGAGGACCATGACAGAGCAGATATTGACACTATAGTCTGAGGTGGAGGAGAGCACTCTGGAGTATTTCCCAAAGGAACAACAGCCCATGGAGAGAGAGGACCCATGCTGAATCAGGGGGAAAATATGAGGAGGAAGGGGTGACTGAGAACTGTGATGGACTGAACACAACCCCCTGAAAAGCTTCTGTGGAGGAGACAGAGGAATTGGGAATGAGAGTGTGGCTGAGCCTGGGAAAAGACTTGTGTATGGGGTTGTTGTTTTAAAGTTTTGCCCTTGTTTCTAATTATCTGACCCTACTTTAATTAGAAACAAATTTAATTTTCCTCAAGATGAATCTGTTTGGCTCATGATGGTGACTATTAAGTGGTCTCCCCATCATCTTCATCTTGACCAATGAGACTGTTCATCTTATTTTGCCCTGGTAAGAAGGGGCAGTGGGAGAGTGGCTGAGTGGGTGTGTGGCATTTGAGCAAGGTCAGCTCAATGCAAGTACAAATTGCTCCTATCACAGGAAGTATGTGGAACAATTTCTGCATGGTTCATGTACAATTTATACCAGCTTCAATGGTGCAGGGTTAGGTTAGTTTCATACTTAGAAATATTACCTTAATGATGCTACATTATCAAAAGAAGACTTAGAAACTATTTTCAAGCTACTTAGAGTGAAGGCTTTAAATAGTTGTGATTTTAGCAAGGAGGAGTGCTTATGTACTTACCTCCAGGGAATATTTTCAGTCACCAAGACAAGACTGTGTTTGTGATTGGCTAAAGATATCAGTCATTGATTTGTGAGAGGATTATTTAAATAATATTGGAGAGTGTCTGAGTAGGGTCAGAATAATGTTGGGTGTAGAGGTAGATTTTCATGGAAAAGCTAGCATTCTGAATGTGTTTTAGCTAACTTGAATAAAAAAAGAACATAGACGACTTGTTAGGATAATTGTTGATGCATTGGCAAACTTTGCAGAAGAGTTCTTTGCTGCTTACCAACATTACAGCTCTACAAGAAGAGGAATTTTTAACTAAGACACGGTAAAGTGCACCACAATTACCTGTGACAAGCATAAGATAATAATTTATGTGTTAGGTACATTTTATCAACTGTTCCTTATGGTACCTTGCAGAATAAGATCATCTACATCCAAACAGAAGACATATGAAATGCACTGCTGAAAGAACGAGATTATTATTTATTTAGAAGATGATTATTTATTTATTTATTTATTTTAATTTGAATGATTTTTGTCTTGGTTTTCTGTGGAAACATTTAGCATTTGAAAAATATAAGATGTGGTGAACATCAGTACATGTTTCTAAGTTCATTTCTTCACATCATTTAAAAATTAGATGGGCTTGTTTTTATAAGTATGAGGCATGTTGGAAGAACTGAAACATTTGAATCCACATAGGTTGTTTAACATAATGGCAGGTTTATATTATATTCTGTTAAGATGCAGTCCTTAAAGTGTATTTACAATTGAAACTGCTTACAAGTTAGTCAGTAAAGTTTTTTTTTTTTTTTGAATAACTTATTTTTTTTGTGTATGTTCACCCATAACCAGAGTAGCAGAAAAAGTAGAAACCAACATCAGAAAAATTACACATAAAACATGACAGCTATTGAAAGCTACCTAGAAAATGAAACATTACACCTAAAACCAGCTTAATACTATTAATACTATGAGAATGCACTCCCATATCCTTAAGCGTTATGTTCCTATTTTCTAACTTACATGTGAAGTTATTTCTAACTTCACATCCTTATGTTCTTATTTTCTAACTTGGATATTATTTGTGCCTTCTTACATTTCTGAAGATCACAGATAAGTATATACTGAATCTGAGACTTGAGAAACAGCAAAGCTGGATGAAGCTATTGTATATGACAGATGGGAGACCATACTCTGTTTCAAAAATTCCACAATTGCTGAGGCATCACCTCTTACTTGTCCTTTCCAAAAGAGGCCATGGAGGCTGTGGAGGGCTAGCCGGTAGCTAGGCCTGCACCCAGTCAGTCTCAGTCCTCCATAGTGGGATGGAGAAGAGAATCAGAAGGGCAAAAGTGATAAAAACTCATGGGTTGGTATAAAGACAGTTTAACCTTTTTACCCAGTAAAAAGGTTTACAGAAGACTAAATATTCTTAATCAAGAGGTCTGATTATTCTATAACAAGCTAAAATACATAGTGAGACAGGATATTTTGCAATCACAACGTCCATTTGCTAGCCCACATTTTTTAGTGAGTAGCTTGTTTTGAAGCTGTGGTAGTAGATCTTTGTTATAAGTCACTGCTGTTTTTTTCTTGTTGCAGAAGAAAAATTCATGATAAAAAATTCCTTTTATTTTTGGATGTAGAAGAACAATTTGAATACCTTTGTCCTTGCTTTCTCTCTCTCTCTGCCTCTCTCTCCTCTCTTTTTTCTTTCTTCTTTTTTTTTTTTTTTTTTTT
>CM021772.1:13006530-13018049 GCA_011076525.1 Nettapus auritus
TTTTTTTTTTTTTTTTTTTTTTTTTTTTTTTTTAATTATACAGAGAAAAATATTTTTCTCTCTTGGAAGTCTGGGAAACTGTAAGTGATTTCTTCATGCACTCAACTGCATTTTTTTTTTTTTTGCTGTTGTTATTTATGCTATTTTTTTGCATTAGTAAGTAAATATTGTTGACTACTCAGTTTGAAAAAAAATCATGCTACAGCTATTTCTTATGCGTAGACAATGATTGGACCATTAACTGTAAGGTGCAACTGTAAAGTGCAGATTGGTTAACTTCATACTGACCATATTTCTATTCATACATACATCAAACTTCAGCTACAAAAGTTATTCAGCCTCTAACAGTGTTTATTGCCTAAAAAAAGCAATTGCCGATTACTTTGTATGCTGACACTGAGTTGTCCAATAAATTCTAGTAGTTGGTTTAAAAGGCCATCTCTTGCCTCTAGATGGTCCAAACAATGGTCAATGAAAACTTTACCTTAGGGCTGTGTTTTGTTATGTTTTGTTTTATTTAGACATGCAAAATGCACAACTGATGTGCACTGAGATTATCCTACATGCATGTTTTCTCAGTGTTGTTTTTCACATCTTTATCTGAAACCACAAGGAAACAGATGTTTGACCTCCTCATGTTCAAAATAGGAACATGACTTAATGTTCTGCTGTGTAAGAGATTTCTGCCAAAAAGTCAATATTATTTTTAAGGCTGAACAAAACCAAGGCAGCTAACTCAAAACTGGATACACATTCTCTGATTTAGGTCATAAGATTTTATTTTTTTCTCCCTACAAAGTCATTAAAAGAAATTTGACTGAAATCATTGCTTTATGGTAAAGGAATTTGTATCACCTTAATTATATAAATTACTACTGCCATACAACTTGGAAAAAGACATGCTAAAGATCTATCAAAGACATAATCCTATACTTCTTTGCTGAAGTTTTTAAGCACATGCTTCGAATCAAGCAGATTCTAGAGTGCTTCGTAAAATACATTTGGTCTTTGTGCTCCACTGCCTTGACAAATAGAGAACCAAATCAAATAAATGAAGCAAAAGACATCTTTTTTACTGCATCCTTTCCTTCTAACTGAGAAGAGAACATGAGATCTTTCTCGTATCAATCCCCCACAAGTCTGTAAGGAGTTGAAATACTACAATGGTCATAGCTGTTGCTGACAAAAATATACCTATTTTGTTCCATGATGACCAAACTCCCACAGAAATTGTAAAAGACAGAAACAGAAAATAAATAAATAAATAAATAAAATAAACATAAAGTAAACTAAGTTCATCAATCTGCATACATCATGTTCTTTATATCTCATTAGCTCCATAGCCTCGACAAATGATAACTGCTTTTAATATTGCTGTATTTTAAGTGTATGCTAAAGACTGGAAATACATTGAACAGATTATTCAAGAAACTGTATTGTTCTTGTTCATTGTCATTAGTGACCCATGTATTTTGATTCTTATGAGGTGTAATGACATATAATAACAAAGGTTATTTTCAAGTCTTATATTTTCTTCAGCTCATTTATATCAGACATAAATACATCTATTGAGATAATGCACCAGATGTTATTCAGGGAATGAATATATATTTGGAATAATATCTGTAAAATAATATATTTTCCAAATGCAAATTACTTTCTATGCATGCCCTTTTCTTCCCATCATAACTATCCTGTAAAACTCTACTTTTCTAGTATGTAATTCCTTCACACTGCAAAGCATTATTCAAGAATTTCAGTGGTATATGCCAGTTGTTCCTTTTCAGTCCGTGACAAATTTCTTTAACGTACCCTGACAAACATATATTTTACTTCTGCAAGCATTCATAAAGAAAAAGTACATAGATTTTAATCAGGATCCCCCACCAGCTGAATACATAATTTTCTAAATTTAAAGCAAGTCTGTCCTATTTTTTATTTATTTATTTTATTTTATTTTATTTTATTATTTTATTTTATTTTATTTTATTTTATTTTATTTTTTATTTTATTTTATTTTATTTTATTATTTTATTTTATTTTTATTATTCTTTGTTAATATCTTGCCTAGTCCAGAAAGGACTCAATTCTGATGACACAGAAGTAACAAAATACCAACAACCAGATTTTAAGTCTGTGTCAGCTACCTGCTGTTTAAATGCATGGTTTCTGCATTTTACGCAAATATATCACATAACGTGTGGGACATTAGTTCTGATACTGAAGAGTGGGCTACCACAGTCACTGAGAAGAAATTTTCCACAATAAATCATGACATTTGATTTATAAGACACTCCAGCACAAAGCTTCATTGGGATTTTAAACACATCTTCTTTACCCTTTTCTCTACAGTTATATTTTCATCTTCTTGAAAGTAACAGTCTTTGGTGATTTTTTAAAGTCCACCTACCAATAAAAATGAATACATTAATATATTAGAAGTTACTTAAAAATTCCAAGCCCTTATAGTACAGTTTGTATAGCCTACAAAATCTTGGAAACATGGCCAAATATGACTTAATTTAAAAAGAAATAAACAAATAAAACAGGGAAAAATGACAGTATTCTAACACATTATTATTATAATTTTCTCATGGATTTGAAGAAAATTCCTTCATTTTCTGTTGCCCACTTCAGTTCTAATGTCAAGGTTGGGAACACTTTGAAAGAATTATGTGATTTTACCCACCAAGGTATCAGACAGCTGTGATCACTTGCTTTATATGCTAAGCAGAATTTACAATTATAAAGCTATGTCTATTGCAGTACAGTCATTAAATCCATTTGTTCATTCAAAGATAGTGTTTCTGGTTTGGGCTGCTGTGTCCAATACAAGTAGAGGACCTTGTAGTGCTCTACCTAGTACAGATAATAACTGCAACAAAGATTCCACAAAACAGACTTCAATCTTTCAAGAACAGTGAGTGAGCAGCGAGCTAGTTTGCTAAGCCCTAGAAATGTTCATGCCTCCATATCTCATGTGCTATTATCTCCCTTCAAGACACATATGTATAGATAGCTATTTCTAGTGAGGTCATGTGAGCTTACAGGTCTTACAGGCCTGAAAAGAAAAGCAAAATACCATTGGTCATTTCATATGCATTATCCCACCTCAGAAGACTGGTGTTTGCGTGATACTAAGAGCCTGAAAAAACAAACAAACAAAAAACCAACCAACCAATCAAACAAACAAAACCACCATTTCTCCTCTACTGCCAAATGACAGGGTGAGTGTAAGACATATATGGGCCAATGCATTCATCCCGGGGTAATGAAAGAACCATCAGATGTCATCATGAGACTTCCCAATTACTCTTTAACATTTTTGGGAATTTGGAGAGGTCCCTGTTGATTGGAAGCTGGCAGATGTTGTCCCCATCTTCAAGAAGAGCAAGAAAGAAGACCCTGGTATTTACAGACCTGTCAGTCTCACTTTAGTGACTGATAAAATTATGGAGAAGATTATTTTGTGAGGCATTGAAAAACACTTAAAGACAACACAATCATTTGCTATAGCCAAGATAGATTCACAAGGGGAAAGTCCTGTTTAACTAACAATTTCCTTTTTTGACAAGGTTACCCCCCTAGTGGACAAAGGGAAGACAGTAAATGTAATATTTTTGTATTTCAGCAAAGCTTTTGATACCATTCCTCATGTTATCCTTCTGGATAGAATGTCCAGCATACAGCTAGACAGGTATATGAGATAATGGTTGACCAATTGGCTGAAGGGTCAGGCTCAAGTGGTTATAGTAAATGGGGTTACATCGCGGTGGCAACCAGTCACTCCTGGGGTTTCCCACAGCTGCATTTTGGGCCAGGTCTCTCGAATGATTTTATAAATGATCTGGATGCAGGACTCAAATGCATACTAAGTTTATAGATGATGTTAAATTAGGAGGAGTGGTTGAGTCTCTCAAGGCTGGCAAGGCCTTGCAGAGAAATCTTGACAAATTAAAGGGCTGGGCAATCACCAACCATATAAAATTTAACATGAGCAAGTGCCAGATTGTGCACCTGAGACAGGAAAATCCTGGATATACATACAGACTGGAGGATTTGTGGTGGGAAAGCAGCCTGTGGAAAGGAATCTGGGATCAATAGTAAGCTGAATCTGAGTCAGGAGTGTGCCCGGGCAGCCAGGAGAGCCAGCCGTACACTTGGATGCATCAAGCACAGCATTGCTAGCTGTTCCAGGAAGTGACTGTCCCACTCTGCTCTGCGCTGCTGTGGCTTCATCTTAAGCACTGTGTGGGCACCACAATATAAAAAAAGATGTACAACTGTTACAGTGTCCAAAGGAAGGCTACGAAAATGGTGAAGGGTCTAGAAAGCAAGACCCCAGAGAAGAGGAGACTGAGGGGAGGCCTCATCATGGTGTACAGCTTCCTCATGAGGGAGAGTGGAGGGACAGGCGCTGATCTGTTCTCTCTGGTGACCAGTGACAAGACGTGTAGGAACAGCACAAAGCTGTGTCAGGGAAAGTTTAGATTGGATACTGGGAAAAGGTTCTTCACTGTGAGGGCAACCAGGCACCAGAACAGTTCAAGAAGAATTTAGACAATGCTCTCAGGCATATGGTTTGATTTTTAGGTAGTCCTGTGTGGATCCACAAGTTGGACACGATGATCCTTGTGTGTCCCTTCTAACTCAGGATATTCTATGATTATACGATTCTAAGTAGGCAGAAAATCTTAATTAATACTGTATTTCTTTGATGCATTTTTTGGTAAGAAATTAAAGACATTCTACAGTTCCAATTTGTTCCCTATAAGTGAAATGCTGGGAAATCCTAAAAATAAACTCCTCTGAAAGAAAAGAAAAAGTCAGTGGTTAAAATTTTATTGAAATGAATCACATCTCCATTAAATAAAAGCATATATGTTGAAATGTGTTTGTGAAGTAAAATTCTAAATGTAGCTTATTTATTTCTATAACACAGGACTTATTTAGATATGAGTTCAATTTATGGATGCACTTAAATAGTAACAGAAAATGAAACCCAGGAATATCTGACACATTGTTTTCAAAGCAAAATATGAACACTTGGACATAGACAATTAAGCATTCCCTATGCTTTCTAGCTGAATATGCAAATTTGACATTCAAACCAGACTTCTAAAAAAAACCTCACCCATGTCAAAGCACGCAATTCTTAGAATATGAGGAGTCCAAAGTTTAAGCCTTTTTGCTTTAATTACTTTGCCGTTATTTCCATTAAGTGCAAGGGACTTCAGTAGGTTATCATTTTGCTCTTCCCAACTGTTTCAAAAGTCAGGTAGTTTCCCCTGACAAAACATCTAGTGGATGGAATTTTTAGATGAGGAATTTACAGGAGAGTACCATGCAGAGAATTCATTATAGCTTGAAGAGTAAGCTACTTCAAGGTGGCCGTGTTGTTTGCATAATATGTTTGCCTGTTGCAAACTAAGGGTAACTGCTGAACTGATTTAATGAATTGCATGCATTTCTGGTAGCTAAAAAGAAGCATGGAGCTAGTTCTGGAAGACAGAGGGTCAAAAATCTGATTATATGAAGTAAATAAATATTTTATGGGATACACTGTTAAGATGTGCATTTACCAATACACATACACAGCACTACCGAATGTAGATTAACAGGACAAAGGAATCTAATGAACTATACTTCAGTGCCACTTGGCTTTTAAGACTAACAGACGTAATGTGCCTCTCCATTCTCACATGACGCTGTGCTGTCTCACTCCTCAGGTGAGACTAGGTCTGAGCTTGGATTTAGTATTTCCAGTTCATGGTAGAAGTTCTTACCCCATTCAAGTACTTTAGTGACATTGTTCCATTGCTTGCAATTCCAGTATACTGCACTATTATAAATGTTTGCAATATCATGTCATATATCATATCATATCAATTATATTGCAGGGTCATGGATTATTACCATAATTGAACAAAAGGCATCAGAGTGCTCTACAAGACTTCAACCCTACTTCAGGACTATTTTAAGGGCTAAGATGGAACTGTGGTGGCAATTAGGTGTTAGAGGACAACAAAAAATGTTTTTATAAATATATTAATGGCAAGAGGAGGGCCAAGGAGAATCTTCATTCTTTGCTGGCCGCAAGGGGGAAACATGACTGCTGAGGATAAGGAAAAGGCTGAGGTTCTTAATGCCTTCTTTGCATCTGCCTTTACTAGCCAAACCACTTATCTTCAGAGTACTCAGCCTCTTGACCTAGAAGTCTGGGATGAGGAGCAGAAGAACCCCTCTGCAGTTCAGGTGGAAATGGCTAGAGATGGGCTGCTCCACCTGGACTGTCAGAAGTCATGGGGCAAGATGGAGTTGATGGATGTGATTGCTGGGCTGCTTGCCATCACCTATCAGTGGTCATGGTCATTCGGAGAGATCCCGGATGACTGGAAACTAAGTGGCAGCCCATGGCTTGGACAGGTACACTCTTTGCTGGGTTAAAAACTGGCTGGATGGCCGGGCCCAGAGAGTGGTGATGAAATGCAGCTGGTGACTGGTCACCAGTGGTGTTCCCCAGGGATTGGTGTTGGGGCCCATCCTCTTTAATATCTTTATTGATGACTTGGATGAGTAAATTGAGTGCACCCTCAGTAAATTTGCAGATGACATCGAGTTACAGGGAAGTGTCAATCTGCCAGAGGGTAGGAAGGCCCTGCAGAGGGACCTGGACAGGTTGGGTCCATGGGCAGAAGCCAATGGGATGAGGTTCAACATGGCTAAGTGCTATGTCGTGTACTTTGGCCCCAAAAACCCCATGCAGTGCTACAGGCTTGGGGCAGAGTGGCTGGAAAGCTGTGCAGAGGAAAAGGATCTGGGGGTGATGGTCAATGCTCGCCTGAACATGAGCCGGCAGTGTGCCCAGGGGGCCAAGAAGGCCAACGCCATCCTGGCTCATACCAGAAATAGTGCAGCCAGCAGGGCCGAGGAGGTGATTGTCCCCCTGTACTCAGCTCTGGTGAGGCCGCACCTCAAGTACTGTGTTCAGCTTTGGGCCCCTCACTACAGGAAGGACATTGAGGCCCTGGAGCATGTCCAGAGAAAGGCTACGAAGCTGGTGAAGGGCCTGGAACACAAGTCCTGTGAGGAGCAGCTGAGGGAACTGGGGTTGTTTAGTCTGGAGAAGAGGAGGCTCAGCGGAGACCTTATTCCTCTCTGCACCTTCCTGAAAGGAAGGTGTGGGGAGCAGGGGGTTAGCCTCTTCTTGCAGATAACCAGTGATAGAACTAGAGGGAATGGCCTCAAGTTGCACCAGGGAAGGTTTAGGCTGGAAATTAGGAGCCATTTCTTCTCAGAAAGAGCAGTCAGGCATTGGAACGGGATTCCCAGGGAGGTGGTGGAGTCACTGTCCCTGGGGGTGTTGAAGGAAAGGTTGGACATGGTGCTTAGGGACATGGTTTAGTGAGTGATATTGGTGGTAGGGTGATAGTTGGACCAGGTAATCTTGGAGGTCTTTTCCAACCTTAATGATTCTATGATTCTGCAAACCAGCATCATTGGAAGATCTATGTCATTACTCCAAGGCAACATTTTTTTAACTCCTGGGTATTCATCAAATGTGCACAAATGAATAATATCAAAAATCCTCATTAGATTTAAAGCAGAAAAAGGGCCAGTAAAAGTGATATGAATTGAGGAACCAAAGCTGTATTACTCTTGATTCAAAAAGTTATAAGGAGGCAAATGGAAACTGAAATACATATCAGACAGTTTCTACTGCACTCTAGTTAAATAAAGAATGAACCTAACTATGAAGGGTCTGAGCCAAAGTGTAATGAAGTTAATTTTCTCTTTTGGTGGTGTCGGTCAGACTCAAAATTCTCGCTTGACTTAAACTATCTTTGGTGTGTGTAGTGGGTTTACATGGCAAGGTTTTGGTAGCAGGGGGGGGCATAGGGGTGGCTTCTGTGAGAAGGATCTAGAAGCTGCCCCATGTTTGGTAAGGGCCCCACTTCTGACCAGAGCTGAGCCAATAAGTGATGTTGTTTTGTGCCTCTGTGAGAGCATATTTAAGACAGGGAAAAAACGCTGCGCCACTCAGCAGCTGGGAGGGTGAGAGGAGTGAGAAACAGCCTTGCAGGCACCAAGGTCAGTGAAGAAGGAGGGGGAGAGGTGCTCCAGGCGCTGGAGCAGAAGTCCCCTGCGGTCTGTGGTGAGGACCATGGTGAAGCAGGATGTCCCCCTGCAGTCCATGGAGTACCACGGTGGAGCAGGGTTCCACGCTGCAGCCCGCGGAGGAGACCACGGTGGAGCCTGTGCCCCGAAGGAGACTGCAGCCTGTGGAAGATCCCTGCCGGAGCAGATTCCGGGCCGGACATGCAGCCCGTGGAGAGGAGACCACGCAGGAGCAGGTGACCCGGCAGGAGCAGCTGCCCGTGGGGGACCCAGGTTGGAGCAGTTTGCTCCCGAGGGATGGACCCCGTGGTACGGACCCATATCTGGAGCAGTTCTTGAAGAGCTGCTGCCTGTGGACAGCCCACGCTGGATCAGTTCAGCAAGGACTGCATCCCGTGGGTGGGACCCCACAGCACAGGGGACAAGAGTGACCGAGAAGGAGCGGCAGAGAAGAAGTGCTGTAGACTGACCATGACCCCCATGCCCCCGGTTCCCCTGCGCCGCTCAGGGGGAGGAGGTGGAAGAGGGTGGATGGGGGGAAGGTGCTTTTCGTTTCTTTTCTTTGTTTCTCACTTCTCTAGCTTGTTAGTAATAGGCAATAAATCTTACTTTCTCTCTATGCTGAGTCTGTTTTGCCCGTCACGATAATTATTGCACGATCTCCTAGTCCTTATCTCAATCCTTGAGCCCCTTTCATCGTATTTTCTCCCTGTTCCTCTTTGAGGAGGGGGAGTGAGAGAGCGGTTGTGGTGGAACTCGGCTGCCCACCCGAGTAAAACCATCACAGTGTGAAATGACTGAAGAAGAAGTTCAGCCCATTTGGGCTAGCACGAAACCTATAGACAAGAAGAGAAACACATCAGTATAGCAGAAAATCTGTTTATACATACATATATATATCATATACACACATAAACATATAAAGGTCCACCAGATCTTAAAAGCATTTACAGCAACAAACACTGTTATGAAGACATCATTGCCTACGCACAACCTGGCATTATTGATCTATCCCATTCACACTGTGTCTCTTTGTCTTGTGTTTTCTCTGGGATTTCATCAGTTCTAGAAAACGAACAGTAGTCTTATTGAGTATTTTGAATCCCAAAGTCTATTTGATAGTCATTTGATAGTCATTGCAGACTTGATGTGCAGCAGTCTTTGTTAAGAAACGCTGATCTTTACATAAACAGACTGACCTTTTTAACTGGTATTTTGTCGGGACCGGCTGAAGGAAGGAGGGGGAGAGAGCCTGTACTACTTGTTGATGTAGGAGAAAGTATATTTCAAGGCAAAGGGGAAAGATGGTATGCCTTTCATTTTTATAACTGTGTCGCACATATAATCACACATATGCCTACATATTTAACAGCTACTACACCTGAAATGGACACTGTATTTTTTTTTTCTTCATTAACAGTAACATCCTTCCTCTACTTCTGCAACTGCTCAAAAAGAATTGTGGAAGCAAAGAACTGCCTGATTGATATATGTATGAACACTTTACCCTAGTGCTCAGTGAGATGATTTAGAGAAGACAAAAACCTTTTTGATCAAAAAAGAACAGAAATGATGTGTCTTGTTAAGAGCATATGTAGCACAATGAACATAGTGATGGAGAGCTGGTGTTATACTGGCAGCCACCCCATTTTCTCCAATGTATACATCACGTGGTCTATATGATCACTTTTCTTACTGATCCTGGAAAGCATGTAAACATGGTGTAAACATGGCCAAGTTACCTTACTCTCATGTAAAGATGCCAGAGCTTCTTGTTGAGCTGCATCCCATTCCCTGTCAGTGGCTAGCTCTCAGCTTATTAATAACAAACTCTCAGGCTAACTATGCCTATGGAATTATGTGTTTACTTGCCATAAACATGCATGTCTGGTTACAGTACATATATGTAAGAGCAGGCCAGAACAGGAGGGGTGGAGGGTGGGAAGGAGGATCAAGCTCCACAAATGCTGTTGCTGGCTCCCCTCCCACACAGGCACCTTGAAATTCAGTGCACACACTGGAGCCACTGTGCGAGGAAAACGAAGATTTTTTTCCACCGAGCCAGCTCGTGATTTCCATACAGAGAGCCAAGAAGCGCAGGGAAGGGGAGGAGGGAGGGGGGAACGCTTCGTTTAGACAGGGCAGGGAGGGGGGCACGGATGGTCAGCGGGAACATTCCTACTCTGCTTCCCCAGCCCTACCGTCCATCTCCCGTGCCCTTCCCTCCGGGAAGAGGGTTCCCCGCAGCGGGGCCGCTGCTTGCCGCCCTCCCCCGCCGGGGACGCTGAGCGGGCCCCGGCCACTCCGGCCAGTATGGGGCCGCCGCAGCCGGACGGGCAGCTCCGCGTGTGTGGGGGGCACGTCTGCGCAAATTAAAAAAATAAATAAATAAATAAATAAATAAATAAAATAATAAAAAAAAAAACACCACCCACACCCAACACGCAAAACAAAGGGATCGGAAACAAAGGCTTCTCCGCAGGCAGGGGAGATGCTTACCCGGTCGATACCGCCGTCGCTCGCTGGATTGCGGCTACAGGAGGACTAGGGCCGGCAGCCGGCCCCGGCCGTGCCGTTCCCCCCTGTTCCGAGGCCCGGCGGCGAAGCCGGTGCCCCCCGCCCCGCGCTATCCTTTCCTCCCTCCTGCCTCCCGGGGGGGATCAGCAGATCCTGGCTCCAGCGCGGGGACCCCTGCTGGTGTCGCCTCCCCAGCGCCCCAGCCCGCCCCTCTGCCGCAGACGGCGGGACGAGCGCGCCTGCGAGTCGCCTGCTGCTCGGTGGAGGCTTGTCTTTGCTCGGCCCGGGTCGGCAAAATGCCTTTCCTCCTGCCCGCTGCTCAGATCCCCCGGTTTCCTTGAGGATCACCACCACCACCATCATCATCAACAACAACAAAAACACAAAAACAGCGAAACACAAAACAAGAAGAAGCGCACACACACACACATTAAAAAAAAAAAAAAAAGAAAGAAAAAGCCAACACCAAATCCTATCCCCTCCTCTTGCTATTTGGATTTCCTTCCCTCCCCCTCCCCCTTCAGTTTCTTTGGGTCTTGTGCCTCTCTCCCCCACACAGACAGACAGACAGACACACACACACACACACAGGCACGCACGGTGTGAATGGTTTTACTTGCCGCTGTGCCACAAGGAGCTGCTGCTGGTTTCCAAAGTGCCACCACCACGCAAATCCCTCCTTTAGCTTGAAGCTGAAGATCATGGACTGTATGTTTGGATTCGGAATGCATTTTTCTCACAGCCACTTCGCTTCCTGAAATTTCACCCGGTGAGTAGGTTTTACTTCACATTCAGATTGCTCGTCTCCACCAAACAGACCCTTAAAAAAAAAAAAAAAAGGAAAGGAAAGGAAAGGAAAGGAAAGGAAAGGAAAGGAAAGGAAA
>CM021772.1:13018059-13050617 GCA_011076525.1 Nettapus auritus
AAAGGAAAGGAAAGGAAAGGAAAGGAAAGGAAAGGAAAGGAAAGGAACCTTCAAATTGTCTCGTCTTTCTTCTCAATCTTTCAATAGCTTGCTTCTCTCCACTTTTTGAACTCGAAGAAATCCTGAAGCAACAGCCCTATTTGCCCACTCCATTCCACACGTTAGGCACAGCTCTCAGCACTAAGTTGCGATCTGCACCGCAGTCTCACATGCACCGACCTTACCATTCCACCGCTTATTCATCACGTTTTATTAATGTTTTCATCATACACTCTAGCTGCTACATTCTCTGGTTTAACCCTTGCAGACACAGCGACTCGCAGGGATGTCAGAAGGGCCCGGTGTTTCTCTCCGTGTGGGAAGACGGACAGAAATCACCAGTGGTTACGGGGCTGTATGTGGAAAGGAGTGGCTGCAGGTCTGCGTGGGGAGATAATGTGGAAAAGTCCATCACTCTTACCGATCCCCTGAAGGAGCTTGGATTGGACTGGGGGCAGGGAATTGTGCCCCAGACGGGGCTGGAGGGGAAGAGAAGGGATTTTCCAGACTGCTGTCCTGCTGTTTCTGCCCGAAGGGAACAGCTGTGGAAGGCAGGCCGGGCTCGCCGGGGGCGCGGAGCGCTGCTGCAGCGCGCTCCCGCCGCGTTGGTGCTTTCCCCCGCTGCGCGCCTTTCCTGTGGTTTTGGATCCCACTGCAGGTCCGGGTTGTATTTTTTACTGTTTTAGGGAATATTTATAATTTTGCTCGCCTAGGGTAGGAATGAGGCGTCTCCTTCACAAAACGTATGCGCGCACACACACACATATATATATATGCATACACAAATATATGCATATATATATACCCTCCGCGTTCTAAAGTGAAGACTGTCTTTTGAATCATGTAGGGACTTCTTTACTTTGACAGAAAAATACAGAAGAGGTCCAAGGGAAATAAAAAAAAAAAAAGATCCAGAGCCTTTAGAGTGCTATTTCTGGCTAATACTTCCAACATTTAGCGGCAGAGAAGAGATCCACCCACGTTCAATAGCAGAAGGTAGGGAGGGAACATGGTACTTCTCACGGGGAGGTATTGACTGAGCTCCATTTAAATCTGTCATTTAGTGTGCGGGATAAGCGTGTGTGTGTGTGTGTGTGTGCAGTCATGTCTCCAAAGCAGTACGTGCATAGATCATGAGAAGGGTGCTCAAGGCTTGCAAGCAGGTAGAGGTGCCAGTGAGAAACACACGAGATCTGAATTTATTGCCTGGTGGCAAGCAGAGAACCGAAAAAATCAATGCCCTCTTCAATATCGTGCTCCCGAGAGTGCTCTGCCCGCCCCACTCCCCTCCCCCACACCCTACCCCCGCCTCCAAATTTCTGGTTGATGTCGGGAAAGGGGGAATGAAAAAAAGAGCCCTTCAAGCGTGGGATCCAAAATTCATCCTTCCTCCAGCTCCTCTCATCTCCCAGCAGCTGGACACCCCCCCTCCCCCCTCCCCCGCCCCCGGCTATTTCCCTCCTTACAGACAAGTGTCTTTCTCCCGGGGACTGTCCTCCAGCAGATTTTCCTCGTACCGGCATTGCCGACCTGCCGTCCTCTCCCCCTGCTGTCCCCCCTTCTGTACACGCCGCTTCCTGCCCCGGCCCCCTTCGCACGGGACGGGGGTAATTAACCAAATCCCAAACTGCCCGCCTTTGACGCTGCTGCTACGGGGATTCTCCCGCACCAGGCTCCTCAGGAAAGTTTCTGTTCATTCAGACCCCCCTCCCTTCCCAAGTGTAGAGGATTACCTAGGTAAGTGCGTTTCAAAATCTCTACCTGATTTTTCACCCTATTTTTGTTCTTTTTTTTTTTTTGAAACGTTAAAAAAAAAAAAAAAAAAAAAAAGTCCTCGGGGGTTAACTCGCTGCGGGAATAACTCATCCGTTGTTGAGCATCACCTGCCGTGCTAGTTAAATGATAGCGCTCTGCAGAAGAGATTTATGTGCCCATCAGCAGAATATTTCCCGGGTTTCAGAGCAATTTGTATTTTCTCTATGCCGACGAGGGTGGGAGATGGTAGGACAGTATGAGGGCAGCGGAGTTGTTTAGATCACAGTCACGGTGATGGATGGCAGCAGTGCCTGGGCAGTAAAACTGACACAGGTTGGACAGGGTGGTGTTTCTATACTCAGCAGACAGGGAGGGGGGGCACCGAACCTTTTCCATACAAACATCAAATAAATCAATGTAATTAATGTAGTCGATTGTAACCAGCAAGTGTGAGGCACGTTTAATACAGAAGATTCACATTAGCCTTCATGGTTCATTTCCAGCATCCAGCACTCCCAGACCAGAGGATACCCTCTACTTGCATAGGGCTGGATGACTCAGAAAAAATATGAATGCCAGGGAGCAGCCTGGCGATTTTTTGCTTTGGTTTCGTTGGTTCTTTTGCTTTTTGTACAAAGGAGTGGCAGCATGTAAATACCTCCTGATCCTCACATCCCAGTCCTGGGGGACTGGTCCAAAACAGCCCTCTTCCCTCCTTTTAGGTGTACAGCCTCTCTGCTTGTTTGGGGCTGGCTTCACTGTCAAGGATTACCGTTTTGTCACCTTCAGACTCCCTGAAGCTATGTGGCTTTGGGACTCCTTTTCGATTAGGAGCTTATTTTCCATTCTCAAATATTGCCAGTGGCAGGCCGACCCCCAGGGAGGGGGCTTGGATGGTGGAAACGCCTTTAGAGATAGATGCATGCCTGGACCTAACCCTGCGTCGTCGTTCCTATAACTTGTGCCTGTCCCTGGGGGCGAGACGCCGTGGGCAGGGCGGGCAGGGGGCAGCCGGAGGGTCTCCGGGCGGAGCAGGCGCCGGCAGCCCGGTGGCAGCGCCGGCCTCCCACCGACCCCCGCAAGAGAGGGCGGGTTGCTGTTTCAGCGCTTCACCTGGCCCTGAGCAGGGGGAGGAGGAACTGAGCCCCTAGGGGACTGGGTGTCTACCCAGCTCCAGCCCTGAGGTCACCCACCGTCCCTGCAGACTTGCCAAGACTGCTCGCGACAGGGGTCCAGAGGGACCTGACTGGGAAGGGTTAATCAGGGGTTGCAGGGTGCTCCAAGCATGAGTCCTGAGTGGTCCTCATAGATGTGCTAGCCAATCCTAGGCAACAGAAGCATGAACTATATGTAGCATGGTGTAGAAAGCGAGGTAAAGAAAATAGGGTGTACACCATCACCGCATATCAGAAGGCAGGAGACCTGATTTTTGGGGGCTACAATTCCTGTGCTACTTAGAGATCATCACACATTTAAAAAGGTAAGGACTTTGTAAGGACTACCAGCGATGTGTATTGTGACTGAGTCCCGAATTCAAGTGTATCTTCTGCATACCTTCCTTTAAGTGTTAAATCATGAAGTGCAGACAGTGGGAAGAAGTGGAATATGGTATGATTTACCATCTGAGATTTTTTTTTTTTTTTGAAAGACTACATTATTTTCAAGTGGTAATGATTTCTTTTATAGATTAAGGAAGGGTATGCATGTGAAGTAAAGTAAATTCACGACTGGAAGAAAAATGTAATGCATGTGATAAGTGAAGAATACTCTGTTACGGCATCAATCAGTCATAGATCCACATGAAATGAAGGCCAATGTGAAGCAGATCTGATTTACAGTATATATATATATTGAATAATTCAGAGATGTGCATCTGACAAGCAAGTTTGACAGAAGAAGCAAAAATAACGTATTTGCTCACATCTAATATTGCTTAAATATGTCATCACAAAAGAATGCTTTAAAAAGAATAAGTGAAGTCAAAACCTCAAAGACTGTTTATTTTCAAAGACAGGTAACTCCGACACATTAAGTATACAAACAGAGATAAAGCTAGAGTGGTTCCACTTACAAGATATAAGAAATAACTCCAGAGATAACTTCAGAATCCATTTGGATACCTGAGTTTTCAGACTGCTGTCAATGCCCAACTCCAGCAGTACAAGGGGTTACTCATTTTAAATATGTGCTCTATCAGCTTTACTGGAAGACCTAGCTTTGAGAATAGAGCCATTTGATGTATATCTCTTCCTTTTTCTGTATCTAAGCGTAGCAAGAGCTGTAGTCTTATACACTGTTGCAGTGCTAATTATCAGAGTTCCATGAAGAAATTACCTACAGTTTCTTGCCTTCAACCAATTTTTCTTTTTCTCTCTAAATCATGTACATAATTTAAGTGAGGAAGAAAAAACAAAATCTGTTATGTTTTCAGTAAGCTGATCAACCTCCAGTGAGAACTAACCTTCCCAACAGATGCTGAGTTCACTAGAGTTGCTGTTTGGGGTGCTTGTTCATGAAATGCTGAAACCCTGTGAGTGAAAACGTTAACTAGGAAACATGAAAACAAACAGCTGAATGTTTTACAGATCTTGCTGCAGAAGGCAGCATTTGTTCAACAAACCAGCAAAACAACTTGAAGATCTTGAAGTGATGTAATCACTCTGTCTCATCCTTTCGCATTTTTTCTACTATGGTCTGAAGAATACTACAGTATTGTGAAGAATCAATTACAGGAGGCTACTTATTGTTTACTTCAATGTGTGTCTGAAAAGTTATTTCTTTAGTCACGTAGGTTGCAGTGATTTCACTCCTCTCAATTCCATGTGGAAACAATTTTTAATGTAACTAAAATAATTTTATTTCATTTGGACTAATTTGGTATTAAGTTATCACATCTGGCTATGATCAGTCTAGAAAATATCTTGCTTAAGATTTCAACAAAGAAAAAGGCAACACCTAACTAATTTTTTTTTTTTTTTTTTTTTTTTTTTTTTTTAACCAGCAAGCTTGCTTCTTCGGTGTTTTTTGAAAATCTAAATGGAAAAATGGGACATCAAATAATTTTTAATCTAAGTTTTTGCTTAGGAGAAAAAGGGAGTGGTGGTTGATACTTTCTGGAAACCTTACATGATTTATAGGTGTGATGTGCAGCTCTTTGTTGCTCCTCCCAAAGGTTCATCTCTCCTCAAAGTCAGAAGTAGACACTGATTTTTTATTTTCTGTCCTGAAATACTAGTAATCTAATTTGGGAGTGAAATCACAAGAAAGACATTTTGGCAAATAGAGCCAAAATACTCTTTTCAGATAGGTTGCATTAATAAAACTTGTCTTGATAGATTGCTGCAGGCAGTAACTTAAGTTAGTAATTTTAGAAGAAGTTACCTTACTCTTCTTATTTTCATCCTAACACCCAAACAAGTGTGAGTGATAATTTGTTTATTTGTTTTTTTAAATTGCAACCACATTTTTCTTGTGGCATTGTTTTCCTATTGTTCAATATGTCTGCTGTTTAGTGAGGGCCTGATCTTGCACTATTAAAGTAGATCAAAGCATGGTCATTAACTTCACTGAAAGAAAGATCAATTTCCAAGATAATAAATTGGAATCAAAATTAACTTCAGTTTCAGAAAAAAATGCAAGGACCATGAAGTTAAATACTGCATACAGAGCTGTACAAGACTTTGCATATCGTGACTCAAATATCATTAAAATAGTAAAGAATTGAAGGATTTTTAAATTTAAATTTTAATTTTTAATATGATCTTATGCTGCTTTTCATCTTAGTATTATGTCATCATTGATAAATTAACATTATATATATATAAAGTTTATATATAACTTTATATATAAAGTTGAAGAACATTAAGAGAGCTCAATTTTCTGAAATGCCTCACTGAACTGCAGGCATTCGGTACCTTGTTACTCAAGTCATCATGCTACTGAAACTATTATGTGGTTATTTTTGTTTCCAGGCGCTGAAATTAATTGCTTATATGTACTATAATAAGTGTGACTGCATAAAGATAATTTTTATATACATATGCACAGGTGTATATAAATATGTATAATTTATAACATACATATATATCCATTCATTCCTCTACACATATGGTACGTATAATTGCTCCTTTGCCCTGTGTAACACCATGCGATTAAGCACTGTCCTTAATTGCATGGTCACACCATGTGGTTAAGCACAATCTTTTTCCCACCTTCCATTGAAAGTCCCCATTTATTCAATGTGCCATAAGATAACGAGCTGACAAGAGGAAATAAGGACATTCTCTGCTACGTCAAACCTTTAGATATTTAATGAGCCTTTCACAAATGCCACAAATTTTGTTCCACCTTCAAAAGAAGATTGACCAGGCAATATATGCTATTAGCTAATTTAATATTATTAAGCAGTAGTGATTTCTGTAATAACGAGGTGTGATCTCAAGACTTGTTTGTCAGATATCTTTATAATACCAATCACATTAATGACGGTTAGAAAATTCTGCTCATTTGCAGTAACACTTTCACTGCCGCATCTACCAGCACATGATTAATGAGAAAAGTGATTTTTTGGATATTTATTATACATTACAAATAAAGGACTTAAATCTGGGGATTCATATCACTATACCTTTAATCCCATATTATCACTACTGAGAACTGTGGAGAGATCATTCAGGTCTTTCAGTAGTTTGTATAAAACAGTACTTCAGAATAAATACAATGGATTTATATCCATTGGAAATGACAAAAAGACCTGGTTAACTGACTGTAGATGACCACTCCAAGTCAAATGGGATTATTAAAATCCATTATAAACCAGTCTTTCCTCCCTTCCTTCCTTCCTTCCTTCCTTCCTTCCTTCCTTCCTTCCTTCCTTCCTTCCTTCCTTCCTTCCTTCCTTCCCTCCTTCCCTCCTTCCCTCCTTCCCTCCCTCCTTTCCTCCTTCCTTTCTTCACTATTTTTTTCCTACTTGAAATCTCTATTTCTAAAGAGGCTTAACTTCACATGTGAAAAACAGTGTTACACACTGAAAAACGGTGGCAGCACAAGAATGCACTTTAATTACCTATTTTTCATCTGAAACATTGTTGATCTCCATTAATTAGAAGTTTAGAGGACAGACAGAACATATTTTTATTACGACAAATTAAAAATAAATATATTTAAAATGCATCCCTAAAAGCTAGAATTGTTTTATTTTGAACACGAAATGTACTGTATATCTATAAATGTACTTTGGCATCTTGATATTGATCATATCAGTACTGTCTTTACTTATATATTTAACACAGAACAAGCAGAATGTCAGCATTCCTCCTTCAGTTCATCCATCTTGAACTGGGGGCAGATCTACAGTGCAGAACTGATATCCACCTCTTTTCTTCAAGAAGGTGTGGATGCTCAGCATTTTTTGGTTTAATCAATTTATTCCTTAGTTTTGTATCAATGTTTCTAATGAAGATGCTTTCTTACGTAAAGCATCAATGTTTATGCAAGTGGGGACTCATCTGGCTGCCAGCTTCAGAAACTATAAATCTATTTCATATAGAACCATTAGATGGTGATGACCATTACTTAGTGATGTTCTCTTTGTTTAATTACTGCTCCTGTGGGATATGAATCTTACTCATTAAGTTAAAAAGTAAAAGCCTTAGTAACCTATTAAGTACCCTTTAAGCTGTCTTTTAACATATGTTTATCAGGTTGATTCACATTAGTTGGAGAAACAATAGTGGCTTTTTATGAAAGGCTTTGTACAAAACATTAATTTTGACATACAGCTTTGTCTTGGCTAGGCAAAGCCTAGCACATTTTCTTTTTCTCAGTCCTTCTAGCGAAAAAGAAAAGAGGAAAAGAAAAAAGAGAAGAGAAGAGAAGAGAAGAGAAGAGAAGAGAAGAGAAGAGAAGAGAAGAGAAGAGAAAGGAAAGGAAAGGAAAGGAAAGGAAAGGAAAGGAAAGGAAAGGAAAGGAAAGGAAAGGAAAGGAAAGGAAAGGAAAGGAAAGGAAAGGACAGGAAAGGAAAGGAAAGGAAAGGAAAGGAAAGGAAAGGAAAGGAAAGGAAAGGAAAAAGAAAAGAAAGAGGCTGTAATAAAGACATCCTATATTCTTCGTATCTGGAGGACTGCACTGATGTGTGATCTCTAATAAGAAACATAGTCAGTGTCTCCTGTTCTGCACTGAAAATATAATAACTGAAAGTTTAAAGCTTTTCAGCATTAGCTTAGAATCTTTCTACTAGCTCAGAATGTGTTTTTCTATCAGCTGCAAAAAGAAATAGTGATAATTTTGTGCTACCGTGGTTTTAGCT
This sequence comes from Nettapus auritus, assembly GCA_011076525.1. NCBI lineage: Eukaryota > Metazoa > Chordata > Aves > Anseriformes > Anatidae > Nettapus > Nettapus auritus. The sequence goes on from CM021772.1 coordinate 13,026,161, forward strand.
TATCACATAGCTAAATTAAAACAGTTGAGAGATTGTAATTTGTGATGAGAGTCTAAAACCCAGATTTTATCTCCGTGTATAATGATCTCAAGAAAGGCATATTTTAACACACATAGCTTTTCCTAATTCTGTAATTTCTTCTAAATTTCTCAAAAAGGTGTCAAAGAATATTTTTTTCCAGATAAAATTAATGAATCACTATCAAGCTTAGGAACTAGATCTAAGAGAAAGCTTCAGTGATACATTTGTAGGTATGTATGTATATATGATTGCAAGCTGCCCAGTATATGACATAATTATTACTTTTACAACCAAGTCTTCTGTATTATCCATCCTGAGATGCAATTAAGTCCAGAATGAGTTGCTGAAGCTTGAATCTTTGTTCAGTCAGCCATAAAGTCCCTACTCTTACTATAAAAAATTAATAGCTATAACATGAACATTTAAGAGGATCTGGCTATTTCCCATATACTAGGTACAGGCTTAAAATGAGATGAGGCAAAGGGACTTATGCAAAGTCATGCAACAGTTTATGGTAGGATCAGACATGGAACTACAGTGTATTGAATCCTCAATGAGTCCTGTGTAGGCAGTAGGCAGTGTGCACAACAGGTTACAATTTTTTATTATTTTTATTTTTTTTTCCCCTGATAGGGCAGTCATTGTATAAGTCTATTTTTTTCTGCTAGGATAAATGGGCTGAAACCTGGAAATCTGAAAGGAGATGAAACCATCCATTTACAACAGCTGCAAATCAGCTCCACCGTCTGTGAAATCATCTGTAAAATACAGAGCACCGTTGTCTGAAAGACGTAATAGGAGAGCAGAGCAAAAACATTATCATCCTATTAGATTATCAACACTAAGAAACAAAGTTCAAAAAATTGTAAATTCCTATTGAAATGTATCCAGAAATGCAGTGAAAGAAAAATGTCATGCTTTTAGATCTTTATGGAGATTATTTCTAGCTATTGGTCTAAACTGTAGTGACTCATTTTCACATGAAAAAATAAAATCAAGAAGAGTGTAAGTTTTTAATCAGATATCACTTTTCTATAATTACAGGGCAATATGTCCACTACTTGAACTAAACCACCTGAAGTGATAAATTCATTTTTAGAAATCCCAAACCCATGATTTTTATTATGAAAATTTGAAACAGGAAGAGGATTATGGATTTGGTAAGATACTGTCTGATGGACTGGAAGTACATGAAACTAGCCTGTCAGCTGAATTTTGTATATATGTCTTTGCTACATTCAATCAAATTTTTGTATCTCTACCTAAAACCAGAGAAGAGCTACATTCCATTGTTTATTTTTTCTTCCTTCATTATTTTATAAACAATGCTAGAGCTTCAACAGCTTCAAAAAAAAACTTTTATTTTCCCTTCTGAGGTTAAAGAGAGAGTCAAAACTAAGCAAGGAGCCAAGCCACAACCCAGCCAGATGCAGGCCTCAGTGGTGGCATGGTCCCATGGCCATGCTGGAGAGCAGTGTGGGGCTGATGGTCACAGGGGTCTGACAGTGGCCTGATGACTGTGTAGTGGGTTTACGTGGCAAGGTTTTGGTAGCAGGGGGGGCATAGGGGTGGCTTCTGTGAGAAGGATCTAGAAGCTGCCCCATGTTTGGTAAGGGCCCCACTGCTGACCAGAGCTGAGCCAATAAGTGATGTTGTTTTGTGCCTCTGTGAGAGCATATTTAAGATGGAAAAAAACGCTGCGCCACTCAGCAGCTGGGAGGGTGAGAGGAGAGAGAAACAGCCTTGCAGGCACCAAGGTCAGTGAAGAAGGAGGGGGAGAGGTGCTCCAGGCGTTGGAGCAGAAGTCCCTTGCGGCCTGTGGTGAGGACCATGGTGAAGCAGGATGTCCCCCTGCAGTCCATGGAGTGGGCCGGCTATAGCCCAGAGGTTCCTTAGGCTGCTTGCAATGGCTTTCGCTCCTCTGCCCCGGCCTGGGTTCGATCCCGCGGGCACCCCTGGCCCACTTCAGAAAGGACTGTGATGGTTTTACTCGGGTGGGCAGCCGAGTTCCACCACAACCGCTCTCTCACTCCCCCTCCTCAAAGAGGAACAGGGAGAAAATATGATGAAAGGGGCTCAAGGGTTGAGATAAGGACAAGGAGATCGCGCAATAATTATCATGACGGGCAAAACAGACTCAGCATAGAGAGATAGTAAGATTTATTGCCTATTACTAACAAGCTAGAGAAGTGAGAAACAAAGGAAAGAAACCAAAAGCACCCCCCCTCCCCCCCATCCAGCCTCTTCCACCTCCTCCCCCCGAGCGGCACAGGGGAACCGGGGAATGGGGGTTATGGTCAGTCTACAGCACTTCTTCTCTGCCGCTCCTTCTCGGTCACTCTTGTCCCCTGTGCTGTGGGGTCCCACCCACAGGATGCAGTCCTTGCTGAACTGATCCAGCGTGGGCTGTCCACAGGCAGCAGCTCTTCAAGAACTGCTCCAGATATGGGTCCGTAACACGGGGTCCATCCCTTGGGAGCAAACTGCTCCAACCTGGGTCCCCCACGGGCAGCAGCTCCTGCCGGGTCACCTGCTCCTGCGTGGTCTCCTCTCCACACCCTACAGGTCCGGCCCGGAATCTGCTCCGGCAGGGGTCTTCCACAGGCTGCAGTCTCCTTCGGGGCACAGGCTCCACCGTGGTCTCCTCCACGGGCTGCAGTGTGGAAACCTGCTCCACCGTGGTACTCCATGGACTGCAGGGGGACATCCTGCTTCACCATGGTCCTCACCACAGGCTGCAGGGGACTTCTGCTCCGGTGCCTGGAGCACCTCTCCCCCTCCTTCTTCACTGACCTTGGCACCTGCAAGGCTGTTTCTCTCTCCTCTCACCCTCCCAGCTGCTGAGTGGCACAGCGTTTTTTCCCTGTCTTAAATATGCTCTCACAGAGGCACAAAACAACATCACTTATTGGCTCAGCTCTGGTCAGCAGTGGGGCCCTTACCAAACATGGGGCAGCTTCTAGATCCTTCTCATGGAAGCCACCCCTATGGCTCCCCTGCTACCAAAACCTTGCCACGTAAACCCACTGCAGACTGTCAGGCACGGGTGGGTGCAGCTAGTTCTGAGGTCCAGATGGGAGCCTAAGTAATGTTGCAGGGACCAGGGCAGGAGCAGGCAAACCAGCATCACCCAGGCAGGGACTGAAGGCCCAGGAATCCCAAGAGGTTTGTGGAGGCTCCTGGTGAAGCCAGTCAGGGCCACTGAGGCCCATTCATGCACTCAGGGCCCTGACAGCTAACTTCTCCACAGCATGCTCATGAGAAGATCAGATTCTCTCGTTAAGGTAGAAAACTTGAAATTGCAGTTTGAGGATGTTGGCCTCTTTTGTCAGCTAAAACATGTAAGGACTAGTTTGCACAGAATGGTGAACTTAGATTAACAGATTGAAAAAGCACATGAGGGAATTTAGACGTCATGATCTGGACAGCAAATATAAAATGAGGTCTGTTACAAATATCAGGCATTAAAACAATTACCTCAGCATACCTGACAGCTAATATGTACTACTTCAAGGACTAAAGAGACTGGCACTAGCTGTACAGAGATATAATAAAAAGCACGTCCAATTAAAGACTCACAGACATTTGCAGGGGTGAAATCCTTTTCATATAGAGCAAACACCAAGGCACTTGCATGAAACCATGCAACCCTTGACAATCAAAACGTGTTCCAAACAGAGCTGATGATGGCTGCAGAAGTCAGGATGATACAAACTCATCTTTTTGTGGGTGTGTTTTAATTTTCCTCCTCTTCTCCGATGGCAGGGGTAAAGAACAAATAATGGGATTTATATTGTGCTTACATGGCAGGGTTTTGGTAGATTCTCCCCCACAACACCCTCCCCTCCCTCTCCTCCCCCCCCCCCCCCAAAAAAAAAGGAGGGGGGAAAGGAGTTCAGATATCCCATTTGTTCTTTGTTTCAGCTTTTGGGGACATAGTTACTGGGGTCTAGTCCTTGTCACATACAGAAGAGAGAAGAAAGATGAAATACAGCAATGGATGAAGCTTTGAGCAAAGAAAAGGAGTTGTTAAGAGGGTGCATGTAGTCAGAGCAAAGAAAAGGAGTTGTTAAGAGGGTGCATGTAGTCAAAGCAAACAGCAGTACCTGATACAAGGATCCCACTTATTTTTAAGCCTGGAAATATAAAATTCACCTAAAGATGTTAGGTATAGAATAATTTTCTCCTTTCAGATGTGCCAACATACCTGATTTTGAGTCTTCATTGAAGAACAACAGAGAACAAGGTGATTCAACTCCCCTTACTGAAAATCATCTGTTGACAAATATGTACTTCTTGCATAATGGCACCAGCTATATCTTTAAGCTCATGTGCATCTGGTGGCAGGCATCCTTCAATTTCCCAGGCTGTGTTCTGTTGTATCTTGTTCTTCCAAACTTACATCCTGCCTTTGTTGTTACTGTGTCAGCCTTTTAGTGGTTCATGTGTCCTTTTGCTATTCAGAAAGTTTAGAGATTTTACTTTATGGATATGTCTGTTTGAAGAACAAAATCGGTGTGATGGCTGAGAGTAGAGCATAGCACAAGGGACATGCATTTTAGCTCTCTGCTTTTTCCTCCTTCTCTGTAGCCCATACTGATTCCAGTTCTTTCTGTTCTTTTCTTCCATGGCACATCACCAGCTTCATGACTGTTTCATTTACACTGGACTGTATGAGAATTTTGAGAACAGGTTAATCTCCAGGTCTCATTCATTTAACATTGTTGACATGCCAAAAGTTGAGGACAACATGATCATCTCTCATCCTCACACTTCAGATGAGGAAGTGGAAGTACAGGGACATAAAGTGGTGAATCTAGAGTGTTCTAGCAAATAAGAGGAATCTGAGACTCAGAGATTTGTTGTTGTTTTTAAAGGGAAATGTATTTATCAGTTATTATTTTGGTTTGTTCAAAGAAAAGTAAATATTGTTTTCTGAGTTCTGCATCTCTCAGACTTGCAAAGTAAAGTGAAATATTGTAAAAACAAACAAATAACAAAATAAACAAACAACACCCCCCATGTTATTAAAATTGTCCATTTAGTGTAGAGTTATTTTATTATGATCCTTGAGAACTGCAGGTTAAAACATGCCCCCCAAAAGCCACTGATGATAGCTACAGTCAACTTTACTCACTCCTTATTAGCTATACATAGTTACTCCACTGATGACCCAGCTGACAGTGATCTGCTTCGGAGATATATCTCTGCTTTTAGCACATCTGTTTTATACACAATTCTTATCTCTTACAAAAACAAAGAAAACAAAACAAAACAAAACAGTGAGTTTTATGCAGTGAGGATACCACACTTCCATTTTAGGAAGATTTTAAACTTCCTGACTTTTTTTTTTTTTTTTTTTTGGACATTGCTGTCCATGCATCTGGTTTGCCCCATATTATTCTGTACATCTTAGTATGCATGATTTATCAATTAATGTTCTTTACACAAGAGGACTCAACTCAAAAATAAACACTTAAATTTTATACTATTTTAGGTACAGTCGCTTAGTGAGTTTATAAATTACCACTGTGCAACTATATATATATTTTATTATTTAAAAAAATATTTCCCTGAAAAAAAAAGACAAATTTGCTGGATTTTACCCTAAAGTACATAACAAAAAGATTACAGACTTGTCTTGCTCAAAGCTGAAGCTTGATGAAATTTGTTCCAGTGGTCATGTTTGTTTTGCACTTGCCAGTACTATATTTTCAGTTGATACAAATGCACAGATTTTGCCAGTCTACAGAAACCCTTACATTTTCATGAAAGCTAAGGCTTTGCTATGGCATTTCCAGAAGTCAAATTCATGACTCATTCCATGAGTCAAATTCATTCTGCATTAACACCAGTGAGGACAATAGATTTCCAACAGATTTCTAAAGAAGAATTTAGCCCATTATGCTTCTTGAACTCAATGTAACCTCAGAATTTAGAAGAGGAAAGGCTGAAGACTTAATAGCATTTGCAAGTGGTAGCTGGGTGAAACCCTGGGGATAGCAGAATGTAATTTTGCTGTGCACCAATACCTGATAATTATCCTCTAAGTTAACACTTTAAAGAGGCAGCATGTTGATAAGCCAGTTTTGTTTGAAGTGTCTTCTTTAGAGAGTGTCTTCTCTCCTTTAAAATACACCAGCTCAGTTACTTAACAGGTGTTCATTTATTTTTCAGTTCTCACATCCCACCCTGAAAACAGCAGGTGCTCTACCACAAATTTAATTCAGATTGTTTCTCCCTGGAGTTCTGTGCTGGCTGTTCTAACTACAACCTCTGTATGTTCCACATGCCTATAACAGTCTTTGAAAATTGTTTTTAGTGTATTTGCATTTATTAGAGAATTTGAGTATTTAAAGCATTGAGATATTTTTCACAGTGTAACCTTAGGAAAATTCCTTAGGTTGGGATTTTCTAAGTTATCTTTTAATAGGAAATACATATTTAAATATTTTTGCCGGCTTACAAAATTCTTGGTCTTTTCATGCTTCAGTTCCTTATTTGTTAAACTAAGGTAAAAGTTTAACTCTCAAGGATGTTATGGGAATTAATGATACAGAGACTGTTTCTGCAGTGACTGGACAGCATATACAAGTAGATAAGTATCAGAAATGTACACATTGTTTTACACTCCCTAAAGACTAGCTGTATATTTACATGTTTTTGCAAAATATTTTCATATTTTTAAAACCGAGAGGTTATTTTCTTCTAAAACTACACAGGTTCTCTAAAGTTGTTTTGCCCTGTAACTACACAGTTTCTCTAAAGATGTTTTGCCAATGGTAAATTTATGACATGCCCTGAGGTATAACGTTAAGGACAGTATAGAGCAAAGCACTTCACTATCCCTCTCCAAGTATGTATTTGGTCTGGGTGTAGGAAGATGATACATATACAAAGTAATTCATTTTCTAGTCTTGCTATTAACATTTTAAATACAAAAGGTGTTCAGTTAGTCATAATTACAATTTAATTCTCTGAAACACTTCCGTGTTAGTAATACCCAAAAGAGTAAACTCCTGTCTCTTAATTTAAACCATTATATATATATTTTCCAATAGAGAATATAATTTAAGAATCACAGGAAATTATATCTTCGCTTGCAATTTTATAACAGCATTAGATGTAAAAATTAAAAATATCATCATGCCCTTTATAACCTCTCATAATGTAAAGAAATTATGCCCAGGATCTTCCTAGTCTATTAAGAAGATGAGGGGGGTGAGTTTGCTGTGCAATATATTTCTTCCTGATTATAGGAATATATTAGTGAGAAGGAGAGGGAGAGTAGTATTTGTGCATTTTAACTCTTGTGATGCAAAAACTCATCTGGAAGTGACTAAATTCTTCATTCATACTGAGATAATTCTTACCTGGAAATGGCACCTGAATATGGCTTTTATGGGCCAGGAGACTAAACAATTGATTTCCTGTTTTGCTTCAAATCTATGCATTGTTGTTCATCGATGTCATGAAGTTTATACAGCAGTGTAACCTCACATACATGAACTTTAATCTGCAAAAGAAAAAAAACAATTATCTAGGGATAAGACTAAACTTCATATAGTATACACAGATCTGATGATTGCTTGTAAATGATTGCTTGTAAATGATTGCATGTAAATGATTGCTTGAAAATATAAATAAAAATTTGAGAGTTCTTTGCTGCAACGTCCTGGAATCTCATTTCAAAAAGATGTATAAAATGTATGCAATCTGTGTTTTGTGATCATAAACAACCATGATTTCAACACAGTGCTTTGGCAAGTTCTCAGCATGAAATACATTACTAGTCTTTTTTTCAATGAGATTACTTACACATTTAATGGTTGCAAGGTAGGTCCAAATCATGTTACATTTATGCCTAAGAAGACAATAAACCTTCTCTGGTTGTATAGACAAGTATTCCATTCTCAAGCTGCAAAATCCTGTTGATTCGTATGAACTTCTGTTCTTTTCTGGAGGCAGTTAACATCTTGCAGCAGATATGCTTATAACCTATACTGAACACTCTCTAGAATATTAATGTCTAGAAAACATGAGAAAAGTGTATTTATTCAGCTACATCATTTCCATTATAATGACTGAACGGTAAAGACTGTAGGTGCAGTATGGTTCTATTGGAAACATCCTTCGTTTGGGATACACTTGCAAATTAAAATACTAATGGAAAAGAAAATGTTCCTGCCAAGTAAAAAAAAAATCATAGCAAGTGTAATGTAAAAGTGTCATAATAAGTGCTGTTTTATTTGTGAATTAAAAATTGTTTTTCATGAAAATGTTCACATTGTTTAATCAACTAGAAATATGAAGGCCCTATGAAGGCCCACACATTAACATATTTTGATTAATTCTGTGCAGGTTTACCTAATACTGAAAATTAGAACTGAATGTTTCTATATATTTCAGTATTTCTGAGAACTTCATGCTCTTGAACAGATGTTTTCACAAAATCTGAACAGGATACCAAATCATTATTCCAGTTCACAGTTATGGGACTGAGGTATAGAAAGAAACTGGCTTGTCTTCACTGAATTCCTAAATGATGCTATGACTGATTCTTGATTTTTAACTGGACACCCAATTCTTTAGGCTCAATTTAAATAGTGTTTCTAGGTTGATCTATTCAATTGGAGTGAATTGGACTGCCAATCAAGTGCTGCTGTTAGGGATACTTAGAACTATGGCACCTGGAGCCTGAATTGTTCATTGAACTCGTCACTCTCTGTGGCTCCAGAACTATTGAACGGCATAGTCACTCTTTGTCCAGTTATGCTAGTTTGAACAGAATAACTCGATTCTATTAACTAAGCTTGTAGTGAAGGCAAGCCATTAAGTGACTTTTCCAAGGACAAAAAAAAAAAAAAAAAAAAAGCAGGCTGTGTCTTCTGGATCTCACCTGTTTTCTGTCCAGTAGATGAACTGAGACCTTACTTATAGACATTTTTGAATGCTTTTGTACTGATGCTAACAGGCAATAATGCTGCTGTTGTATATTTTTCATTACTGATCAACATTATTTGGGAAAAAAAAAAAAAAAGAAAAAACAACAATCCCTCCCCTGAAAATTTGTTAAGATTTCCCTTTGACAGTGAGTATTATCACTGATGATGTTAATGAAGACATTAGTTTCACAGCATTTGAAGTATTGAAACACTCCACTGTTAACTAGCCTAGTGGGGTTTATGCGAATGTAAAATGTAATAAAATAGAGGCCACTATCTCTTTAAGCTGAAAGAAAGGAAACTTGTTTCTACTTCCAAGGGATGCCTAGTGTGTGCTTATCTAATTGACTGTGTATTTTGTCTAGGTGTTGAGGGAAAGCTAAGAGAATGAAGGCTCTAAGTCCCCAGTGGAAGCATGATATGGCGATGCAGTGCTGGTGCTGAATTGTTCTCTCTGATGGCTCTATGGGAGTGGATAGCACTGAGTCTTCATTGCTGGGTTTTAGCAGTTGCTGCTGTTTCGGATCAGCATGCCACAAGCCCCTTCGACTGGCTCCTCTCTGATAAGGGACCCTTCCATCGCTCACAGGAATACACAGATTTTGTGGACAGAAGTCGACAGGGATTTAGCACAAGATACAAGATTTACAGGTATGAAGCAAAGGGAAAGCAATTACAGAGATATCATCCTTAGAAGCTGTAAATTATCAACAAGGGTTTCCTTAAATGAGTTTTACATGTCCGTAGACACAAAATTCATATGTGCAAGTCCATATATGCACTGCACGCTATGGAAATGCTTGCTTGTATTGTTCCTATTCTGTTTAAAGAAATTTTGCTAATTGATAATATTGCTTTTGAAAACATTGTTTACTACCTATCTCTAGTCTGACAGCCTAGTGATGTACTCAAAAATGTCCTAAGGTATTCAATCACCTTTTCTGGGGTTACTATGGGACACCCTTGTTCATGAAGAAAGATCCAGTTTAATTGCTTTCAGTGCTGCTCATCGAGACGTAAACTGATGCTTTACAAATGAAATTGTGGCTTCAAAGATCCTGCTGGCAAAGCATAGGCTTCACTGTACAAATAGGGGCATTTCAAAAGTAACTCAAAAGATTTTACATTAGTTTATTCCCGTGTTTAGAGAAGTAGCTTTCTTATCCCTGAGGGACTGAGGTCTAAGAGTCCCTGTTAATTTTAATGGAAGTTCATAGAATCATTAAGGTTGGAAAAGACCTCCAAGATCACCTGGTCCAACTATCACCCTACCACCAATATCACTCACTAAACCATGTCCCTAAGCACCATGTCCAACCTTTCCTTCAACACCCCCAGGGACAGTGACTCCACCACCTCCCTGGGAATCCCGTTCCAATGCCTGACTGCTCTTTCTGAGAAGAAATGGCTCCTAATTTCCAGCCTAAACCTTCCCTGGTGCAACTTGAGGCCATTCCCTCTAGTTCTATCACTGGTTATCTGCAAGAAGAGGCCAACCCCCTGCTCCCCACACCTTCCCTTCAGGAAGGTGCAGAGAGGAATAAGGTCTCCGCTGAGCCTCCTCTTCTCCAGACTAAACAACCCCAGTTCCCTCAGCTGCTCCTCACAGGACTTGTGTTCCAGGCCCTTCACCAGCTTCGTAGCCTTTCTCTGGACATGCTCCAGGGCCTCAATGTCCTTCCTGTAGTGAGGGGCCCAAAGCTGAACACAGTACTTGAGGTGCGGCCTCACCAGAGCTGAGTACAGGGGGACAATCACCTCCTCGGCCCTGCTGGCTGCACTATTTCTGGTATGAGCCAGGATGGCGTTGGCCTTCTTGGCCCCCTGGGCACACTGCCGGCTCATGTTCAGGCGAGCATTGACCATCACCCCCAGATCCTTTTCCTCTGCACAGCTTTCCAGCCACTCTGCCCCAAGCCTGTAGCACTGCATGGGGTTTTTGGGGCCAAAGTACACGACACAGCACTTAGCCATGTTGAACCTCATCCCATTGGCTTCTGCCCATGGACCCAACCTGTCCAGGTCTCTCTGCAGGGCCTTCCTACCCTCTGGCAGATTGACACTTCTCTGTAACTCGATGTCATCTGCAAACTTACTGAGGGTGCACTCAATTCCCTCATCCAAGTCATCAGTAAAGATATTAAAGTGTGTGTTCCAACAGAAACAGTAGTAGAAACAGTAGTAGAAACTCAGCAGTAGACTGGTCCGAGTCAGACTGAGGAAAAAAGGGAAAAAACAGGGGAAGACTTCAAAAGTATAGATCTGCTTGAGAATTTGTGCCTGTCTATAGAATCACTTTCATTATGTATTTGTAACCTGTCAGTTTTCAGTCTTTTGAGGCAACGCTGGTGAAATACCTTCTTAATCATTCGCAAGAGGTTTAACTCAGTAACACCTAATAGGTTTATCAAGGACATGGAATGAAAAAGAGTTCAGTTTAATGGTCGTGAGTCAATGGCAAATGGAAAGAAGGGAAGAAATGAGAAAACATGAGAGAATAAGGACTGAAAAAACAAATCTATAAGCAGAGAGACTTGTTGTTATAGATCCTTCCCAGAAGCAGAGAAAGCGGTAGCAGTGGTGCAATGCAGGACAAATTGTTAACTTCTCTAATAATTCTCTAGCCTATAAACACAGACCCTTTTGGCATGGAACAACACATACTGATTACATTTAAAACAACGAAACAGTCTGTGCATATTTTATACCTACTTTAAATTATTATTCCCTAGTGGTATACATTTCTTTAGAAGGAAAGTGTGATATATGCCTACATGCATATGCCGTTCTTTATTTCAGTGTCCAGTGCCCTGTAACAAATCTGTGGTCTCAGTATGTAAAGCTTTTATTTTTAAGGAACTTGCTTTATTTTTCTATCCTAAGTGCATGCAGTAGAGGGCACTCTGTTGCAGGTCAATTTTGTAGTGGGCTCTTTTGTCATATTATAGAGAAATTAAACACATTTTGAAAATAAAGTGTGATTTGGTAATATGCTTTATGAAGTAGCTTGTCTAAACAGAACAGTGTTGTCCTATATTTATTGCATTTTAAAAGCTAGCTGTCAGGACCAATAATGTAAAGCGAATAATGCAGACACTGAGATAGCATATTTTATTCCTATTATTCTGTATTAGTAGACACTGAACAAAAATTATCTTGCTAAAAACATGAAAGATGGAAAAGTATTTCATTTCAGCTCTTTCAATCAGGTCCTTAAGATTTTTTCTCTTCTGAGCCATCATTACAGAAACATCGTTAGGTTTTCTGGATCTATAATCATATCTCTAATATTTGTGCATAGGTTTTAATTGACTTTAATTTATGCAAACCTAAAGAGAGTGTCATTTGTATTTTTTCCTGTCCTCTGCTTATTCTCTTCAACAAATGAGCTGGAAAGAGGCACAAGCTACCAGAATGAATAGAAAACTGCCTTTTTTATTATTTTTATTTTTTATTTTTTATTTAGTTCTCCCAGTACAAACCTAACTGCAAAGTTCCCTAATAAAATACGGTCCCATTAGCAAGCAGTGCAGAACATAGTGACCTTGTTACAAACTACACACCGTAAATTTAATTCCTGTTGCTTGTCTATAAGCTTTCTCAAGCTAAAGTATCTGGAGTCTAATTGGTCTGTTCATTGCCTCACCTATCTTTTACCTAATGAAAACGATCCCACAGGGACACAGTCCTGATTAAAATGGAGAAGTAAGGAAAGAGAAGAAAGAGGGGAAAACACAGGCCTGTATTGACTTACCTGAATCACATGGCCAAGAAAAAAAGGTGCCACTCCAAACAGTGATGAGGGCCTCCTTTCCCCTTTCTCTTCTCTTCACCCCTGAAAGCCCATACCTGCCACACCAGTGCTGTCATTTGTATGGCAGGAGACAGACTATTTTTAAGGTTCGGTTTCACCTACATGTACATAGTAATTACTTTCCAAAATGTTTGGCAATTTTTTTATTTTTATTTTTATTTTTTTCACTTCTTACATTGTATAATCTGCTTGCAGTTGAAACAGGTGGAGCCCAGGTTCAAGACTAAAACACTTAAGAAAATATATCAATATATGGACTCTATGCTAGCATTTCTGTTTTTCTCCTGTTTGTATGCCAGTGAGTCAAAAAGCCACTGCTTTGTATTAGCACTATAAACAACTGCTCATCTGACCATGAATTTGTTATAAATTGTGAAGATAATGTCAAAGGCTGGTACTAAGAAAATGTACCTATTAATTGAGTCCAATTTCTTACGGGAGGTCTTAATTTAAGCATACGAAACACGAAGAAATAAAATTACACTTTGCCTTATCTAGCTTTCTGTACATAAAACAACCATTTGAGAAAAACAACTGATATATAAATTATGGGAGAGTAGCAGTAGAAAAATCTACTCTCATCCATATTTTAATCTATGTACTAAAGGTCAGTTATGTCCACAGGCAAACAAGCTGATCCCGTAGAATGCTTAGCTCCTCAAGGAACTTTCAGTGTTACAGGATAGAGATGGAAGAAACAAAATATATGTTTTAAACCAATATACAATGTTTTAAACCAGGTTTTGCAGAACACTAAATAATTGCAACTGATGTTACCAATGTTGTTATAAACTGGGGAAGGTGGAATATTCATGGTGAATCTATGGTGGAGTAATATTTCTATACTTTTTCATAGGAAATATCCTCCTGCAGGAAATTTAATTGTTGCAGTTTCTGATGGCATTTATTGCCAGTAATCTATGAAGAGAAATGTCAGGGAAGCACCTTCTTGCCTGCTGAAAACTGCTAAATTGGTGGGAATGCTATGTCTATGGAAGGTGTCTATTTTATGTAAGGTGGCTTGTGTTGTTAATAACAGCAAGTATTTCAGCAAGTGAACCTGGTTTTATGATTTATTTTAATACACAATAGGAATCCTGTGCTGCTTATGTAAATCAGCTATAAAGGAATTCAAACGCAAATAAAACAAGAAAAGATGTTACCAGGATGGAAAGAGTGATTGTGAAATTATGCAAAGAATATATATTGTATCAGAAAAGTTAACTTCTACTAACATATGGAAGTATTTATGCTATCAAATAAGGTCCTGAGGAAATTTCCATGCAAGAATAATCCAACCCCCACCTCTCTACAGCCTTCTTTAAGGTACCTGTAGAATGCGATAAGGTCACCCCTGAGCCTCCTCTTTTCCAGACTGAACAATCCCAGCTCCCTCAGCCTCTCCTCATAAGACTTGTTCTCCAGAACCCTCACCAGCTTCATTGCCCTTCTGTGGACTCGCTCGAGCACCTCCATATCCTTCTTGTATCAAGGGGCCCAAAACTGAACACAGTACTCGAGGTGCAGCCTCACCAGAGCTGAGTACAGGGGGACAATCACTTCCCTAGCCCTCATCCAGATCATTGATAAAGATATTAAACTGCCAAATTTCTTCACATGTATATGCCTTTGACATATAGCATTAATAATAAAAAAGGCAGATTCAGTTGTGTGTGTGTGCACAACAGCATGTCCTGATTTGCACTTTTCTCCCCATTTTATAGTCTGGAATGATATTTTCTTGTGCTCTGCCCAAGGCTGCTTTCAACTGATAATTTAGGAATTTGGGGCATTGAGAGAAATTAGTAAATGTCTTCAACAATTTCTTCCAATAAAAATGTTTAGTAAAATGGAGGACTGAAAAGAGATGGCTACTGTCATCCCTTTAAAAAAAATCTAAGGAAACAATGGTGTGGCATTTCTTGGTGATGTTATTTCATGTATGTATTTGATCATACTCTAGAAGCCATTATCATTGATAATTTTTTGGAAGGGCCCATTTGATGCTGGAAGCATCAGAGGCATTGTCTTTTTTTTTTTTTTAAATAAAACTGTATCTTTGGAAACTGGATGGGAACTCATGTCTCAGCCGTGCACCTCAGTTTTCTTAACATACGAAACCCACAATGGATGAGAGAGGTAGTTACAGAGGAATAGAACAGTGTTATTTTATTTTATTTTTTTTTGGTGGGGGGCAAATTAGTTCAGCAGAAGTTGAGTAAAGAAATGGTCTGTAGTCAGAAACCTCTGACTATCAGGTGACACTGAGGTAGCTTTCAATGTGTAGCTTAGCAAATTGGCCAGCCATTGCTTTCAACTCTTCAGAGCCTTTGCTTCTTTGGGCATTGAATTGCATTCAGTGTCACTGCTGGACAGCTGAGAACTAGGATTGAAGTGTGAAAGAGAAAACAAGTTTATTTTCCACAACTGCCATATCAGTAGGAAATAAATAGCAGGAACAGTTCTATCTGCCTATTCCAGAAGTTCACTGTATCAGTAAATTGGTTCTAGCCTCCATCATAATTGGTCAGCTTGCTTTAGAGATTTTTCCATTCAACCTGGTGGATAAAACGTACAGTAATCAGATATATCTTCATTCTCAGAAGGTTTACAAAGGCCTAATCTACTGAATGTACAAAGTCCTCTTTTTAAATACAGTGGTTCATAGACTGGGAATATAGAAGAACAGCTTAAGGAGAATTTCTGGGATAGTGAAGTGATAGATTTTCACTGTAGTTTGTAATCCAGCACTGTGGCCTCATTATTGCAAGCAGTATAGCTACACAGAACAAAAAGTCATGAATTTATTTTCTGAAGAATTAAACCATTGTGGTTTCTTATAAGAAAAAAAGGATATGAAAAATAAAATAAAAAGTGTAAAATATTTCTTAAGAATCTATGGATCTGAAAAATAAGTTTTGTTTCTGATTGAAATATACTTTAACAGCCTCTATTAGTCTAGGTAGTTGAGGACAACAAAGATGTCAAAATTTAAACATCTGACTTTGCTGAATCTACTTGTATAAGTACATACTTGAGCAAGATAAGAGCTTTAAATGACTGTATTTCCAGGTCTTGCAATATCTAGACCGTGTTCTGCAAAAGTGTTTGATTTCCAGCTCTTTGTTTCAAATGCAAATCTCCCTTTCATATGAAAGCATTTCTGTCTTACCTTTAGGGCCTAAACATATATCAGCCAGCAGTGCTTTACAACTAGCAATTGCTATTATCAAAATTATATTAGTTTCTTGACCTATTTATCAAGTGACCTATTTTCTGGAAGGTACATGTCTCTGATGAGGTAGAAAGAAAAAAAAAAAAAAAAAAGAAAAAATTTAAAACGAGAAGCTACATTTACATCACAGGAATGTTTTTAAAATGCTTTCACATGAATTAGATCTGGAATCTAGTTTGGTTCACCAGTAATATCAAGGAGTTAGTGATTACATCAAATGGACATTCACAAAGTCAGAGGAGTCTTTCAATGATGGTCCTATGACTAGCACATATGGACTACCTACAAAAGCACTGGCAGACTAAGGAACCCCTCAGATGAAAACAGGAGGTGCAGGAGATAAGAACTGGACACATTTAGGTATGTCTTCACAATCTCAATTATGAAATAGGTCTGCCCAAAGTAAGATTATCTCCAAGAGCAAAGATAAAAGAATCTGAGCTCCTGTGGCTCAGGAGACATAAGGGAGACAAGCATGAAGGCATCAGAGGTCAGCAGAAAGAACCAAGAGGAAATAGTGAGTTCTGATTTCCAAAATGTCCCTCCTTTACCATCTCTGTTGTATATGTGAGGCATCACAGTAGAGAAGAAGTCATATGGTCTAGGTAAAGGCCTAGAGCTTCCCACTCAAGAACAAACATAAGAAATCAAGCTGACACTTTCTGACACTTTCTACAACTTTGGCTCTGTCAGTCTTTGAAGGTCTAGGGAAGAGCATGACCACACCCTGATGAAACACTATATGTTTAAGAGATACTGGTTTCCTACTGAATCTTACAGGATTCTCAGAAAAACAATAAATTTATCAAAACCCAATTCTACAGCCTTCAAATATCTTCAAGATGTTTTGCCAATGACTAGAATCAGGCCTGCTCCCTAATATCCCTCTCAATTTTTTTAGCTGAGTATTAAATTACTGGGTTTCAAAACAAGTGCTAGAACTGGACAAGATACTGGGGAATAGTGCTGGCTGAGCCAGCAAGACGAGGAGGGTTCTCAGGAGTCAGTTTCGTTGACAAGAATAAAAGAGTGATTAAAATTGGCAACAAAAGAGAATATTGATGCCAACATTACTTTCTGTATTTTTTGTTTTATTTTATAATACACTGAAGGAGTCTGTGTTTTGACAATCTTTGTATTTCTTCTTATTTGTTTGGTATAATTAATCATAGATCCTAAGAAAAATCAAATGAAAAGGAGGAGAGTTTGTGAACATTACCATAATCCATTTCCAGAATATATCCACTTTCAAAATCTAATATTTTAAAGATAATTACTAGACTTAGCCCCCTACTGACTTGTTTTCCTAGAACAAAGAACATTTATTTAGATGATGTGGTGTATCATCATTTCAGCTAGTAAGTTCATAAATCATTTAAGTTGTCTTAAAAAAATAAGATAATAGAAGCAGTGACTTAATGGTTTCAAACAATAACTGAGGTAGTATTAAAGCTGTTTAATATTAATAATAGCTT
This sequence comes from Nettapus auritus, assembly GCA_011076525.1. Lineage (NCBI taxonomy): Eukaryota > Metazoa > Chordata > Aves > Anseriformes > Anatidae > Nettapus > Nettapus auritus. The sequence goes on from CM021772.1 coordinate 13,043,651, forward strand.
AATTCTCAAGTTAGCAGGATAGTCTGCCAAGATCTTGGACATGAAATCAGGTCGTTATCATTAATTTTTTGATGATTTTTGGTTAGATGGGACTTTGTTCTTCCATTTGCCTTTCCTTTTCATTTTTGTTTGAATATCCCTGATAGTACTATTACTGGTATTACTGGTAAGATGTAGAGCATTTCAAATGCTGATGACTTCCATAAAAAAAAAGAAAAAAAGAAAAGAAAAATACAATATTTATTTTGCTTACTGATATTTACTGAAATTAAAGGCTTTCCTATTAATACTTGAAACACTTTATATATACTTTCATTTTAACCCATTTACTATTGCTTTTCATTGTTGCTGCTAGGTCAGCAGTACTCTCCAAACAGAATGGCTAAAGTTTTCAGTATTTTTGTTTGTTTGTTTGTTTGTTATTAGAATTTATCCTCATTTTAAGTCTGCATGGGTGGCATGTAATTTTTTAGACAGAGAAAAGAACAGCACAGAAACATTTTCTGTATTGGCAGTAGCATAGATTGTAAAGTATGATTCTTTTTATAGAAGAGTAGTTGTATGTTTTCCATACAGAAGAACAACTGGCACCAAATGTGCTTACTTAGGAATTTTTGTCATTTTCTTCTGATATCATTGACTTAAGGTCATGGTCAATATCTCAGAATTCAAATCATAGTTGTTTTCTTGCTCTGATTGATTATATGGGTTTTACTTGTCATTATGCTGGCTGTGAAATTTTGTTGTGTATCTCCAGATTCCTTCCAACAAACCCCTGCAAAGAAAAGCAATACCTCAAAATAATGTCTTGCTCGATTATCACTAGAATACCAATATGACTGTTACGGAAAATGGTGTTCTTAAGGTCATTAATGGCTGCATATCTCAATTCATCTTCTGACACACTCATTTCCTACTTTAATTATGCAGTTTGAAAAGAGATGGCATTTTTACTGATCAGACAATTTAATGTATTTAGAGACAGTTCTGCAAACTACACACACAAAGCCCACTAGCAATTTAGAAGTTGTATATGCAGGTCTCACATTTGTTGAAGAGATACCATCTGGCTTTAAGCAATGAATATTAATTTCTCAAGGGAAAAAGACATATACAGGTTTTGACTTATATGAGCAACATAATTCCAAAACAAAAGCATAAGCAATATTCTACCAAATATTACGAAAGATCAGTGGAATCTGAAATATAATAGATGCATTTAAAATAAATATTTGTATTTATTGAATTGAGCTAATTTTGAACTATATTCTTACAGTTCCTGAAGTTTAAAAAACAGTGGTTTTTAACCTATACCTATACCCTGACTGCTAGTAGTAGAACTGGATATTTTACTAGGAACTCAAATGCAATATCAGCTTTGTCTACTTATATATATATATGCCATATTTAAGTTTTGAACAGAGGCCACACAATTTTATCCAGTTTCATCTGTATTTTATTTAAATCATGTCTTTAGCTGTTTATGTAAAATTCTAGCTATAAATTATAATAATAAAACCAAATTCTAAATAATAAATGGCATAACCCATCTGATAAACTACACTAACAAACAGAAAAAAGACTTGTTTACATTTCACATACTTATTTGTGAAAAAAATATACAACACAGTAATCATTTCAAGTGTTTAAAATGAAGGACCTGTAGTTAAGTCTCTTGTTATAAACAATTGTTCATTGCTATTTTTACTTTATGAAATATCCAATGATGTCTTTGCTAGCGTACTGTGAAACTCAAATTATAGCAAGTGGAAAAGAGGAGGTCTGTGGTGCTTTTTCATTTACTAATTTCTAGAAGCCCCAAGTTAATGATGAGTTGCCCTGTCAAAGAGTAAATTGATGTGAAAGTGAATGCATATGTGTAAATACACGCATCCATCTACATGTATGTATACATGCACACATATACAGGCATGTGTAGACATGTTCGAGTAAGTGAAAATGCGTGAGTTTATTACTTTTATTTTATCCAAGCAAATAGCGAAAAGAATACTTTTTATTAGGAAGAAAAATATGTTTATCTGACAGTCAGGTGTTTGAATAAGGATGTTTGAACATATGTTAAAGAAGTTTACTATGGGCTCTTCTTGATGAATCAGAAGTTCAGAAGTTCTCCATAACACTGTCCTTTCCTCACTAGATCCTTGGATGAAAATGCCTCTGTCAGAAGTGTTCTGTCACTTCTTGCTGCATTTCCCCATGCTTTGTCAAGTCTAGATTGTTACGTACATTAAAGTTAGCTATGGCTACAGTAAAATACATCTGAGAATCTGTAACTAAAACGGATTAATGTGAAGCTTGCATTTAGTACAGAGGCTATGGGGGGGCGGCCCCCCCCACTTTTGTGTATGATTCTGGATACAGTCAATTAGCCTTGAGAGGATATAACTTTTCTTTGTGTGTACAGAAATATATATGCATGTACATGGCTGTACAGGCTTTTCATTTAAGTCCCAGTTTTCCACAGATTCCTTGTGTGAAACTGTTCATGTGAAATTGATATTCACCTGTATCTTCACTTGTAGTTCCAAATATGCACACATATTTGGAAAATGAACTCTCCAGTAGGGTCTGCCAATATATCTAGGTTTGAAAAACATTTCAGTTGTGTGTAATTCTTGGTTTTAAAGGAATCTGAAAGAAATTTGTGCTGAGCTTAGTCCCTAAGCCATGTGCCCAACTTGTCACTAGCAGGATGTGAATAATATACAAAAACTAGAACCTGATCAGTTCTTTCATATGACTCCTAAAATATTCAGTTACCTCTTTCATTGCTAATTTCCTCAAGAACTGCTTTCCATCTTAGACGTACAATTTTTTAGTATCAGCAATTGAATAGTGACTGAAAGATATTTTAATTAGTTTATGAAATTATATATTACTATATCATATTATTCTACCAAATTATGTTATACAGAAATTTTATTTTCCTTTCAGTAAAACTGTTTCTCATATGGTAGACTCTGAAGATTCTTCTGTTTATGTAGAATTTTGCCCAAAGAAGCAGTGGTTCTGTCTATTTTTACTGCCATCTCTTTGGCATAGATGAGTACAAGCAAATGTGTGCTTGTTTCCTGGTTGTGACATCAAGGTTTTATGTGATTTGGGTATGAGTGACCATGGCACTGAAACCATCAAGGTTTGCAGCAGTGCAATTTCTTATTTCCCCTAACATTCATCTTTTCTCTTACAAGAAAACAGATTTCCCACAGCTCTCCCCCTGCCTTAAAAAAAAAAAAAAAAAAAAAAAACACAAACAAAAACACAAACAAAAACTCCACCAATTAAACCAAAGCAAAACAAACAAAAAGGCAAAAACAACAAAAAAAGTTCAAAAATATTTTGAGTGTGATGCCAGTTTTCCAAGAAAATGAGATCAACAGAAGATCAATAACTAAAGAAAAGAATTGTAACTGCAGTGTTTTATTGGGATTTAAAGACAATTAACACTTAAGATTAAAACATTTGTGAACTAGGAAATTCAAATGAAACTAAAATAATTATGTTTCTACTTTTAAGGCCTGCCTCTCTGTATCTATTCTGTGTTTACTGGGAGACAAAATTTTGTACATATCAATCAAATGTATTTCACTCTGTTTCTCTTCTCAGTTGTTTATATGAAATTGATATGCCATAGATTTTCTACCTGTAACTTCTCTTCTCCTCATCTTCTCATAAGATGAGATTTCAAAATCAAGTGTGTTTTTGTAAGACTTTATATCATTGTTGACAGCAGTAAGACAGCCTTCATTGGCTATTTATGCTAATACAAAGTGATATTTTTCAAGCTTCTATACAGAAAAAAAAACTGAGGTCAGGTTACTTAAGTTTCTATTTCTGTTTTAATCTTTGGACGGTCTCATTTATGGTTAATATGCATGAATCGATATTCACATTATTTTCTGAAGTATTTCTGTCATGGTGATTGGAATAAAAATCAGGAACAGCTCAGTTTCAGTTAAGTAAACTAAAGAGCTGTATCTATGAATTCAGCTAGAACTTTTCAGAGAGAGGGTAAGGGAATAAGAGAGGTGGTGGTGAGGAACAGAAAGAGATCTTTTTACACATCATCAGATGGATTTGTGGTCAATAGCATTGCTTGAAAATGGTTTGGACTGGATGTGAGGTCATTTTATCTTTGTGAGATCTGTATTTCCGATCTGTGGTGAAAAAAAGGCTTATACTTTTCTTCTCTTTTTGGATGTGACATCATCCTGAAATGTGCTAACAAAACAGCAATTTCAGAAGGTGTTAGTCTGACAAGTAATGTCTCCTAAAGCCAGAAAACAAAGGAAAATGATAGTAACAAATCTAGGCTTGGAAAGACCACTAGAGTGACTGCCTGCTAGCACTATTATTGAGTACTTAGCAAGAGGAAAGCAGTTCGCTTTGAGATTTGATTTGAGAAGATTACCAAAGGGTAATTAGAGGTAATCCACTGTTTTCTGAGTGCCATAGTGAGTAAAGCTTGTTTTCCTGTGGCTTTGTATCTTCTCAGTAATGGCTGGTTCTAACTGGAGCATGTCTTTCAGTTAAGGCATTTATAAGAGGGTCACTCCTTTGCACTCACATTCAGTCCTGTCAGAACTTAATTTGTTTGAATGCATAGTTCTCACTATTTTTTTTCCAGATAGCATTGATTTGAACTAGAGAAATAGAACATTGGCAAGCTTGGCAAGCCTATGACCACAGATGCTCTTCCCCTTCTCTGACAACTGGACCCCATCAGACCCATCAGACCAGGTTTCTCAAAGTGAGTCCCATAGTCTAAGTAGCCAAACCCCTGCCTGTGGCACCAGGCCTACAACCATCTGTTGATTTGCCAGGCTTGACTGGCCCTTTCAGTCCCCTTTCCTTTCACCAGCAGGACTGATGAAAAGACTACTTGTGCTCCTCAGTCCTTTACTGCTGCTCCCAGGGCTCTGGAATCCCTCCTGTCACTCCTCAAACTGCTCCTGGCTGCATCATTGGTGCTCATGTGAAACAGCAGCACCACATAGCAGTCCATGAAAAACATGAAAGACTTGACATTACAGATGCAGTTGGCAAAGCCCCTCTTATTATTTACCCTTTGGCAGTACCTAGGTCCTGAAAGTCAGGGACCACATCAACTCTGTAACAGTGTTATACAAAAATACTAATAAGTTGCCTCTAAATTAACCTTCTGGGTTAGAAAACTCATTATCTCAGATGAAGAAATCCATTTATAATTACAGTAAAGGATCTGAACTGACTGACTACAGAAACTTCTGAGTTTAGACTATGACATTGTATGTGATCCTCATTGTAAATAGACAGCCATATCAGAAGAAAATATGTGAAAATGTAAGCGTGTCCGTTGTCGAGTTGATGCTGAGACTAATCCCGCAAAAGGATTAGGATTTTAGCTCCTTTCTGACATAAAGAATGATGGTTTTTATCACTGATAATAAATGCTGGAATTTGGAACAGTGTAATTGAGATTTAATTCTCATGTTGTGAAATGAGCAATGGTCACAGTCCTCACAGGCAGAAGCAAATGGTTGTCTTCACAACTAATGTGTCCAAGGATTACATCCTATTTACTATTTATGAGATCTTCGTTTACTAATGAATGCAGTATGTAAATTTGTGAACACTAGTTACACAGCTTTCAATACTTTTTCATCACAAACTTAATGACAAGCATCGTCCAATTAAATGAAAATTTCACATTTTTAAGGATTCTTTGTAAACCTAAATCGAGACTTTAAAACAATAATTTGTTTCTTCAACCAAGAAAACAGAGGCTGTCGAGAGTTGGCTTCTCACCCCTCACCATAACCTCTACAAATGTCTCTGACATATGGTTTTATTAGATAATCCCCCACACACACCCCGGAACAATTTTAATCATCAGTAAATACGATTCCTAATGCCAGTCCCAAATGAAACCTGGATATAGAGGAAAACAAGGTGCCCAATGATTTTTAATTATGTTTAATGGAATTTCTGATCCTAATGTTCTGTGGACTAGCTGCAGAATAGCATGCTGTAGGACAGGAAACTAAAACATTAGAAAATGTTTTAGATATCAGAGGGAAAGTTTAGTTCCAGTTATATCAGTCCAAAAATAATATGAAATGATAATGATCTGATATAGAGTAGGTACAAATGCTATAAAATGCACTATGCTACATCATCACATAGTGCCTTATAATACATGGCACTTGAGAGCTAATTTTTTGTTTTGTTTTGTTAGATTTCTCAAAAGTCTTTGCAAGTAGTTTGAACATTTTTTTTTTTCATACCAAATAATATTCCAAACTACCAGTTTCACTGAATTCAATGATGTAATTAACATTTTACTCAAAATATGTAAGAAGTGAGAATATGTGTGTATGTGCAGCTTTTGGAAGACATTTTGATGCTGGTAGGATATTAGACACACCCTATGTGGCTCTTTTTAAGTAGTCTGTAGTAATTCCTGTTTCCAACCAATTTTGTTATGCTGTTAAGCTAAAATTGTCATTGTATAGAGAGAAGATTACGGTCTGTCATAAACATCCGTGATTTCCCTGTCTTCCCTAATGTGCTGGTATCATTTCTACTGTGTAAATCTTGTCATGTTTCTGGTATTTGTGAAAGGATTAGATTCATTCTGTATGTCTCTCTACTCTATTGCCAGAGGTTTTCAATGTTACAAGATGATTTTGTTGTTGAAAATCTGACAAAGTATGGAGTAACACAATCCTTCTGGTTATCCAACAATATCCTGAAAAGCCAATGGGGTTCGCTTTTACCATTTTAATGTAATGCTAGTTCCTGCTTTTTTCTTTTCTTTTCTTTTCTTTTCTTTTCTTTTCTTTTCTTTTCTTTTCTTTTCTTTTCTTTTCTTTTCTTTTCTTTTCTTTTCTTTTCTTTTCTTTTCTTTTCTTTTCTTTTCTTTTCTTTTCTTTTCTTTTCTTTTCTTTTCTTTTCTTTTCTTTTC
>CM021772.1:13051017-13115070 GCA_011076525.1 Nettapus auritus
TTTCTTTTGTTTTCTTTTCTTTTGTTTTCTTTTGTTTTGTTTTCTTTTTTCTTTTCTCTTTTCAACTTTTCTTATTTCATTTCATTATTTAATTTAATTTAATTTAATTTCATTTAATTTCATTTAATTTCATTTTTATTATTTTATTTTATTTTATTTATTAATTTCTAGAGCTGTGGACATCACATAGCAGCAGCAGGCAGTGAGCTGCAGAAGGAGGTTCCCTCCAGATGCTATAGTGATATTGCTTTTTCTGTTTAAAGATACATGGAGACCATGATGTTGCTATAGATGCTACAGCAGCAGTGCAATGCTTTTGGTTGGTGAGGGAGCTTGTATTTGTGCATTCATTCGTTGGGATAAGTTATTTGATAATGTATAATTGTAACTGTCCTTCTCTGGTTTTACTGAAATGAAAAAGGTGTATGTCAGATGAATGGGAAATAAATTTGTAAGGATAGTTTCTTATTTTCTTGTAGTGTATTCAACTGATTTTGTAGATTAGCTGATACTGAAGTATGAAAAAATCTTGTATTTCACTCTTAATGCATAAGGTATTTCACATTTTCACATCTTTTAGTCTGTTTTGTTTCCATGACAAAACATTGATCATGGCAGGAGAACAAAGCTGACTCTGAATTTCATACGAACCCCTAACAAAAAGTAGCCCATGTAAATTGTTCTGAATACTAAGCCATTGCTTTCCGTCCATATAGACACAACTTACTAATCAGCAACTATAAAGGCTCTTTAATTGTATACTTTTGTAATACATACTTCTAAGCAAGCATTTTCAAAGTATAAAAAGCACAATTAAAATCTGTATTTCAACTGTCTGGGCTCATTGATGGAATTATAGCCATGTTTTAAATGAGCTTTAACAGCTCTGTGCTTCAAAGAAAAGTAGATTAATAGAAATAGCCTGCAGGGAAAGATAAAGGTTCAGATCTCAGAAATCTGAAAAACTTTGCATTTCTATGGAAGCTTATTTCAGTTTCCACAAATAAAGTTAAGAGGATGAGTAAACTTGCTGCATAGAATATTTTGTTATCTTAACCACTGTTGCACACTGAATTAAATTTGGTCGTTCTGCTGAAGTTCCAATTTTTCTTCATTCCTCACAGTACAGATATGTTCTATCTTTGATTTTCTCTAAATATCATTGAAGCTAATGCCATATCAATTAAATATGCTGTTAAGGGACCTTTTTTTTTTTTTTTTTCTCACTAGATAATCTTTGTTGAAATTTTCTATAAAGCTTAACATGAACATTCAGGACCAGTTTCTCAAGAGCCTCATCTTTTCAGAAGATTTCAGTACTTTAGTATGATATTTGTTTATTTAGGCACCTGACAAGGATAAGAGCTGCACTGAGGAAGATGGCCCATCAATTTTTGAACTAATTTCTATGCTGGTTCCATTGTCATTAATCATCTAATCCTTACATTAAAGTGGTGTTAACAATTGATGTGTTTAACAAGATTATGCTTAGTAATTTGAATTAGCAGGTTCTGATCCTTATTGCAAAAAGTTTGGGATACAGAATGATAGGGGAATAAAATAAATATCACTCTGCTCCACTTCCTCTACTCTTCTGTTGTGAGACCCAACTTAGAATATTTCATTCACTTCTGAAGACCCAGGCATAAGAAAGACATGCACCTTTTGGAGCAAGTGCAGAGGAGGGCCGCAAAGATGATCAGAATGCTGGAGCACCTCTCCTATAAAGACAGGCTGATAGAGTTGGGGTTGTTCGGGCTGGAGAAGAGAAGGCTCCAGGGTGTTCTTGATGTTTTTGTGAGGTAGGGAGATTTACTAATGGGTGATTAATGGCTACTTACAGGTGACCTAGTACTATGTATTTGAAGATTAGGGAACAGAAAGGGAATTTGCAGAAAAACAAACAAACAATTTTTATGGAATAATGAAAATGTACATATAATGAGCTCAGTTAAAAAAGCTATCATTTAAATGAAAATAATATTTACTGTATATCTTTGCATCATATCAAGTATATTGATACATCATCATTCTATATGGTTTATGACATTTTGTTTTGAATAAGTTTTGCCACCTGCTTTGGCATTGAATGACATTGTATACCAGCAAATGGTATCTAGAGCTGGATTCATCTGAGTTAGTAGTAGATTTGACAGTCCACAGCAGTGTCTCTCTTCCCTGTAATCTGACTTGAAATCCCAGAGTAAAATTTCCCAATATGGTAATATGGTACATTTTTACTCCATGGAAACGATTGATTGGGTGTTATTCTGTCATTAAAACATAGATTCTGCTGAGTGAATTGGGCTGCTCCTTGTATGGATATACATTTGTAAACTAGATTAGAGCTAAATCTATAGAGTAGCTAAATAACTGGATACATTAATGGGATTTTTTTTATTATTTTTTATTTTTATTTTTTTTTTTTAATTTTTTTTTTTTGGATTGCCTCACACGGGTGCATAAGTAGATAGAAGAAATTACACAGGCTATGTCCCTTAAATTCAAGGCAGATAATAGAAAAAGTGCTCTTCCCATGAATGTGAGAACTCTGAGCTGGTGTAGAACATGAAAATATCCTGTGCCAACAAATGGGTAAGTGGAGATGATCTCAGTCCTGGAGCAAGGAAGGAACCCAGACACCAATACAAGTCACAGTCTGGACCTTCGTCTCTCTTGGAAAACCAAGCCTACATGTTTACCTTGCTTCAAGGCAGAAATCCATGAGTCTGAGTGAGAAAGTCTGCTTGTTAAATCTTACAATATTTATTTTGAGCTTTCTTAAAGTGAATTTTGCTGATCAGATCCTTCTGAGAAGAGTAGTAATGAGGCTTGACAGACTTTGCTTAATTAAAAAAAAAAAAAAAAAAAGGTGAGGAAAAACAAAGAATATGCTACTTTTTCATCAGTGCAGATTTCGTTGTTGTCCTTGCTGTTGTTTACAGCTTTGTTGTTTTATTGGTGTGAAGTTGGTGCTGCCCCAGCAAGTAACCAGACATCTATTCTGTGCCAATGTTGCAACTTTGTTCTTTAGTTAATGTCAAGGCTGACATGTACTTTGGAAATCTTAAAAACATAATCGGCTCCCTGACTGTCATCTCTCTCTTTACAGAACAAACTCAGATGTTGGAAATAATCTAATTCAGAATGTCAAATACTCAGTGCTGATAATTCCAACAGTTAAAGATCTTTCCTCCAGCATCATTCTGCTGTTTAAAAAAAAGGAAAGTTATATTGACAAAAAGCTTACACAAACAGCTTAACGTTTCTATTTAGTTCAATAGGTTAATTTCAAGTAAGATATAGAGGCTGATAACATGCAGACAGAAGTAATTATGGAAAACCCCATAGAAACCAGGATTGTTAAAAATGTATTACTGTCAAACTATTCATGATGATACATGCCAAAAACTGCATTATGTAACGTTTTTAATTCTACTTCAAAGCAAAGGGAATAGCCTCTAAATATCCCCAAATTCAGAAGGGATGCTGCTGTAACCATTATGCTTCCCAAAATCTCTAAATATAGATTCCTTTCTCTAGCCATCTACATACAGCTTCCTAGAGTTTTTATAAAACATACTTTCACCTAACAGTTGAATTTAAATATAGCATCTCCATTGCAGACTTGTGGGGTAAATGTTATTTCACTGTAACAGTTAACATATGGTGCTTGGTGCTGAGAGAAAGAAAATTGAAGTCAAAGCCAAGTTGTTAGGAAGCTACCAGAATGTCTATAACATTAACTGCAGGATTTCTCCAACGTTTTGGGGCTCCTTTCTCACCTACTAGCATTCTGGTATTTATATCTGTATTTGACAGTTTTGGAGCGGTCACAGGATATCCTTGGAGAAAAAAAGATCCTTCAGAAATTCTGATGTGTTGGCATATGTAATTAAATATCTGCTCAGACTATTACTCCAATTAGTGAGTGCCTTTTTTCAAAGTGCAAAGCTTGGATGGAAATAGACTACATTGAGCAAATGGACCCCTTTGAGTGAGGTTCATAGTTTTTCTTGCCCACCTGGCCTCTCCCAGTCACAGATGTTGCAGATCTCATAAACCTTTTAGCAGCAATGGGTAAAAGGCCAGGTTAGACCCTAAATAGCCTTTTTTTTTTTTTTTTTTTTTTTTTTTTTTTTTTTTTTCCATCTTTCTCTACTAAAATAATATTGTTTTCTCTCTGCTTTTTTACCACTTCTGCTTCCTTACAAAAAGTGGCGTTTAACAGACACAACTAATGCAACAATCTTCAGAACTGAGGCTGCTCTTGTAAGGAACTCACCAAGCATTACTGTATGAAATTATTACATTTCTCGACATCTGTTTTGCTGGGTGGAAAAAAACAACAACAAAAAAACAAAACAAACAAAAGCAAAACCAAGAAAGAAGCACACACCAAGAACCAAGAAGCACACACACACGCACACACAAACAAACAAAGAAAACACAAAACCACCACCAACAAAAACCCAAGCAACAACATTTGGAGGTAGCCACTCATTCCTCATATGGAAAGTTGCACTAATAAATGAAATTTAAACTTCTGCAGTGTAACTTTTAGAGCCTGATGTGAAGAAACATGCCACTTCATAAACACAGGTTGTCCTATCCACAGTTATGTAGTCATTACCTTTTTTTTTTTTTATTATTTTTTTTTTTTTTAATTTCATTATGTTTACATCTTCTGAAAGTTAATTAGTGCTTGTAGAACACATGAGATGAACAGTGTGTAGAAATGCTGGGTTTTGAATATACCTCAGAAACAGTTAAAGTTCTGGCAACAGTAATGTGATATTTGCTGGTCTCATGCCATGTCAGAAAAGCAGCAGCAGTTCTGATTCATCAGTAAGCATAAACAAAGACAATATACTGCAGTTTGGGGGTACTTTTATAAATGGTCTAGATTGTACAGCTAAATAACAGTTCATCCTCTGAAACAGAGAAGCTTAGAATAGTTTAACATTCATTAGATTTAATACTGAAGGCAGTAGTTCTAAACAAAAAATTGGCATTTAAATTTCATTTAGGTACATATTTCAATCAGTAGGTTGTTGAAGGCTAAATACTTTTGTCTGATTGAAACATAAAACTCTCCTATCTAGTCTTCCTTAGGTCTTCTTTGTAATTATCTTCTTCACTGTAAAAACTATAAAATATAGGAAGCTAATATGGTGCAATGACTTGCAGAAGTGAACAGGTATATAAGGGACTTTTTGTGACTCTGTAGAGATTTAGATAAGGAGAAGTAGTCACAATTACGATCAAAAAGTAATTAAAATCCCAGTTTCAGCTACCCTCCAGAGAGAACAATCATAATCCTGTTTGTTTCAGTTTAGCTTTTTAGTTTGTCAAACTCCTACAACTCGATTTATTTAAGAACTAAAAATCTTACCAATCAAATATTAATATCTAGACAGAAAGGGAAAAAATAACATTCAAGCCTGTCCTTTTTCTTTCTAATGTTTCATGTCAACAAGTATGAAAGAGATTATGAGTCTTAACTGCTGAAAGTTTCCTTTATTTTAAGAAAGGATTTTGCAATTAATTCTTGTAATGTTGAAATATTAATACGCTTTCTCTGGCTGCTATTGCTATAATCTTGCCTGCTGTTACTGGAAATGAGCTAATTATAGTTATATTTGGGAAGAAAAAATAACACTGAGAAAACAGTGATTTGATATGAGCTGCATACTCATTTTTCTATTATTTTGTAATCAGTATAACATCAGTATGACATGCTGGAGTTAGTTTTTTTTCTGACTGCCTGTCCAATGAGTCTCTGATCAAGTCTTTGGGTTGGGCCAATTCTTGAGGTAAAGGCATTCCCTGGAAAACAGTTATTGATGCAAATCATCAGGTCTTGAAAAAAATATGACTTTAATGGTGCTGAACATCTCATTTTCATATTGGTACTATTATGCCTAAATACAATAAATCTTTGCATGTATTGTATTTGTCAAATGGTTTCAGACACTAAAATTGAGATAAATTCTGCAGCCTGCTTCTTTCAAAGTGAAAAACTGTATTCCTTTCTTTATTTCTTTTTTGTACAAAAAGGAAAGGTATAAAAAATGATTATACATCCCTGACCCATGTCAATATTTTAATGTGCTGGACGAACCCCTGGTGCTACTATTCATAACTACTATTTCATGTCCTTCTCCTCTCACATTCTCTTTACCTTTGCTGGGGGAGCAAAGTCCCACCCACTGTGAGTGAAGAGCAGGTTCGAGTCCACCTGATGAAAGTAAACAAGTAAAAGTCTATGGGACTTGATGACATGGATCCCAGGGTCCTGAGGGAACTGGCTGATGCAGTTTCCAAGCCTCTCTCCATCATATTTGAAAAGTCCTGACAGTCAGGCGAAGTCACCTGTGACTGGAAAAAGGAAAACATCATGCTCCTTTTTAAAAAGGGTGGAAAGGAGGACCTGGAAATTACAGACTGGTGAGCCTCACTTTTGTGCCTTTCAAGATCATAGAACAGATCCTCCTGGAAGCAGTGTCAAGGCACATGCAAGACAAAGAGGTGATCTAAGACAGCCAGCATGGCTTCACCAAGGGCAAATTTTGCCTGACTAATCTGGTGGCCTTCTGTGATGGGAGTGTTACAGACTTCCTGGTCAGGATGAGGAAGTGGATGAAATCCTCCTTAAGTGGCCCTGGTTCTTGTGGGGGGATTTTAACCTCCATGACATCTGCTGGAAGGCCAAGACTGTGGGACACAAGGAAGAAGGGTGGTTGGAAACAGTCAGTGTGAGTTGACCAATGAAAAATTGTCTGTCTCACCTATTACCTTATGTACCTCCACTAGCTGACACCACAGGCTAGGGTGTCCTTCCCCAAAGTGACTGCAGTCACTGGCACTGAGTTTTACTCAACCACATCTGGGTCTCACCAGTAGCTGGCACTTAGTCCTTTCAGCTCACATACACATGGAAGACAGAATGCATACACAGAGAGATAGTTAGGAAAATGATTTAATGAAAGAAAGATATAAGAAGATAGGACAGACTGTGGGTATTAGGTGCAGAGCCTGGACAGCCAAGCATATTGATGTGCCCCGTTTTACACGTGACTGGCCCTCTTATCGCCTTCTCTGCCTATCCCCCTTCTTTGTTTGTCCTGCTTCCCCTTCACCCTGCACACTCCCCATGGGTTAAGAGCTCTGCAGTTACTGCACCCACCCCTCCCACTCTTGTCCCTCTTGGTTTGCAATCTTATTACCTGCACGTTTCATCCTTTCTAGAAATGGTGTCTGTAGCTGGTTTTCCACCAATTAATGTGACCGGGAGGTTTGTTTCTAGTGATTGTCTCCTGCCTTAGAAGTCCTCCATCAGATAATCCTCTTGGGACAAATATTCCCACTTCTCACATGCTCTCATAAATTAGGGTGACTGACCAGACTTGGTTCATCATTGATTAACAATGGAAATAATACATAATACATTACACTTTTTGATGTGAGTGGGCTGAAACCTTCATGAAGTTCCAGAATATTGTTTTCAGGTAAAAGCACTTTAAGTGTGGGCTAAACAAGACAGGGAAACTAACCTCCCACTCATCCCCACCATGGGAAAAACCAAAACCAAACCAAAACCAAAACAGCTTTTCATGTAAAAAAGGAAAAATGCAGAAAAGACAGATACTATTTCTGTCCTAATTGATCAAAAGCATTTTCCTCTTGCAAAGTGTTTAAATGCAGAAAAAAAACTTGACCAGCTTCATTGTTCATTTCTTGCAAAGAAAGGAAATTCAATTGTATTTGCCTTCCTGATGGCTCAAATATATCTGCTTTATAAGATAAAAAAATGGACAATGATTTGTGCTTGTATTCTGGCAGATTTAACCTTGTGGGTTTAATAGAGTAGACTCTAGCCTTTCCTTCTTAAGTTCTAGAAAAGTGCTGATTTATATAGCTCATTAAGGGACTCAGAACTGACTGCTACCTGAGAAAATATGGGTGACTAATCTTACATGCTTTTAAGTGAAACAGAATATGGGTTTAGGGCTTAGGGTGCTTTTTGTAACTTGGAAAAATTATGCCCAAATCCCTTTTCCTTACAGATTCACTGTGTGTGACCATGCCAAATCCTTTAGTCTGCTTTTGCAATAGATAAAAACATTTTCCTGCCTCACAGGAATCTGTCAGGATGAATTCATGTAAATGTCTCCAGGTACTATGTCAAGGGTAAGGGGCACAGACATTAAATGAATA
The DNA here is from genome assembly GCA_011076525.1 of Nettapus auritus. NCBI lineage: Eukaryota > Metazoa > Chordata > Aves > Anseriformes > Anatidae > Nettapus > Nettapus auritus. Next base: position 13,059,238 of record CM021772.1, read on the forward strand.
TGCTGAATATGAACTTGCTTGATGTTTCCCATTTAGACCAACGTGTCTTTCTAAGATGAGCCTTCTGGGTAATAATACATAATCACAACCAAAATAATTTTCTTGCTATTAATTATCTGTGTAATGATAATAATATTTCTGAAAATCTTAAGCACACAATCGTTAAGCTAACAATGTGCTCTCCTTCATATTTAATCTTTATGTAGGTGTAGGGGGATTTTTTCCTGTATGTATTGCATGTCCTCAACTGAAACCTCTAGAAATGAAAAACTTAGTAGGAGATAGTAATAATGATTATAAATTGAGTTTATTGTTAATGGGTTTAACTTCTTTTAGCAGAGAGGGAGGAATTATGACTTTTTCAATCACAACAACACATTGCATGATTTCATTGATGTTATTGTATTGTTGTACAGGTTTTCAGTGTATTATAGGTATGTTCTATATTGTAGGTTTAATTTCTACTTCAAGGTGTTTTTTGCAGTTTGTGGAAGGAAAAACGAAGTGATACTGTGGAAGATTTCAGGACAAATTTTGCAGTCCTTTCACCCATGAAGAAGTAGGATTTGTCTTCCATTCCATGGTTTTATGAAGCAGTGATTGTGATGGGTGTGTACTGTTTGGCAGTTCAAACACTGCTCCACATAGATCCCTTGATTAATGTATTGCAGCTGAAGATGATAAAACATACGGTCAGAGATGAAATGCAAATATCAGAAAAGTCTAGGAACAGTTTTTTTTCCTGAACTAACTGGTGGAAGGAAGAAGGATTATCCCATAAAATGGAAGCTGAAGGAAACAAAGGATTACTGCAAATTAATAAGTATTAGCTTCCAGCATAAACTGGTGATATAATACCTTTACAGATTTGTAGGCACTTATAGGACTTTGTCATTGTCTTCCACAGCTGCCAGCACTGTGAGTAAGAATTAGATCCAGAAGCCACAATTCCTGCTGTACTATCATTCAGTTATGCAGGATGGAGGTATTTTTCTCTCTACTGGACACATTCCAAGGCAGAATTCACTGACCTGTACTGCAGTAGGTCAGACCAGATGGACACAGAGTCCCTTCTGGCCTTAAAACATATGAATATATGAATCTCTGAAACAAGATTGCATCTTAGACACAGCTCACCACCATGTAGAAACAGTCCACACAATGAGAGAATGCTGCACCTTCCATGTCTTGTCATACAATACTCATACTCCCTATAGTACTTATATATTGCTAGAACTTGAGTACCATATAGGAATCAAAATTTTGCAGCCCTGGATTTTTTTTGGAGACAGAGAGTGAAAGGGAAAAAAATCCTTTGTGTGTCTTTTTCCTTGCATTTACAATCATCAAGTTACTTGCATTATAGATTTGAGTAAAGGTGTTGATTTTAGGAAGAAAAAATGTTTCAAGACCAAAGAGTTACTACACTACTGACTTAGAATGTGCATTAGGTGTAAGATTGTAAAGGATCATCTTAAGGAGTGGACAAGCGAGTTTTTTAATTATCATTATAACTCGGCTATTTCTTCAGCAAAACTAGAAGATGTTCGGAAATGGAGGTGTAAAGGAATATTCTCCAATGTTAAAAACAGGTTTCAAATACTGGACTGGAAAGATTTTTTTTTAAAAAAAGATGAACAAAAAATCCAAAGAGGTATTATTATCAGTTCAGCTGAAGCTGTTTATTACATTTTAAAAATGTTAAATTTTGACTTTTTCAACTCATTCTTCACTCCTTTTTCCAGATGGTTTAGGAATATGCTGAAGCACAGAAATCTACATGGGATGAAATGACAATGTTCTCCCTTGTGCAAACCATTTTTTTTTTAAAATGTCTTTTCTCTTTTTCTGTCTTTTCACAAGTTATTTATCCACTATAGGATCTTCTCTCTTGTTCCATTGCACCATGGTTTCTTCATGAGAGGTTGGGTAGGAAACTTGTCTGAAGTCTTTTGGAAAGCTGAGTGTTACAAGATTAAAGTGAAGCTGTTTTTGTTTAGACAGGGGAAAAAACACTCTCACTCTGGTAATCCCCTACAGAAGAACAGTAATGGGACCATGCACAGCTAGTGTCATTACTGCTGCAAAACCATCAAAGTATGACTGTTTTTCTTTTCATACGGTGGTGGTACCCTGGGACTAATACTGCCATAGGCATAACAAATACTTATGCCTCACCAGAGATCATACCTTGTATCCACATACTATTCCCTGTTGCTGTTTGTCAGATCTTTTTCCTGTTTTCCCAGTATCTTTCATAATGGCTCACATCATAAGTAGTAATTAACCTCTTTCATTAGCCAAACAAGCAGATTTAGAATTCCTGGTTTTAGAGCCTGAATCAATCTGAGAATTTGGTACTAGTTAAACATATGTCTTCACAGACTCCTGTGATCACAGACATCTCATGTAATTTGTAGCTGTATAAGATTAAAGTTGTAAATGAAGAGCAAAAATTTAATTTGTTTTACTTAGTAGGCAGACCAGATTGCCTGTAGGCTTCCCAGCATATTTATCGTAAAATAGGTCTCAGCACCATTCCAATTTCATTTATGGTGCAGGGAAATCCACCTGACCTGTGAAATACCATGAAACAACAATGGTACCAACAATGAAGAGAAAGACAAAAAAAAACAAAAACAAAAACAAAGAAAACAACAACAAACAAAAATAACAAACAACAACTTACCTAGAAGACATATCATCTTTCCCTGGGATATTCTGTGCAGACAGGCCTGTGTAATGTGATGAAACTCCACTGAACCACTACAGTAAAGCATATTTTAAAACACTAGTATGTTTTCATTTGGCTTTTGATTATTCTTAAAAGGTAGTCTATGGGGTTTACACAGCATTTTGAAAAAATACTGTGATATTTTCTACAGACTGTTTATAAAGACTAAATTATTCCCATATTTCTATGTCTTAGTTTTTGAAAGCCTCTTTTAAAAATGAGTCAGCTACATCTCAATTTTTATTGACAAATTTATCTTTTGGAAATCATACTTTTTCTCCAAAGCAAAGTACTTTCTTACTTTGTTATCAAAATATCAGTTGATTAGTATTTTCCATGTTGTCACAAATCAGATAGTTATGCATTTGGTATGTGCTGGTCTTGCTGCATTGGAACATATTTACTCTCCTGCAGTCATAAATGAAAGCTGCAGATTTGCACCGGCCGAGAGTTCATGTGCATTGCTATCTCCAAGGAGATAGATGTAGATAGTTGTAACGTCAAGTTAGTCAGGTGTAAGATTTTGTAGAGTCAGAAGGAAAGATAAGGGAAAGGTAAAGAAAATATGAGCAGGCAATTTCTCTATCACTTCTCTGTAAACTGTCCACTCTACCACAGATGAAGGTAAGATGCAGAAAATAATGGAACAATAGTCTGTTAAACCACTGGCATTTCCGTATACTTGCACTGAAATGTGTGGCAGAAGACAGAGGTTATTGGGAAGAAAGTGAAAATAATGGAAAATAACATGATAGGAGAATTGTAAATTCATCACAAATGCAGTCTTAAAATCAAACTAAGTTGTGAACCCATTTATCCAAAGGAAACATAGGGACAGGGTGATATATATATGTGAGAGATTTGTAACACCTTCAAATTATTTCTCTCTCTCCTCTCTGTCCCTTTTCCCCTCCTAATATTAATATGATTATTTTATTTTATTTTATTTATTATTCATTTGGAGCTTTTGAAAGTGACATTCTCTTTACAAAATCCTCTAAAATATTCTATATAGAAAATATTTGCTACTTATAAAATATAAGCTCAGGAAAACGTGGTCTTTCTCTTCTGTGTCTTGTTGCTGTTCTTCAATGATATTGATCTGAGAAAAATTTGGGGAACAGGAGAGGAGAAGTGGCAAGTGTGGCAAGTCATCATTGATTCAGAAGAGGCTTTCTGTGCCTGTAAGAATCCCAGCCAGAGATAATTTAGGGCTCTTACTGAAAAAGAAATAATGAAGTCAGAAAACTGAAATGAATTTCTTTCTTAGTGTACCTCAGTATAAAATAGCAGTCTATGTAAGGTGAGGCTCACCTTACTGTTTTAGCTTCACACCAAAAAAAATCAAATTATGTGACTATCAGCCAATAACTTTCATGAGGCTATTTGACAGATAAAATATTTTGAGATTGAATCACCATCAAGTTCCAACCTTTTAAAAGTATTGAATTTCATTCAAACTGCTTTATGACACAGCTGCAGTTATATTAAAAAAGCTATTTGACCTTGAAAAAAGTATTTGAGTACAATATATGATTTTCACTATTTGACTGGTAAATTTTCTTGTACTTTCTGAAGAAAACTGCTTTTCCATTTTATTTTCTGTGGTAGTCACTTCTTTCATTCTCTTTTCTGCTAATGCTTTAGAATTTGATGTCTGTCTTCCTCTGGCACAGTTTAAGATGTTATTTGGGAGGGAAAAAGAAAATACACAAATTTTAAATGAGAAGAAGAGCTGACTACAGGCTTTATATCTCCTTTGGTTTCCAAGCTGTGCTGCATAAAGTAATGAAGCTTACTGAAAATACAAAATACAGTTTACCTTGGACATTTTGCCTCCATTTAATACAGTTTTTGCACCTGGCAATTTGGACATTATTAATATGTATTCAAATTGCCTTTACTGAGTACTATCACGAGTAACTAATGATTCTTTTCAATGAAGTAAAGAAATTCACATAACATTTTTTTTCCAGTAGAAATAGAGAAATGGTATAATATGTTATGGTCTTTAATTTCTCTAAGACTTGCAGCTCATCACCAGCCTAAATATCTTCATCCTTTTTCCATTATTTCTGAATACCAGTTATTGTGACCTCTGAAAATTTTACAATAAATAAGTCCATCTAAGATTTTGTTGAATACTTACAAGATAACAAATATAGTTGCTTCTCAACCTTTTCTATCTGAGAGGTCTGAAAGGAGGACCTTTCTTGGTTGAAGAAAATGTATATATATATATATATATATTTACAGGTTGGACATGGTAGAAGAAGACAAAAAGTCTCTGAGCACTCTGATAAGACACTCTGAGCATATCAGTAGTTAAATAGTCACATTGGTTTGGTGTGCTTAAACGTATTATTGGGCTATAGCACAGATTTCTTGCAGAAATGACCCCACAATGTGAAAGACAATAAAGCAGTGTATCATCTTATTCCACAAAAATTGGTCTCATGAGTGAAAACAAGTATCTCATCAAACCTTTTTGGAAGGATGGAGAGCTTTTGGATAGTTAGCATTCTCTCATAAAAAACAGACAAATATAAAATGATAAATAAGTACATTTGTAGTAGAGGAGTTTGAACAAGTTTTCTATTTCTTATCTTAACATCAGATGATTCCTGTCCTTTACCCCAAACATTCATACATAATTCTTTACCTGACCAGCACATTTTCCTTTGTTTAGTCTCTGGTAAACATAATTGTGAGCCTATGAAATCCTGCTCCTTTTATCTTTTATAGGGATGCAGCAGTTGTTTGCAGCAGCTCCACACATTTTCAAGTCAGTAAAAATGGCACTTATTCTAATGTAATAATATTAGAAAATGCATTTATTTAAGCAGTTAATGACTCTTTCTACAGTAAATTTTCATTTTTTCATTTTTTTTCTTTTTTTAATTTTTTGTTAAAATTTTCAGATAAGCCTAGTGCAATTGGTTTGAAAGCACATTTGTTACCAATAGGCAAGGCATGGGAATGACATTCAGCAAATATATAACTAGATAGATGTATTGTAGCTATATTGAGAAGTACAAAAACTGTGACTCTTCTGCACAATCCCGTTGATCTATCTTAAGAAGCGGAGCTCAAGCCATTAGTTTTTATGCAGTCCGGAAAATGCTTTGTAGCTAACTGGTTATGGGGAACCGCAACACAGGTAATGTAGCAACCATTAATGGAACAAGGAACTGGGAAATTTGGCTGGATCTGTGTCATAGATTTTTAAAGAGAAGTGGTTGACCTTTGTGTTTTGCCACCAAACTGAATACCAGTGTTTCCAGATGTCCAAGCTAGTGTTCAACAACCAAGTCTGTCAGTCTGTCTGTCTGTCTGTTTCTATCTATGTATCTATCTATGTATCTATCTATCTATCTATCTATCTATCTATCTATCTATCTATCTATTTTAATACAGATCAGCCTCCCACCACCCATCCCCTGGATATGGATTACAACCAGCTTGTTTCTACATGAGTAATAAAGGTCTCAGGAATAATATAACGTAACTTTACACCTTCTTGGCAGGTATAGACTTAGTTGCAGCTTTTCTGTGTAAAATCTTACATACTTCAGGACATTTTGACAGTTCTGAAATGAGGCATTCTTCTTGAAATCCTCCAAGCCTGTTTGGATTTTGTATCTTTCGCTAATGCTTCTGCATTTCTCTGTGTCTTTGTGAGACTAGGAAGGCTAGCTGAGGTTGGCTGCAGGATGTAAATATGAAAAATTAGACTTTTAAGAAGATTTCTTCAGTTTCCACATGGAAGAGTAGCACTTGACTTTTTCAATACCATTTTTCTGTGACTATAGCCAGGAACCTTATAAATATATCTACTACTGAAAAATGTGGGATGAAGTGCAAAGTCATTCATTTTAAGCAATGTTGAGTTTTCTCCTTATACAAAGAGCAAGAAGTAGGCTATGAATCAGAGACAAAATGTTTCCTGAATGGACCTCATCACTGGTGCTAGTAATAGAACTGTGTCTTCATTAAACCAGTGAGTGTCATATCTCTTAACGTGCCCAGCTAGGCCATATCTCTTTTCAGCTGCTTTTGCCATTTGCATCACGATAGCAGGACCTATGAAAAAAGTCCTGGGGCCATGCAGCTGTAATTTCTTTAAAATATTTTTACCCAATTACACTTCAGAAGTTAAACAAAGTGTATTTTAATAACCTCCCTCTGTGTTCAGATCAAAAAACTCACATACTGGTCTCAAGTGCAAAAGGCCCCTGTGTCTGCAATGATAGAAATATCCTTTTAGTACCTTAAAGGAGGCTGTAGCAAGGTGGGTATTGGTCTATTCTCCCACGTGCCTGGTGACAGGATGAGGGGGATTGGGCTAAAGTTGCATCAGGGGAGGTTTAGGTTAGATATTAGGAGGAACTTTACCACAAGGGTTGTTAGGCAGTGGAATGGGCTGCCCAGGGAAGTGGTTGAGTTACCATCCCTGGAGGTCTTTAAAAGATGTAGAGCTTAGTGATATGGTTTACTGGAGGACTTGTTAGTGTTAGGTCAGAGGCTGGACTAGGTGATCTTGGAGGTCTCTTCCAACCTAGATGATTCTGTGATTCTGTGATCTGAAATGGAAGAGGTGAAAGAAGCATCTGACTGCCTTGGCAAAAGGCAGTCTGTTGTGGTTTAACCTGGCCGGCAGCTAAACACCACACAGCCGTTCGCTCACCCTCTCTCCTCCCTCTCTGTGATGGGGGAGAGAAATAGAAAAGTGAAACGAGAGTTGAGACAGAGACAGTTTATTAAGATAGTAAACAACAACAACAACAACAATAATAATAGCATGTATGAAACAAGTGCTGCACAATGCAATTGCTCACCACCCGCTGACCAATGCCCAGTCTATCCCGAGCAGCTGGCCCCCCATCCCTGCTAGCCACCCCTATATATTGTTTAGCATGACATCAGATGGTATGGAATACTCCTTTGGCCAGTTTGGGTCAGCTGTCCTGGGTCTGCCCCATCCCAGCTCTTGCTGCACCCCCAGCCTGCCCGCTGGCAGGACAGAGTTAGGAGCTGAAAAGTCCTTGGCTTGGTACAAGCACTGCTCTGCAACAACCAAAACATCGGCATGTTATCAGCACTCTTCTCATCTTAATCCAAAACACAGCACTCTACCAGATACCAGGAGGAAAATTAACCCTGTCCTAACTGAAACCAGGACACAGTCACAGATCCTGGTCCAAGCAAGAGCATACAGCCAGTACAACGTGCTCCTCCCATGTGCTGAAAAGGAGGATCAACTCCCTGAAATGCAGAGGAAAGAGTTGTTTCTCTTGTTGAGAAAAGCATAGGTCATTAGTGATCTGAGAACTCATACCATATGAGGCACTAGAAATTCATAACAGATCAGTGCAATTCAACACCTCACTCAGCGTGGGTTGGTGAACAAAACTACCAATAAGCCATCTTGTAGCAGCATAGTCAATACAAATCAATAGTATTGAACTACTGATCTAATAGTTGTGAACAGCTCAGTTATTCTTTGTCTAGAGACAGATCGCAAAAGTTTTTTATAGTCATGTAGTTAAAAAAAAAAATAATCCATCTATAAAGACAATCACACATGACTGGGAGAGATAAATATCTATCCTGTTACCATTAAAATGAACAGGAATTCAGTACCCTGTTTGAATGTCTTTGCCAAGGCCAAGAAGTGTTAAAGGAAAGGGTTATGAGCCCCAAAGCCTGGAGCACTCTCCATTCAGGACATTTACTTTCCCTTCAGCTTTAGATGGAGAAGTTACTTATTTTTCAATTTCTTGTCTGTGTGCATCAATGTTGACATGACTGTTAACTGCCTCACATATTTCATACCATTAGTAGTTCCACCCCAGTGGTGGGTGAAGTGATTCATCTATACAGCTTGCATATATGTTAAAGTTTGTCTAAGAGCTTAATGATACTTTGGAGTTAAAAAGGCACTGTATAAATGAAAATAACTATACTAATGAAAGCTAAAATGCTTATTTAACTTAGTTGTTTTATTTTCAGTGGAGAAAAACACAGGGTCAAACAATGAAACATTTTAACAGTGTCCTTTTTGAGTTAAAAATGTGGTGGTTGAGTTGATGGTGGTGGTGGATCTTGCAGTATCTGGAGTACATCTTGTTGTACAAGTTAAAGCCAGATATAAATGAATGGAAAAATGGCAATCCATTCTGGAATATGAAATGGATCCATGTCAGCATATGGAATGAGTTTGACAGATGACAGAGGACATGATCTGTCTCTAACTTCATTTCAGTATCTACAGCAGCAATCAAATGCTGCAAAGACTAATGAGGCTTCTGTGGACCACCTCAAACTCCGTGCTGAGCCCACCCTAGAGGTCAAAACATTCATTAAGAGCAAAGAAAAAAAATATTATTCAAACATTTGTTATTATCCATCAGAAAAGAGATCTGATTTAGCATTTAGTCAAGCTAATGAAAGAAAATTAATCCCAGAGGAAGAATAGTGAAAGAGAAGGGAAGTACGTGAATGTTCTGAATCTTGGTGCCCTGGTAAATGACATACTGAGCTACAAAAATGAGACACTAAACTCTGCCCCTGCTGTGCCAAAAATGTTGAGGATGTATGCTGTTGAGGAAGGAAAGAAATATTTTCACCCTACTTTTCTGCTCTGCAGCTGTGTTTCCATAGTTTGCCCTGTGTGGTGTGAGCACATCTGCAACATCACAGTCAGCCTGAAAAGGCACCCTTTCCTCCCTTTATGGAAAGGCAAAAGACACTGTGAAGCTTCACTCAGCCTTAGTGGGGATTTCCAGATGTTCCAGCAATGAAAACAAATTTTCAAAAACAAAACTTTTTTTTTTTTTTTTCGTAGTGACAAAGAAAGTCTATGAACATTTGTCTCCTGGTTTCCTAGGTAATATGATCATGGAAGGTCATTCAGTAATTTCTAAACTAAGCCTATAGCTACTTCAGATATTTTCTGTGACACCACATGATGGTATATGCTCAGTCAATTATAAATAATAGTTTCAGTGCCTGGGATTAGGGAATTCACAAGGATGTTTTGAAATACCTGATTTTCAGTCAGCTACCTGACTATATTTTCAGGAGTATTTTGTGTGATCCTAGAGTCTTTCAGATAACTTGGGATTTATTTATGGGAAAATAAGTTAATCTTGTCTTATTGGCTATACTTTTAAACAGTTTGTTATTTTCCTTTTTCTAAAAGAAAATACTGCTTGTCACTTCTGAAATTCTTTGTTCATACATTTTGGATTGACACTGAGACAGCAATATTTCCATTACTTTTTAATGTTGATAGGTTTGTTCCTCCTTGTGTCATCTTTCTGTAACAGTCACTGCCAGCACAGTGCAACTAGAGGTAAGTGCGCATTATTTAGTTGAAACAAAACAACACTTGAAGACTGAACTTATAAAAATTGTAAGATTTTATTAAAATAAAGACTATAACATCATTTTGTCAGTATTTAGACTCATCCAATCTCATAAAAATAAGATCTCTGTTGCTATATCAGACTAATAAATACCACATACACATAATTATAAAACCAAGGTCGTTATTTTATATTGTAACTGTTTGTTCAATTCAGAAAGAAAAACAACAACAGCAAATAACATGCAGTGGCAAAGCATTAAATCTAATGGTATGATCAGCTGATGCATTTTCTTTTTTGATTCTTTTTACTTTTCTTTTGATTCAGAAACGGATTTTAATTTAACTACATTAAAACAAGTAGAAAACACATCTTTTCCTCTCTAAGGTTACAGTAAAAACACCACACATTCTATATGGCACTGTATTCTGCTGTAGGACAAGTTATGGCTGTGACAAAACCATACAATTGCAGATAGAATTCTTTATAAGAATATTTAGAGAGAGAGAGAAGGAAGGTAAAGGGAAACTATAATATAGAGCCTCAATGTACTACAAATAATGTATTTCTGGTATTATAAATAAGAAGTTAGGAAGCATTAGGGAACACTGGACAATATGGAAGTAAATAAAATAAAATAAAATAAAATAAAATAAAATTGTTTCACCACTTTTTTAAAAATAATTGCATTATATCTTTAATATCTTCATCTTCTGTTAGACTTTTTTAATTTTTGTGTTAATTTTTTTGTAACAACTAAAGGATGATAGTCTAGACCTAGAGTATTTAAAAAACAAACAAACAAAACAAAACAAAAAACCTCTTAGGGTTATTATTTAAAATGTGCTGATAAGAGAGAAGACAATTTGTTTTGTGACAGTACAAATTCAAAGGCTTCTGGTTTTGATGTTATGGATGTTCTCACTGGAAAGAGAATTAGCAGTTAGATAAAATATGCAAATGAGCTATTATCAGCTAAAGTCAGTGTTATTGAAAATTATATTATAATTGTACTCTCCTTAACAAGGTCATTTATATTTTCAGAAAATAAATTGTTTTATGAAGAATACTCATTTATATCCAGTATTGGAAAAAGTTGCAAAGCAAGTTTTTCTATGCCTGAGGATATATTTCGATACAAATGTTTTTCCACAGTTTGTGTGACCTTAATTATAAACTGGTGGTTTAAAGACATTCTAAAATAATTGTGAATAACTTTCTATATACAATACAGTTCATCCTGCCATCTTCACAGGATGAAAGATAGTTCTTTTTTCTGATACTGAAGACCTCTGAAAATTAACCAGATTACACCTTCACAAGTGAATAACCTGTGATGGCATTTTCAGACTAATTACAAATTTTTATTTTTATTTTTTTTCCCATGGGAGTTAAGGTGAAATAGAAAATGGTAAAAATGGAGAAAAATATGGAAATGCATTGAGGCTTCAAGGGAAGGAAGGGCTGAAAGAGGTGACGCATCAAGTCTTCTAGTTCCAGAAATCTGAATCCTAGTATGTCTTTGCTGATAAACAGCTGAATCCTGTTTGGTTCCCTGTGATAGAAAAGTGTGAAAAAAACACATGGTAGTTCTCTGTAGCAGAAAACTTCTCTTGTTACATGCTATTATGTAGTGTTATAGCACTATGCATTAAAGAGATATTAGATGAGCTCATTAGGACTGCATTCAGCTTCCAGAACCTGCATTGCAGAAGCAGCTGAATGCCTCAAAGTACAAGCATTTTGTCTGAGTGAATTGTATGGGATTTTGCTGGGAACAGCATAAAGTCAGAAATGCTTTCATCAGTAAAACCTTCATTAACAAATATTATCTCCTTCTGTAATACTATGCTTAGGCTAGGGATACCTAATTCAGAAGGGTTTTCTTTCTTTCCGCTTATGGGATGCTGTTTGATCTCTCCATCATGGTACTCAGAGAGCAGTGCTCAGATTTCTTCCTGCATATGCTCATAACCATCAGTTCAATTTTTATGCACCCTGGTGACAATATAATCTTTAGTAAGATTCTCATTAACACAAAAGTCTTTCTTGCATGCATATTAGATTTTCCATGAGCTGGACATAGTATCTATCATCCCATCTAAATTCAGAATTAATTTGAATTTGAATTTTGTTCCCCTGCAGCCCATGGGTCCCACGGCAAAGCAGATCTCCATGCTGCAGCCTGTGGAGGAGGACCCAGTGGAGCAGGTGGATATGGCCTGGACGAGGCTGCGGCCCATGGAGACCTCCCTGTGGGAAGCCCTCAGAGGATCAATTTGGGAAGGATGACATCCCATGGGAGGGACCACACACTGCAGCAGGGGCAGAGAGTGACCGAGAAGGAGCGGCGGAAATGAAGTGCTATGGACTGACCTGAGTCTCCATTCCCACTTCCCCTCTGCTGCTCAGGGGGAGGACGTAGAAGAGGGTGGATGGGGCAGAAAGGTGTTTGTAGTTGGTTTTCAGTTTCTCACTGTTCTAGTCTGCTAGTCATAGGCAATATAGGGATATCTCCCTACCCTGAGTCTGTTTTGCCCATGGTATGACTGTTGACCTTAACTCGACCCTTGAGCCCTTTTTCATCACGTTTTCTCCCCCTCTTCCTTTGAGGAGGGGAAGTGAGAGAGAGGTTGTGGTAGAGTTTAGCTGTCCATGAAGGTGAAACCACCATGAAGTGTAATATACGTAAATTGCTGTTGGATAGTAAAGCTGACTAGGTTTTCATATAATAAAAAGATGTCAAATACAAGTAAAATGTTTAAGTTACGAAAGCTGAAGCAGCAACTGTGGAGAGGTTGGCTTGCAATTGCAAAACTTGGGAGACTAGCTGTGCAATTTTTAGCTGATTTCTACTTCTTAATATTCTGCTAGTTGTCACAAAAGATGCTTTCGCTATCATCTCTGGCTCCGATGTAACATGTAAATACTGTTTTATTACCTCTGAAATACAAAAACTTGTATCCATATTTTACCAAAGCAGCAGTGGCTTATTGAGGATTTTCCCTTCAATCTTACATATTTTCTAGTATCTGAGAATTTAATATAATAAGTTTGAGAATCTGTTATTATAAGCGTAACAAATTACCTACAGGATAATGGATGGAAAGAGCTGAATTACTAGAACATAAACCCGTACCATTCATTCATGGTTAGCAATAACAGAAGAATGGCAAGGCAGATTTATTACTTGCTAGTATATCTATTCCTGTACATGATATTTTAAAATTATAGTACATAGAAAAAATTAATTCAGTTTATTAAAATGAGAAAACTAATTTCTGTTTTCTATTTTGTAACTACAAAAGTTTTTCATTTTCTCATATATTTATGAATAAGTATAACATTCATCAAAGTGTAAAGAATGTTAGATGTATAGCTTATTTTAAATCTCTTATTTCACCAACAGAATATATACTGTGTGTTAGAGTGCAAGAAGTCTTTAGAAAGTGCAAGTAGACTTTTTAGTGCAAGTAGACTTTAGAAAGTCTACTATTTAAATAAAAAATCTTTTATAAATATCCCAAATCTTTATATAGGCAAAACATATTAAATCCATTTAGACATTAAAATAGTACATATAATACTTATATGTAAAACTTGCTGGGTTTATTTCCTGTTTTAGCCATGCCTCTTCAGTATACCAGAGAATGTATCCTTGAGATAAATTTCTGAATTTCTGTCTCTGTTCTGCTCTGAACTCTTCCAAAAAGTATGAAAAATATTAATGGGGTTGCAGTATCATACTTAAGTAACCGTACTTAAAAAGGAACAAGATATCAAAGGAAAAAAAAAAAAGTCAGCTTTTATTCTAATTGTCCTACAGTTAGCAGTTTTTTTCTGGCTATGGAAATATCTTGTTTGCCAGCCATCCGCTAGAAATTAGTGATCTGCAGCACAGATCATGAAAAATTAGTAAGACTTGGGATTGTCCCTCTTGAATGTTTAGAAATCATTAGGGGACCATCACCTCATTTTTCCTTGGTAGAATTTGGTCTTGACTCATCATTCTATTACTGTCTTTCACAAGGTGTATATACAGGTAGAGTAGCTGTAGCACATACATATCATACTTTCAAATGGAAATGAAAAACCACAAGCTGAGGAGACATAGATATCTGAAGTTACCAGAACTTACACTGATAATTGAAAACAATAACTGTGGTTATAGAGAAGACAGAGTCAGACGGGCACAGCAAAATATTGTAGAGCAAATGATCAGAATTTGCAGCAAGAGGAATTTCAGCTGGGCATAGAAGGAAAAATTCACAATGAGAGTAGTTAAGCAAGAGAATATGTTGTCCACAAACTGAAAGTACAAGTATCTCCCTCCTTGGAGATATTCAAAATTCAACTGGACAAAATATTCAAGATTCAACTGAAAATGTCCCAAGCAGCCTAAGATTATGGGATCTGCTTTCAGCAGGAGGTTGGACTAAATGACCCCAGTGTTTTCTCTCAATCTAAATTGGTCTGAGTCTATGAAGCTAAAAAATAACATAGACCAAAAAATAATTTAAGCCTCTTCTTTCAAACAAACAAACAAACAAACAAACAACACACAGAGTATTATAAATATTCTTTCTTTCATGGTCATGCTTGATTCAGATCTGGAGAAGGAAAAGACACATGCAATAAAATATTTCTAAAACTCCTACAATCACTTTTTTATCAGACTATCCCAAAATATTTTATAAAAATGTTTTGGAAATGGGTTTCTCCTTCCATAATGGGTTTTCATTCACTGACACTTTATTTTATTCATTTCAAGCCTTCCAGTAATTTGAATGATTATTTTTTTTTCAGTGGACAAATATGAAATCTCACTCCAAACAGCAATTTTATTTTCCTCAGGAAAGAGAAATCTAATTGGCAGTTAGATCAGTTTTCAAAGTTGAAAGTAAAGACAGGCCAGTTAAGGTTTAGGTTCTCAGAGAGTATGCAGCTGTGATTTATTGTCCAGAGTTAAATCTCAATCCAGACTTAGGTAATATTTTGCCACTTCAAGAATTTGCAGCTTTACTTCAATGTTGATACTTTTCTTCTTAAAGAATCTTTCTGCTGCGCCAAAGACATAAATCAGACTTTAAATTCAAAGCATTCACAGGGCTACCTGTGCTCTTGAAAAGATTTATTAACTTTTAGCACCACCAGATAGTTATCCAAACTGCTTTGGCAGAGTTACTTGAAGAAATGTAGCACTGATGGACAGCTTGCATGGAAGAAAAATAATGAAAAGTTTGATAACTCCAGGTAGGCTAATTGAACTTAACAGATGAAGCAAGACCTTAACAAGTGATCAGAAAGATGTGTTAGCTCATACCTAAAGGGAATGTAATTTAAAAATACGCTACAAATGAGAGTCCTTGTGATATTTGTCCCTTTGTTGCTAGAGGGAGATATATGATTTCCTGAAAGATACATCATTTTAGTGGAGCAGAGGCTGTGAATTTGAATCCAGCATATAGTTTCTCTTGAATCTATTTGCACACACATATATATATCTTATTTACTATTACACGTTTCCTTTAGTTTAACCTTTTAAAACATCATTTGTCCTACACCAAAAAGTGCTGGTGATAAGGTTTTTAAGGGATATTCTATGCTCAGAGAAAAAATATTCTTCAGATAGAAGTAAGAGTTCATATAGAGAAATACTTCATATAGAGAAATAGTACATATAGAGAGGTATGAAGAAAAGGGGAAGAAAATCCTGCGGCTGCTAACCATGGAATAAACATGGAAACAGGGAAAACAGTTTGATTGACCAATCGCATTTCTTATTTGAAAAAAATAAGTTTCTGACTGAAGTACAGAGGGTGCAACTCAGACCTGTTTCACATATTTTGAGAAGGAGCATTTATCCATATCTGTAGGAAAATATATGTGCTATATATGTGCTAAAATGATCTTTTAGCCGGTGCCAAATGGGTTAGCCAGCATGTTTTTCTAGTTTTCAGTGGAAGCAACTCACAGACTTTTACCAGTCCTAACCAGTGCCTTCTAAATTTTGCAATTCATCTTTTCATTGAGACAAAGCTCCTGCATCTCAGTGAGAAGCCAGACAACTTATTTGCATACCTTTTGTCCTGAAGCAAGACATCAAAAATAAAACTGGTTTTTGTAGCTGCACTGCATTACTTGAGTCGTATATTTATCTGCTTCAGTTTTTGCATGGCATTGCTATTTTATTTGCATGGCATTGCTATCAGCATTTGCATCACTGTAGAACCAATACTTGCTACAAGAGAACAAACAATCTTGAGAGTGCTTAATACCTGGAATGGTAACAGTGAAAAGGAAGTCAGAAGAAGACATATTTATCACTTGTGTTTCTTAGATGGTTGCAATGAAGCACAGAGATATTTATTAAAGGCCATGTAAAGTCTACCTGGGGGGCTAAAAATCTCAACCCCCTGTAGGCTATATGCAGAATTTAACACCTTAGCAAAAGGACTCTTTTTCTGCGATTCAACAAAACAAAACAAAACAAAACAAAACAACAAAAAAAAACACCTTTCAACAACTGATACAAACCGTTGGACAGTGGAACATGTGAACTTCTCTAAGCATTATGTATATTTTTGTTATAAAGAGTGCACTATAGCTTGCATGTAATCCTCTGTTTTAAACATGTTCATTTGAAGAGTATGTAAACATCCTACTATATTTCTGAAATACTCTACAGTTTTACAAGCCATAAAATTAGTTTTATTTCAAGGACAGTTTTGCATCATTGCTTGCTAGGAATACTTACTTGAATATCTGGACACAGTTTTATCTCATCAGGTATTTGGGAAAAAAGGAATAGAATAGCAGGAAATATATATATATATATATATATATATATATATATATATTTAGATGTAGTAATGCTAACCAAGCTTTATCTCAGTGAGAATAGCCAATTAAAACTCAGATACTACAAGATGCACTCAAGCAGTTCACTACCAACACAAAGAAGTTAAGAAATATCTGTTTGTCATAATATGAATTCAAAAGAAAAAAACAAAACAAAACAAAACAAAAAAACAGCAAAAATAACAACAAAATGAGGAATTCAAGCTTTCAGGTAACTTACAGGAAAGTGGTATGACTTCATAGAAATCAACAATTAAAGTAAAGATAAAAGAGAGAAATCACTCTATTTTGTGTCATTTCTGTTTCACCAGATATGTCAGTTCCCAAGGATAATGAGGGATAGATGTGCTCTCCTAATAGTCATGGATGATACACCTGAAAAGGCAAGACGGAAATCAGTCACAAGGCTTTGTCAGATAGGTGGAGCTTAAAGCATGAATCTCCAAGGTCATAAAATAATATGGGAAAATTGTTTATAAACAACCCTTCAGGACACAATTTATCTTTAAAATGAAAACACCGATGGAACTGTTTTCTATAACACTAATGATACCTTCAAAATTGATATGGAAAGGTTGTAAATTTCACTGAAAACTTCCTAAAATGAATAGATATAATTATTTTCATTTCAGAAGCTCTTAGTTTAAGATTAGACCATAAAAGAAAAAGAAAAGAAAAAAAACAAACAAGAAGATAGAATCATAGAACCATAGAATCCTTAATGTTGGAAAAGATCTTCAAGATCATCAGGTCCAACTATCACCTTGGTACCAATGTCACCCACTAAACTGTGTCCCTAAGCACCACATCCAACCTCTCCTTAAACACCCCCAGGAATGGTGACTCCACCACCTCCCCAGGCAACCTATTCCAATGCTTGACTGCTCTTTCTGAGAAGAAATGTCTCCTCATTTCTAACCTGAACCTCCCCTGGCACAACTTCGGGTCATTCCCTCTAGTCTGATCACTAGTTACCTGTGAGAAGAAGACAACCCCCAGCTCCCCACAACTTCCCTTTAGGTGGTTTGAGAGAGCAATAAGGTCTCCCTGAGCCTCCTCCAGACTAAACAACCCCAGTTCCCTCAGCTGCTCCTCACAGGACTTGTGTTCTAGGCCCTTCATCAGCTTCGTAGCCCTTCTCTGGACACGTTCCAGGGCCTTGATGTCCTTCCTGTAGTGAGGGGCCCAAAGCTGAACACAGTACTTGAGATGCGGCCTCACCAGAGCAGAGTACAGGGGGACAATCACCTCCCTGGACCTGCTGGCTACACTATTCCTGATACAGGCCAGGATGGCGTTGGCCTTCTTGACCCCTGGGCACAGTGCCATCTCATGTTCAGGTGAGCATTGACCATCACCCCCAGATCCTTTTCCTCTGCACAGCTTTCCAGCCACTCTGCCCCAAGCCTGTAGCACTGCATGGGTTTTTTTTTGTGGCCACAGTGCAAGATAAAATAGTTCAAAATAGTTCAAAAAAGCCTGGGTCTGTTTTAGCTTATGATGCAGACAACGTGTTTTCTCTGTACCATCCAATAAATTCAAAGTTCTGTTTGTTCTTCAGAGCTAGATTCTGATACCCTAATACAGCAAATAACTATATATGTAATGTGTATCTCTTCTAACAGGAGGCACTACCTTCAAGTGTCTATGGTATTTAAATTAAGACTCTACAAAAACGTAGTATAGGTGTTACATTTTTGAACGTGAATTGAGAAAAGCACTAGGAAGAAGTATCTATGGTCTTTCTGTACGACAAGACAGAGTAAGTAGTAGAATCAGAATAGCACCTCAACACAGAGACCCTGATGCAAACATCAGATAGATTTGTATGGATCCAAGCATATGTAATTTAAGGCAACAGAATAGGCGGAATAAAACTTTTTCTTTACTTGAGACTCTCCAGGAGAAATCTAAATAATAGATTCAGTGAAACTAAGACTATCCCTTACACCTCTGGAATCTGCCCTCCTACTCTCTGCTCAAGCCTGTGCCCCTCACATGGGAGAATTGAACTAAATACCCTGTTAACAGCTAGGCAGGAGCTGCCGGTGCATGAATGGAATATGGCCCTTTACGGCGGCTGTTGCCCTTCCCCTTCTGCCCTTCTCTTCCTTCACTGCAGTACAGAACCGGTGTGCTGATTATCTGTTCCTTTTACACCTGCAGCATCTGCTGCCCAAATAAGTAATTACTTATTTATTTTCTACTGGTAAGCCATGCTGGTAGGCCAAAGCATTGTCATTTGCAACAGTCTCTGAAGGCCCTAAATGCATAGGTTCGTCTAGTCTTACTAGGACATTGTCACATGAATGGGAGTGCCCAAGAATACAGCTTCTGCTACAAACAGGAAAATATATATACTCAAATGATATAAGACTTGAAATGGGAGTAAATTTGCCTTACTGTAGCTTGGAACAGAAGCAGAAGAAAATCAACAGGATTGATTCTTCTTAGAACTTGTATATATGAATTGTAGAAAATTGTCCCAAGCTTTTCCACCTGTAAAATTCTTTTTAATTTTTCATAAATCTAAGATAATGTAGGTATAAAAAGATTTATAATTTCTGTAAAATAATAAAATATTAATAAAATAATAAAAAATAAAAATAATAATATTGCTTAAAGTGACTGAAATTCCTCATAAGCTGAAATACATTACAATTTCATATTAAGGGGAAAAAAATGTTAATAGACACTGATACTTTCAATGGTCAAACAGCAATAGAAAAGTTGCCCCTTCTTGAAACGCATATGCCCAATTAGATATTTTATGAAGCCCACCTAATTTGGACTCAGGTGTGAAACATATGTACTAAATATATGTACTAGTATTTGTTTATACAGAAAACATGGACACACTTTAAATGGGATCTTGATTACATAAGACTTCAGCAGAAGTGAGGAAGGTCAATACATACTACATACATTTGTGAGGGAAAACTATCCTGGTTTAGAATGAAAGTAAGTTGAAGTGAGTAGTAAATAGGTCACTGATTGGAAACTTTTTTTTTTTTTTTTTTTTTTTTTTTTTTTTTTTTTTAAGAGCAAGCTTATTAGAATCTATAAAGATTCCAAAGATGCTTTTATTACACTCATTTGTAATTCTTTCCATGTGGATATGATCAATTTACTTTAGAATATACTCCTCAGTACTTTAGGATTAGCTTTAATGTACTATGACCTTGGGTCTGGCCAGATATAGTTAATACATTACATTGCTGTAAATTGTTGGGCCAACTGCTGAAGTAATACTGCTGGTTTTTATTGCCATTGACATCCTTTTGACTGGGAAGGAAACACTGATAAAATACTCTGCTGAAATATTTGGAA
The DNA here is from genome assembly GCA_011076525.1 of Nettapus auritus. NCBI lineage: Eukaryota > Metazoa > Chordata > Aves > Anseriformes > Anatidae > Nettapus > Nettapus auritus. The sequence continues at coordinate 13,079,533 of CM021772.1, forward strand.
TCAACTTGGTTATCAGAAGTGATTAGTATTGAGGTGCTTGTTATCTGTTCACAAATCCTACATTTTGGTGGAAAGCAGATGAGTGTGGCTCTTCAGTCTGGGAATGCTTGTAAAAGAATTCCTAGATGCTCTGGCCAGTGGTGAGTCCCTTTCCAGCTGTCTGGAGCTAGCTCTGATCTGACATGGTGCAGCTGCTGTACAGTACTCACAGAGGACAACACTGCAGCTGCCCCACTACCAAAACCTTGCCACGTAAGCTTCATACACGGTGTGGCTATTTTACATTACTGTTTAGTTTCTAAAAGTGAGAGCTGAACCACAAATACTTTTGAAAAGCAATAATAATAATAATAAATCCTGTAGAGCCAGCAGTGTTTTCAAAGGTAGCAAATCTTTCTCCATTAAAACATGTGAAGTGTTATCGCAAATATATTTCTGAGTTTGCCACTTTCCATTCATGTTCTAGTGTCACTGAATTAACCTTCTATACATAGAGTCACCATAAATCAAACAGCTCTTAAGACCTTGAAGGTGAAACTCAAGAATTACTACTAGTCTGAATGAAGGTTTTTTTTTTTTTTTTTTTTTTTTTTTTTTTTTTTAAGGGAAGGAAAAAGGACAAATATCAGACTTGGGCACAGTTGTCAACCATGTCATTGCTGTTGTGGAAAAAAACAAGTGCTTGGTCATGGCAGAAAATAATTTGCTTCTTCATTGGTGTTTAGGACTGAATTCATGCTCACCAATAATTAGAATTAGTCTAATTAGTTTTTTCATCTTTGTCTTGTGCCTAAAGACAAAATTAGTCCCTGCACTTCTGTAGTACTTTGCAGCATTCCCTCTGCAGCTACTGTCCATTACACCAACTGCCTAAAGGAATCGCCATCTAAATCTCTTACTAATTTAAAATGAATTTTTCTATTTATGATAGAAATTCAAATTGTGCCCATTACTAGAGTATCTTTTGGTCTTTGATGTAGTCATCCTCATGCTACTTTGGCAAATAGGGTACTATTAGGAAGGCCTTATAAAGGGATTGGCAATGGTTGACTGGCAGTACTATACCTGATATAAATGAAACTGTCTGTTGCTAAACTTAGCCAGGGTAAACAACAACAACAACAAAGAGCAAAGAATTTCATCCCATGCGGTAATTTAAGGAATATAAAGGACTTAATTCTCAAAACAGCTTAAGAAGACACAGATTAGTTGCTCAACTTTAATTTTAATTTTAATTTTATTTATATTTATTTTTATTTATAGTAGAAACTATATAAGTTTCTGTCAGAACTCTGCCAGAACTGGCGGCTTTAGACTTGTATCAGTTTGATTTCTGTCATTTTTTTTTCATTCATATCTCCCTTCTACCCTGTAACAGGAGCTTCAGCACAAGTTGTTACTGGGGAAATTAGCATAGAACCACAAGAACAGAACCACACAGCTTGTGGTGTCAGATCTAAAATGTTACTGTTAAGTGGGATTAGAAAAGCATGTGGATAGTGATTTCTGTTTTCAAATTTTGACCCTCTGATACTCACTCATTTCACACTCTTGCTTTCCAAGGCCACAGCCCATCCAGTCCAGTTCAGATGTTCACTTTGTACCCAAGGAACTGTACAGTTACTCCCACCTCTAGATGCCTGGGTGCTGCCTGCTGGTCAAGCCTCTAGCCGTAGTGGTGTCACCTTGGGTTGCAACTTCAACACAGTGTTGGATGATATCCCTGTAAGGAGTTCCCCACAGGTAGTCTGTTGTTTTCACTATTTACTGCTTTTTAAATTAGATTGTTATCATAAGTCATCAATGGCCTTGCTGAGTACATACTCCTGAGCCAATATCTGATTTCTTTGTTACCTAAAGCCAGAGTGACCTAAATAGCTCGCTACTAGAACACAAAGGTTTTATACAAAAATAAAGAAGTCTGTAGCAACACAGTTAGAAGGACTTAGGATACCATAAGCTAAGCTTTGCTAAACTGAAGCATTCTGTCATCACACTATGCAATAAATACAGAAGTTGCTGCATATGACTGTAATTTTTCAGTAACATGGTATATGCTATTAATCTTGTGCTATTAGCAATTTCAATGTTTTTAAATTTAGTCTTGTGCAATATTTTAGAGTCATCATGCACATGATTAAGGAATTAAGTAGATAGATATGTCATTCTATAATTAGGTGTACTAGTACATTATGTTAATATATGGGAGCACTAACTATCAGTACAAACACATAATACTGATGACTCGCAGTCCACACTGAGATCAGTCCACATTGGTTTAGCAATTCACCAATGGTATTTTCATTCTTTTCTCTAGCAAGGTTTTTTATTTCTTGATTTAATCTGTTAGTACATTTTCCAGTGTCCCTGCATTTGCAACAACACAAAGAATGTCTTTAAGTTTGCATACCATTTTTTCTTCCTGAATACAGGTATTAAGTTTTACATAACATGAATCATGAAAAATTTCTGCAGTCATCCAAAATGGTAGATAACCTTCTTGTGTGATACATAGCTCAAGACTGAAATTTTAGCTGTCTATACAGAAAAGGAGCCGATTCTAAGCATTTTTGCCCTTGTCATTTCAAGCTAAATGTGATCGTCATTTTGGGTCACTAAATCCTGAAAAGCAGGCTGAATAAATAGCTATAAGCTAATTGATATAAGCTAAAGCTATATCAAAACTATCATTAATAATCTATGTCTAATTAATCTATTATCTATGTCTAATCAATCTATTGCCTAATACTATATACTAGGCTGTATGCTATTGTGCTTACTAGGGAGAAGAAAAGCCAGAGAGAAAACTCTGGCAGGATCATGGAAGGAGAGACAAGATTCACAGTAACAAACAGGTATATTGGTAATAACCAGGTAACAACCAGACTATTCATAGGATGCATATGTAAATAATTGTAATATATATAGATTAATAATTTTCAATTTCTTCCATTTCTTTTAATACTTACTACATAGCTTTCTGAAACGTCATAGATTTTGAAGGCTCATGCACAACCAATGAAATAAAGAACAGATTATGAAGTATATTTGTATAAACTGACAGCTAAATGAAAATTTCTGACTACGTAAAATGGGAACATACAACTAATGATGCAATTTAAGTACTGTCATTCACAGAAGACATACTGAGGTAACCAGTGATATGACTTCTATTCAAACCAGCTGTGTCAGCTCAGGCATCTCTAGCTTGGTACTGGAACTTTTCCATGGTCAGTTTGAGCTTAATGCCTTGATTTTTCCCCTCAGGGGAGAGAATTAGCAGCCACTTTTGTGACAGGTAAAATACATGGACTCATCAAGCCAAGTAAATAAGTCTGACTCTGCTTTATTGCAGGTGTGGTATCTCTTCTCAAAGGTACCACAGACAAAATGCCATCTTCAAAAGGACATTTCAATGCACTATCTGGTTGTTGATGTCGTACTATGATTTGATGTTATAAGTATAGCATCAAAACAGTATTGAAAGTTCTCAGGAGTACTGTTACATCTCCTGGTGTATACAGGTCTTTGAATTTCGGACCTCTTTCAAAGAGATGTGTAGCAAACAGGTGACCATGTTGACTGCTATAGCTAAGGCAAACGCTTGTAGGACTTTGAATCAGAAAAGGAGGAATTATGGGTTTCCATGCCCTGTGGTGACAAGGGATGACAAACACAATAGCAACAACAGATATTTTTTCCCTGCATTTTGTCATCCCTGAATTCCTGCAGTAAATTTTCAGCACTTGTCATATCATTTTCTTGACCTGGGCACCTCCATTCCAATGCTTGCTCGATCACCAAATGCATACAATTTATCTTGTGAAACTAAAGGCTACTTTTGTTAAAAAAAAATAAAATAAAATAAACCCAACAGTTTATGTTACCAAGATTCTCAACTCCATGGTAAAGGCTGGGCACAAGAAAGGGAAGAATCCAATTTTAATACTCAAGTTGATCTGCATTCCTGAGCAATTATATCACTGAGTATTGGCTTGCAGTCCAAATAAAAATCTGTAATAGGAAAGGTCTATACTCACCTTTGTGCATATCACAGGAATACTGCATAGGAGCCCAAGCTCCAACTCATCCTGAAGTATGGGTTTGAGCCAGGGCCAGGGTATAGTAACTTCTATAGTTCCTTTCTCAGTACCCCTAGTCACAGGGGCTGCAGTCAACTGAGGGGCTATAAACAGTGGCTTCTTGCCAGGTTATGCCATATAAGGAAACAGTTTTTTTCAGCTGACTTTCTTCTGCTTCCTGCTGAAATTGTGTAAAGGATCCAAAATGTTCTTCTTTTTTTAATATTATGATTCATTGAAAGAGACAAAAAACTTCACAGCAATCCCTTCTACCACCCATTTCCATCATCACACACACACTACCACCCCATCATCATCCAAAATCTTTTTGTTATTATTATTTGCAAGTTTAATGGAAAGCTTATTGTTAATCTACTTCAGACAAAAAGCTCTTTTCACTGACACAGACAGGAGCAGACCTAGCCTGTAATGTTTGCAGAACAATCTGGCATGTAGGAATGTTACCACTAAAATTTTTGCTGTGTGAAACATACAAATCAAAACTGCAGACTGCAAAAAGATAGCAAAGACCCTTAACAGTTTCAAGGTAGTTTCTGCAAATCTACACTTTTTGTAATAGGACTTAAATAATACATTGAAATGAAATACAGTATTGAAGCATTAGTTTCTTAGAATTGAGGACTGAAAGCATATTTTTACTGTTGTCATAAAATATTTCTTCTGCACAGTGCAACATTATTGAGTATGCACTTTCAAAATTTGAATGTCATGAATGCAGACTGAGCTGATGCTTTTGGCATGTTAAATGTGCTTTAGCCTGTTTAATACTGGTTAGCGTGGGTACATGACTGAGTTCAGAGACAAGTCCAGCTGGCTCAGCTGAGAATATCTTTCAGCTCTTGATCACTGTGTACCATGTTTTATTCAAGTCACACTTCCACAAAACTTTCACAGTTTTCCCTTTTTCTGAGATAATTTACTTTCAGCTTGATCTCAAGTAACTGTCCAGAGCTGGTTTTGTTCATCTGTGAAACAGAAGGTATTACATCAGTCCTGTAAGTGCTTATGGAATGCAAACACTGTGGGAATACCATCAAAAAGTATACATGCATGGGAGTATTATTGCTTTAATTTTGAGCTGCTGAAGCAACCTGTAGGAGCATTTGAGGTTTTTATAGCAAGGGTAAGTTCTGGTTACTTCATAGAAAATTCCCATATACATACAAATAAGACAGTGCTAACCTATACTGCAGAAAATAAGTCATTATTTTATAGTTATGTTTATTTAATGTGATAAGAGATGAGTGGAAAGACAGATTTTTTATGTCAAATTTCTTCTATTTTTTCTTTTTTATCTCTACTGGTTCTGTTCATTTCTGCTTCCACCACCTTCATTCATCAATACCCACATTTCAGCTTATTTTATTTCTCAGTAGAAAAAAAATCTACTTCTACTCATGCTTTTCTTTCTAAATTTCATTTGCTTTGGGAATTGTCACTAGAGTCATTCACCATAGATTGTGAGTTTCTTTGGATTTCATTTTTGCCTTTTTTTTTTTTTTTTTTTTTTTAAGAACAGAAAATGTTGGGTTATACTCACAAAAATGGTCCTGGGGAGGGGAGGCTGCTGAGTTTCCTGGTTTTCATTAGGAAGAGAAACTGGAATCCCGGATTTTTAACAGAGAGAAATATATGTTTGAGATTGTCGTACATAATCCTTGTCCAAAAAAAAAAAGAAAATGAGTCCCCATTGATTTTGAAGAGTCAGATAGAAACTGAAATTCGAAAGGAAAAAAGACTACGAATGTATAACTAAAGCAAAAGAATTTCATATTAAAAAGATTTTTCAGTGATGCAATTTTAATACATTATATTTTTTGCATGCAGAAAAGAAGTCCTAATCATTTCCCCATAATTTTAGAATTTTCAACAAGATACTTCATTGAAAAAGTATTGGAACAAGATTATTCATAAGTAGTATTTCTTTGGACATACTTAAATGGTCTTCAGTTATAAGACAGCTAATTCCTCTTTAATACTGTATACTGAATTCATTTCCAGGAATGCAAATAAATGTGCATTCAAGCAAGCTATGTATGACATTATGCAGCATATTAGGAACAAGCATTTCCATAAGAAACTTTTCAGAAAAGCAGATCTTATACACCACGCATTGTCTTGTCTCAAGGGCAGTACTAGATGACAGCTGTGAAGTAAAATCAGAATCTTACAATAGCTAAATATGTTTTGAGTGACAGAGTGGCTTCTGTTCTGCTGCATTAGACATGCAAAATAACTGCCAGATAAGAAACCATGAGACCTACGGCAGTTAGCCATTGAGAACTATATAGTTTTGGTATCCCATGGAAAGCAGTTGAGGTAGTGAGGGGTGGACAAGAGTTTGAGAGAAATACCCCTGCAGTCAGGCTTCCACTTAATACATTTAAAATTTGTCTTGAGCTAGTTGTATTCCCTGTACTATCCTTTTGGACTAAAGGACTGTTTTAGTTCTGTTTTTAAAGAACGCTGCAATTGGAATCTCATCCTACAACTGAAGTTTGCAGACATCGTTCTGATAATGGCACTACTAGTGAATTTAGTAGCACTATACTAATAGCAAATTTTGATTTATACATAAATAAGGGAGCTTTACATAAGCTTTACATTCATTAATATCCAATTTATTCTCTGTACTTTTAGGAAATTAATGATTGCAAGGAGAGAACTTTACTCTTCAGTCACTCTAGAGCTTTCTTTTGATGGTTTGAGAAGAAAAACAACTTTCACCTTTGTACACTTACATACAAATCTCAGCCACAGTATGGTCTTGCTTAGTATAAGAATCAGAATTTTTCATGGTGGATTTTCTCTATATTCGGGGTCTTTCATGAAGTTCATTTCTATAGTTAAATTCTAGAAAACACTGCTCAAAGGAAACAGTCTCAGCTGGAATCTTTAATTCCCGAATAATTTATAATATGTTTGAATCTCACATGTATCTCATTCATGTCATGCCTTATGTTTTGATGCGGATTTGACTAACCAGAGTGAGTGCAGGCAAATTTACACACACGCTGTAATAACGTTTTCTACCCTTTCAGGAGCTTTGAAAAAATCTAGGCTACTTATGCCATTTTTATTCATTGATCCTTTCATCCTTGAAGCAAAAGACATATTATACTTCATATCTTCAGCCACAAGGACCTCCAGCCTCACTGAGGAATTTTCTAAACCACTGACTCTAATTTCCATATTCTGGGGAGAACATTAGAATGCATTAGATTAATATCTGAACTCAGTAAAGCATTTGATACCATAGCTTACAAGAATTATTCATGAAAATCTAGCTTGGCTTGGCTATGACCCTTTGGAGGAATTTATACTTAAAAATGCTTAAATGTAAATGTCTGTGAGGATGTAGTTCATCAAGGGGACAATCAGGTCAACCCCAGACCTCAGAATGAAAATAAAATTAATGTCACTTATGTAGTCGCTTATCCTACTCAAGAGATCAAGCACATAAGTTCAGAGGCAGTATAGTTTTTGAAAAGTGCTGTGTTACAAGTGCCTAGGAGATTTTGGCTGACATTCTGATTTTAATAGTAACAGTTTTAGGTTTACTTGCATATAGATACAAGCTTGCTCATTTTCCTCAGGAGGACTCTGATTGCATTTTATCAATTAAAATAATATTTTATAAACTATTAACAATGCTCTGCCAGCAATTGGTAGCACTCATTCAATTCCCAGAATAAAATTAAAACTGCCACAGTGCAACTAGTGAAAAGCAAATGCCATCCATATTTATGTCATCCATAAAACTTTTTTTCCTGCGTTATAATTACAGAGAAAGACAAGCAAATACCTTAATGATGTACAGAGGTGAAGACCTTAGGCAAAATACTAATGCCATGGAACTGTAAAGGGGATAGGAAGATTTGTTATAACCAAAAATTTTCACTCAGACATGAGGAAAATAAGGCACTAAGCATAACTGTAAGTGTTTAAGAACTTAACATACTAAAGAAATTTACTATGTCTTGACAGAAAACAGGGGATACAATTAATTTAGACCTCAATTATACTGTTCATAGTATATGGCAAAATTTCTATGATAGTGAGTCTCAGTGTCTGTGTCACTTGGAATTCAGGTGAAAATACGCTCCTTTACCCTCTAATGAATCCTCGCAGAAGTAATTTTTGGCTACTATGGCTACTGTTTGTAACTTCTGCATTTCAAAGCAGTTTAAATAAGTTATTGTTATCTTCAGAGGTGACGTGAAAGAAGAGTGGCAGGTCTTTTGATTCAGAGAGATCATCTGGGAAATATTACTGTATGTCACACAGTAATAGCAGTCTTGGAAGGTGCCTAGTTGTTGACATGTGCTGTGGTACTTGGGTCATGGCTGGACACCAGTAACACTTTCAGAACCAGTCACCCACTAAGCAAGGGAATTGCTGCAAATCAGGAAATCATAAATTTATTTTTTTGTTGCTAGTGCAGAGAAGCAAGAGTAAACTTAGATGTTAGATTCATTTCAACTATCAATTAAAAAAGTGAACTGATGGCCACTCACAATGTATTAATTTACATAATGTATATTTAGTTAATTTATATCTTTGCAGAAATAAGGATTCATAGGCAGGCTTCACAGAATCACAGAATCACAGAATTTCTAGGTTGGAAGAGACCTCAAGATCATCGAGTCCAACCTCTGACCTAACACTAACAGTCCTCACTAAACCATATCCCTAAGCTCTACATCTAAACGTCTTTTAAAGACCTCCAGGGATGGTGACTCCACCACTTCCCTGGGCAGCCCGTTCCAATGTCTAACAACCCTTTCGGTAAAGAAGTTCTTCCTAAGATCCAACCTAAAATTCCCCTGGCGCAACTTAAGCCCATTCCCCCTCGTCCTGTCACCAGGCACGTGGGAGAACAGACCAACCGCCACCTCGCTACAGCCTCCTTTGATGTACCTGTAGAGAGCGATAAGGTCACCCCTGAGCCTCCTTTTCTCCAGGCTGAACAATCCCAGCTCCCTCAGCCGCTCCTCGTAGGACTTGTTCTCCAGGCCCCTCACCAGCTTCGTCGCTCTTCTCTGAACACACTCAAGCACCTCGATGTCCTTCTTGTAGCGAGGGGCCCAAAACTGAACACAGTATTCGAGGTGCGGCCTCAGCAGAGCCGAGTACAGGGGGACGATCACCTCCCTAGCCCTGCTGGTCACACTGCTTCTTATACGGGCCAGGATGCTGTTGGCCTTCATGGCCACCTTCTCGGATGGTATTTGTGTGGGTAATATATACACAATAAGGATTTCTTACTGGTGTATTTTCTTTATTGTATTCTCTGTATCAATTATTGTGCTGAACTTTCTGAAGGCTAGTATCTCACAGAACAAAATAAAAAGTGGTTATTTAAAAAAAAAAAACAAAAAAACTTCCATATCTAAAAAACTTTTTTTTTTTTTTTTTTTTTTTTTTTTTTTTTTTTACCCTGTTGCACTTTTAAAATAATTTTCACCTGAAAATACTGCTCTTATTTTCAAATCACGTGCAGGTATGGTCCTTTTTACAAACCTTCTCACAAAACCAGCTTGTAAAGTCCTACTATTTTTTTCAAGTAGCAATTCATGGGAACAGAGCAGCCCCTTGCACTTACAGAAAGGAGAGATGTAGTATAGTGCAAACTTCTTATTCTTTTAAATAGAAAGTCTTTCTGGAAGCTTCAGCAGTTCTTTCTGTGAAAGGTGTGTACTTTAATAATATTTTATAAGACCTGCTGTGTTATGCCATTTCACAGTTAGGAAATCACACATTTTGATATTACAGGCTACACTTAAGTAATACATTCTTTATAAAATTTGAATTTAAATGACTTATTCTCTATGATAAATTAAAAAAAATATTTTGATCCATAACGTAACAGTTAATACCAGAGATGAATAAACTAAATGCACTGGGTATTTTCTTAGAAATTATGAGAAACTCATCAGAGAGGTCAGGTTTCTTTTTCTTATTGATAGAATTAAAGGAGGCATGTAATTTCCCATTATGCTTCCATCTATCAAGGCCTGTGTAACTGTGGTCATGCATTTGAGGCACTGGAACAGGTTGCCCACAGAAGTGTGGATGCAACATTCCTGGAGGTGTTCAAGGTCAGGTTGGACAAGGCCTCGGGCAATCTGATCTAGTGGATGGCATCCCTGCCTATGGCAGGGGGGTTGGAACATGATGGTTTTTAAGGTCCCTTCCAACACAAGGCATGCAATGATTCTCTGATTACAAGGAAAAAAAAAAAAAAAAAAAAAAAAAAAAAAAAAAAGTTATGTGTACATCATTCTTGTCGCTACTTTGGTTGACTTTGAGAGCCTTTTTCATTTGGCACTGCAGTTGAGAGATGACACATCTCTCTCTCTATACATATTTATTGCAATGCATGTTAGGAAAAAAAAAAAAAGAGGGGATGAATATAAAATATTTGTTAAGTTGAAGATGAAGAAAACACCAACATTCAAATCCTTCCATTCTCTGCTGTAGATTTTGGCAGAAAAAGAATAAAAATAAAAATTTGTCTGCCATGTTAATGTGGAACCCTTACTTTGATATCAAGCTTTCTCCGTTCTGTATTGCACTTGTGGAGGTTGCCAAACTCAGAAATTTGTGAACTTGGCTTTGTTTTTACTTTGTTTCACTTCTATACAACTATCTATACAACAAAAAATATAAAAAGGTAAAATGACAACAGAAATGTACAATAAAAAAGTTGCATGAGTGAGGCAAGGATTAAAGCAATATCTGAGAATAGGCAACTCAATAAAGGTCACTGAAATATACTGCAAGAAAACATGGAGCAGGGATGCTAAGCTTCTCTAAATTGGAATGGGATGTCTGAGAGCGCAAAATGGATTAGGAAGGCCAGGGAAGTTGTGGTGAACTTAAACATAATGTTGAAGTGTGTGTGTGTTTGTGTGTGTGTGTGTTGTGGTGGGTTGACCTTGGGCCAGCTGTCAGCTACTTGCTGCCCTCTCACTACCCAGCTACTCGCTGCCCTCTCACTACCCCTTCTCAGCACCAGAGGCAGACAAAATAGCAGGAAAGATAAGGACGGAATTCACATCTCAATTACCATAACAGGCAAAACAGATTCGACTTGTGGAAAAATCATTTCATTTATTAGCAATTAATCCTACAGTAGGATGGTGAAAGACAAATGCAAAACCTGAAACACCTTCCTGCTCCCTAACAACTTCCCAGGCTAAAGTTCACTCCTTCACTCCTGACTCTTTTGCCTCCTCCCCTGCCCCAAGTAGTACAGGGAAGGATGCGGAGTAAGGGCTTGTGTTCAGTCCATCTCAGTTCCTCTCTGCTGTTCCTTCCTCCTCACACTTATAAATTTCTGATCTTCATTCTTGCTCATGGGATAGATTTTATTTCTGCCCATTTCTGTTCATGCAAGCTTGCATTTGATCCTGTGAAAAGATTCACTCCTTTTCATGGGTTCAAAAACTGTAGTTAAAGCCATTTCCATAGGCATGTAATTATGCAGCTGCTTCATGCTCCTGTCTTTTTTCTTGTGCTTATTCTTCTTCCTAGTGTAATCTCAGTGACAGGAGTTATGATACTGGAGAGACACAGCTTATATCAGCAGTCTTAATGCAGACCGCTCTTCATCCACATCTAACTTTCAGCCACAATATATTCTATTTGCAGTCTGAGCTATATGTAAAGATCTTAGAAGACCTTAGAAGATTCTTTCTTCTCTTCAGGCTATTCTGTTTATAGCATGTCTGTAGTTATGTATCTGATGGAAAGCAAACATGCTTTGTGCTGTGTTTTGAGCATCTATGTGACCAAAGTGTTTTTTTTCATGTGGCTTTTAAAAATACCAATAAATTGAAAAAAATATTGGCACTTCTTCTGAGATATACCATATGCATCCTTAGAAAGTCATCTAAAATTGAATCCAGTCTGACCTACAGATTGCTTTTAATTTTCTTGCTGTCATGGACACTTCATCTCAGCATCTTCTGTTCAGTTGGCTGAAAAAAATGGAAATATACTTTCAGATAAATGAAGGTGCAATATCACACTCCATTCCCTTTCTCCTGCCCTTGTTTTTTCCTTACAAGAAGAAGAGGGTGTTTGATCTGTCAAGGTCACACACTGGAAAGTATATAATGCAGATGCTGGAAGTTGTCTAGCAGCCTGAAAACGTTTGTTCTTATCACAGACAAATTGTTCAGTTACTCCTCAGACTGTTTAGATCTCTGACTCCTGATATTTTCAAATGATAGTAGTAAAAAATAAAATAAAATAAAAATGAATGTAGTAAGTGAAGTAGAGCTATGGCTGCTACTTTATGTACTGCATGCACAAAGTTAATGAATCTGTTTTCTAGGGTAAGAAGAGGTTCTGAAGGAAAATGTGTTGGAAGTTGAAAAAAGAACTAGCAACATGAAAAAAATATAAAATAGCATACCTTAAAATATAATTAATTTGAGGTGTTTTAGGAAAAGATGTTTTGTTCTGAGCTAAATTTGATAGTACAGTACAATTCCTTCAGTGGTAAGAGAAAGCTGAGGGCATATCCAAAAGAAACAAGATGTTCTAATGGACTCAAAGACAGAAGCTGAGGAGGACTGGCTTCAACTCCGCTGTAAAAAATCTGAAAGAAATCCTTTGATAAAGATTCCTATCTATTCTACTACAGCCCTCCATTAGGAAACAAAAATAAATATATAGTCCTTGGAATTAAAAAATTACTTGGATGGGGAAAAGAAGAAAAGGTCACAGTAAAAGATTCACCACTGATTTTTTTTTTTTTTTTTTTTTTTCCAAACTAATCTATTACTATCAAGGATACCTCATACAACTGTCTTGATTCTTTGCAAACAGTCCTATGGGCTTCAGAGCACCTGCTTCTGTGAATTAGTGGCATAGATGCCTGCTGCAAGGAAATTGCAGTTTCGCATGCTTTTAAATCAAATCAGAACTGAAAAGGTGTATGTAATTTATTGATGTTAAACAACTGACTGTTAGTCAACTATACATTCAGAGACAATATTAGTAATACAATTATAAACTACAATACTAGACACCTACAAGCTAATATACACCTGTAATTTCCAGGCACACTTCTATAACTAATCCCAAGTGTTCTAATATGATGCAAATAGGCTCAAACACACACATGCACCCACCCCAACACACACGCACAAAGCTCCCCGGGAGTCCCAACTGAACACCTGAGGGGTTCCCTGGGTGCTGTTCCTTGTAGTGTCACCCCAAGAGCTGGTTGCTGGCTGATGGTTGGTTAAGGTGGCAGTTATGATGCTGCCAAGGTGACACCTGGTTACTGCTTAACCCAAGGGACATCTCTTTCCTTTTGAGCATTTTCAGTTTTGCAGGAAATGCTCTCAGATGTTTTTTGGTGTTTCACTCAAGCCCTGTTTACACTTACACTTACATCTGCATTAGCTGCTGTTACATGGGCCTTTTTGCTTGGAGCAGTTGAACCGCAACCCAAGAATGGGAAATTTCATACCACTGGAAAGACAAACAGGAATTAAAAAAAGAGCAAAATCTGAAACAGCATGCATATAACAGAATGAGTGTTTTTGAGGAAAGGTCACCCAAAGTTAATAAATAGTAATAATATTGCTGTTACTTGGTCTGGAGAGTAAGAATAAGTCAATGCAATATAACAACAACAACAACAACAATAAAACATTGCAAACCAGAAAACAGATATATTAGTAGATTATCCTTAATTTTTATATAAGTATTGTTAATAGAAAATATCTAAAATTTGGGGAAAAGAAAAAACACCAGACAGGTGAGAACTGTATCAATTCTATGTGTAAAGAGTAAGAGAAATACCCTTATTTAAATAATTACCCAATACCAGATTTCATTTGATGTGGAAGGTAGTTTTCCTTAAAAAACAAAGTTGAAATAATACATTTGTAGTAAGCTTTGATATCGTTGTTTCAGTAAACATACAGATTAGTCAAATCTTACATAGCCTAATATTTTACATACAGAAGAAAAAGAAATACCCCTCCTGCTCAAACTGCAAGATGTTTCTACCTGCTCTAGTTTGATGCTTTCTTTTAACATCTCTAGATATTTTTAGTCTGTAAAACCTGTAGCACCTTTCATGCAGATGAATGAATAATAAATTGTACACTTAAGCTCCTATAATATCTTTTAAAAAAAGTGAAAAATAATTATCTGTGCACAAAGGAAACAGTGTAGTAATCAGAGAAGAAAAAAAAAAAAAGAAAAAAAAAAAGACCTTATATTTAGTCTGCTCAGATCGTAAATGGATTTTGGTGTTTTACTTTAAAAAAAAAGGTGAAGGGCCTGGGACACAAGTCCTTTGAGGAGAGGTTGAGGGAAGTGGGGTTGTTTAGTGTGGAGAAGAAGAGGCTCAGGGGAGACCTTATTGTTTCCTACAATTACCTGAAAGGAAGGTGTGGGGAGCTGGGGGTTGGCCTCTTCTTGCAGATAACCAGTGATAGGACTAGAAGGAATGGCCTCAAGTTGCACCAGGGGAGGTTTAGATCTAGAAATAGGAGACATTTCTTCTCAGAAAGAGCAGTCAGGCATTGGAATGGGTTGCCCAGGGAGGTGGTGGAGTCACCATCCCTGGGGATGTTCAAAGAAAGGTTGTATGTGGTGCTTAGGGACATGGTTTAGTGGGTGACATTGGTCATAGGGTGATGGTTGGTTCAGATGATCTTGGAGGTCTTTTCCAACCTTAATGATTCTATGATTCTATTCTATGATCTTTTCTAAATATGCTAAAACATATGTTTTAGATTTAGTTTCTTTTTGATGAATCACTGGAAAAGTATTAGAAGGCACTGTTTACCTAATGCTGTTATTAATATAAATAGTGCAAGTGGCTTTGTAAGGAAATTTTTGAAACTTTTTCAATGAATTCTCAGTCTACTGAAATTCCGTGTGAATTCTGGTTAGCTAAAACCATTGGGCTTCATGTTGAAGAAGAGTTCTCCTTCCTCCTTCCTGGCCTACCAGACCCTGGGAATAGTTCCCACCTTCTCCCATCCCAGCCTGTGGCCTGAGAGACTGCTGTGTGTCTCTGTCCCCATGACTAGCTGGCAGCAAGGCCATGCACTTATTCTGGGCATTTAGACATACGCACACAGCATGGACACAGACTTTCACACAGACCCCATATACCCCTTTTTCAGGCCCTACCCACCAGTTCCCCATGCTGGTTCTTCTCCCCACCTACAGTGATCTCTCCCTCTCTGCCCTTGGTTCCTCCTAACTAAAAAACTTGCCCTTAGTTATTTTTTTCCCCACAGAAATTATTTTTTTCTACATCAGCATGCAACTTTGGTATTTCTGATAGCATTTCCTAGACAATCTTGGTGTTACAGTTCCCTGCTGGCATTGCAGACTGTCTCCCTAACAGGTCTCCGGTGCTCCACTGCAAATAGTTGTAAAGTAGGGCTTTCTCTAAAATAAGCTCCATTAAAAACCTGTAAAATCTAACAGCCATTCCTAACAGCACTATCTGTAACTTTTTTACTCTTCACACTGTGTTATTTGTTAAGTTCAGCATTTTTTCATGTCATGCCTGGTAGTTTTTCAAGGTCTATTCAGTTACCCAAAACTGAGTCCAGGGCTTAGTCATTTGTCTGCATAACTTAACTATACATGTCTGATTTTCTAGACTCTTTTAATATCCCAAGTTAAAAGACCCATAAAAATAGAAGAGAAATGGATAATTGATTATTAAATTTAAATATATTTTTCCTTTATTACATACTTCTGCACTTACCCCCAAATATTTTGATGTCTGATTTTATCTTCATCTTTCTTACAGTATGATTCAGTCTTTCTGACTGTATGCCAGAAATTTTAAGGCCACTTTTTCCCTGTGCCTATTAACAAGAAGATATATTGGTTATTATACCCAAAACAAATGCTTTCAGTCTCTATGCTTTTACATGCTCTTCATGCTCTTCATGTTTTTTGTTTGTTTGTTTTTGTACTTCACTGCTAAGTTAGCTTTTCATACCTCTCACTGTCCATGACAGCCTGTGTGATCCATTTCCCCTCACCACATGCTAAGCCTTGCACTATACAAAACTTTAATACAGACTGATATGTCAAGACTTAAAAATGAAAAAAAAAGAAAAGACACTTGTCCTATATAGTCTGATTTACATTAGAATAATATTAAAGCACACTATTAGAACATGAAGCCAAACATGATATTGCAGTGATTCTACAGTAACAAGTACTTTGGTCACAACAGAAAACGTTGGGACCACTGCCTCCCTGAATCTTGTTCTGTCATTCCAATACCAAACAGCTAGTGAGCTCACAGTGCCCAAGCATCTGATCAAAAAAGCTCAAATGTACAACTAGTAACCTTAGAGAATGTGCAATCAGCAGTATGAGATCCAGAAATCTAACCTTGATGATCAGCCTTAGCCAAGGCAAAGTCTTTGAGTTTCTGAATACTGAATTTCTACAAGGAGTGCTTTGGATTAATGAGATTAATTAAGGCTTGTGGTTTGCTACCTTTCAGTTGCAGTTGTTGAGCCATTAGCTTTCTGAAAGGTACCCAATCATCCCAGCAATCTATAGATGTCCTTCCCTTGACATCACAGAAACCTGTGTATACTTATTGTTCAATCAAGAATATGTGCTGAGATAGGAGTTTTTTTGCAGTCCTGTGCTGTAACTTCAGTCCAGCATGTGGACAACCTGAGTTGAATACATCCCAGAGACCTTTACCTTGAGACTGGAGAAGAGTGCCAGGGATACAGATTAACAGTGATATTAATATATACCTGGCATACTATGGATACTGGGCACAGGAAGTTTTTAAATGAGCTGAAGCTTATAATCAGTAACTTCACAAATGCCTAGTACCTGCATATGTGAACATTAGAGACATTCAATGACAAGTGTTAAAGAAGCTTTTGCATTAAGTTTTGCGCAGCAACCTGGAAACAAAAACAAAACAAAACAGAATAAATGGTAAACAGGTCTTCTAGCAGCCTGTTTCCTTAGGTTATCAGATCAACAACCATGAACTCTCGAGCAACTGAATTGGCAAGTCTTTAGCTTTGGCTAAAACATCAAAGCAATGCTGATCCCTTTGTGGCACACTGTAACTTGATGCAGAAATAGTGAGCCAAAGTCTCACAAAGCCCAGTTTTGGCATTATTTCAACAAGGTATTGAACTAGAGACCATATAAAAGAGCTCTAGACCTTTGAAAAACATGCAGTGTGAGTTTTGTTCAGGTGTCTTGTGCCCAGCTGTAAACTCAGCAATAATGAAATGCTGAGTCCCTAACCAAAGGGACATGTAGTTAACACATGAAAATTGTCCAGATGGTTACCATCTTTCTACCTGTGCTTTGGCCATTTTACATCTTTGTATACAGTCTTGACAGCCATTACATCTTCGTATTTTTAACACTGCTTTTTGAATTAATTTAATTTTCATACTAAGAGACCCAAATTGTTGATGTGGGATGGAATACAAAGCTCACTGAACTCAGTAGAAAAAAATCACAGCCTGACTATATCTTGGAACAACTAATTAGTGCCTGAAACTATCCTATAACTGACATCATACTGTTTCACAAATGGAGTTTAGTGCAGAAAAGAAAGGCATGTGTAGAACTGCATGGAGCTTCAAAAAAAAATTGTCAGATTCTGCACCTAGGATGTGGCAACCCTGGGTATATGTACAAACTGGAGGACAATAAGCTGGGAATTCTGGACAATGGTAAGTGTGAAGATGCACATCAGCAGTGTGTCTTGGCAGCGAGGAGGGACAACAGTATTCTAGGGTGCATCAGGCACAGCATTGCTAGCTGGTAGAGAAGTGTTTGTCCTGCTCTTCTTTGTGCTGGTGCAGCCTTACCTCCAGTTCAGTGTGTACTCTTGGGTGCCACAATATAAGAAGGACATAAAACTATTTGAATGGGCAACATACATAGTGAAGGGTCTTAGGGGAAGACATAAGAGGAACGGCTGAGGTCCCTTGGTTTGTTGAGCCCAGAGGAGACTGAGGGGAGGCCTCATGAAGGCCCGCAGCTTCTTTGGGAGGGGGAGCAGAGGCAGAGGCACTGATCTCTTCTCTCCGGGGACCAGTGATAAGACCTGAGGGAACAGCATTAAGCTGCAATCAGAGAAAGTTTATACCGGGTATTGGGAAAAGGTTCTTCACAGAGAGGGTAGCCAGACACTGCAACAGGCTCCTCAGGGAAGTGGTCATGGCACAGAGCCCTCTGGAGTTCAAGAAGTTTTTGGGCAAGGCTCTCAGATGTAGGTTTTGATGTTTGGGTGGTCCTCTGTGGAGACAGGAGTTAGACTTGATCATCCTTGTGGGTGCCTTCTTAGTCAGAATATTCCTTGATTCTATGATTCCATTCTAACTTCATTGCTACATGCATGATTTTTCTCCAGTTATTGTCTTGACTTACTTTGACTAAACATGGTTGAATGTGAGGTGGAAGATATTCTGGTAGGAAAGCCTGGTTCAGTCAAATCATTATACCACACAGTCTGACATCAATATACTCTGTAAATAAATACCTTTGTTAATTGAGTGCAACAAACACGTCTAGTCTCTTAGCTACTCCAGAGCCTCAGCTGACCTATAGTCAGCACTCAGTTGGGAGAAATTCATGCTGTGGTGTTAGACTGATTCTTGTACCCAAGTTTTTTTAAAGGTGCCCATTACTGCAAAATCTTTGTTTTCACAGAACCAAGAGCTGTAAAAAGCTGCTAACAGTCAGTTACAGCTTTGTCATTATCACCATGCTGAAATCTTATGAAGTATTTAATTTTTAATGCTCATGTACAACATTTGTTTGTTCAAAGTATTTCCAAATCATGTTGCAGGCTAACAGGCAGAGCTTCCATGCTTTCTTGGCCAATGGTGTAAATCAGTTCTCCACATCATAGGCTGAGGCAGAATGTGGAGGACTTTGGGTGTGGCTTGACAGGCCAGGCTTGTTTTAGTTTTCTTTCCAAAATCCACTGCAATCAAAAGCCCTACTGACAATAACACTGTTATTCAAGCTGGAAAGAGCTATTCAGTGTTGATAGGATTTGATTTCTTTAAGACTGTATCTCCACAATGTGTTTCAATTTTGCACAAAGAAAGGGTGATTTAATCCACTGTGGTTATTGCAATTACAAATAGTGTTCACAATACTGAACAGAATTCATAATTGGGCAGACGCATTCTACAAAGTGTCACATTGTGATTCAGCCACAGCACAGCTGGGAAAAAGAGAGCTAAAGAAGCTAAGTAAAATAACTGATTTAGAGATTAAAATGAAAACGGTTTATTATTGACACACATGAGAGATAACCAGCTTCGGCCCCCTTGTTTTTTGCTGTGAAATCAAAACACAAGAACACTCAAACACAAAATATTTAATTCTTACTAAGGAGGCTTACCAGTCTGAAGTTCAGACCATCTATAGACCATCTATAAGGAGGTATGTCAGCCAGTGTACCTTCTACAGCACGGAAATCTGAAAATGGCAGCTTCCCTTCTCTGTGTCTTTCACCTTCTCTCTCTCACCAGTTTAAGATTTTCTCAGAGCAGCAGAAGCTATTCAAACTCTGATTGGTCAACAGGAAACATAAAAATAGGTCATAACTCTCTGAAACATACACTTTACATAGCAACAATAATGATACTAAAAATGTTAATTGTAAGAATTGCATTAGATAAAAACAAACTTTCTATTTTTCTGGAGAGTTAAAGTTATTCCAAACATTTCAACATTTTCAAGGACTCTGAAAGTAGACATTCTTCAATAAAATAAAATGGGATGATCTTTTCTCTTTCTCAAAGCAATGAAGTTGTTATGGCTAAACATAACCTGCCCACACACATGCACCTAAACTACAGACTCTCCCAATACCAGTGGACGGTAGTCTACACTGATTGCACTACAGGAACAACCCAAGAAGGCAGAGTATCATGCTAATAAGCATATAGCAGTCACACTTTACTGTTTACCTACTCTTTGTCAGATATTGCATAGGCATTCTGATAATGGAAAAACATGCCAAAAACAACTGTTACAGCTTTTTGTGTTTGCTTATTGCTGGTTTTATTTCCCTGTCATATGCTGTAGATTGATCAGTGACTGGGCTAGATTACAAGGGAGGTGGTTGTCCTCCTCTACTTTGCGCTTGTGAGGCCTCACTTGGAGTGCTGCGTACAGGTCTGGAGCCCCCAGCACAAGAAGGACGTTGATCTGTTAGACTGGGTCCAGAGGAGGGCCACAAAGATGATCAAGGGGCTAGAGCATCTCCCCTATGAAGAAAGGCTGAGAGAGCTTGGGCTGTTCAGCCTACAGAAGAGAAGGCTCTGGGGTGACCTCATTGAAACCTTTCAGTACTTAAAATGGACTTACAAAAAAGATGGAGAGTGACTGTTTGCTCAATCAGATAATGACAGAACAAGGGGGAATGGTTTTAAACTACAAGAGAGGAGATTTAGATTTGACGTTAGGAGGAAATTCTTCACTCAGAGGGTCGTGAGGCACTGGAAAAGGTTGCCCAGAGAGGTTGTGGATGCCCCATCCCTGGAGGCATTCAAGACCAGTTTGGATGATGCCCTGGGAAACCTGATCTAGTGGGTGTCACCCCTGCCTATGGCAGCGGGGTTGGAACTAGATGATCTTTGCGATCCCTTCCAACCCATGCCATTCTATGATTCTATATAGCGTCTGTCAGGGAAATAGGTATCTTGCTGTCCAGCTGGGTGATTTTGAATATTTTAACTGTGGGTGACACCTTTAAAATGGATCATGCTTCTCAACTCCTTTCTAAACTGCTCTGAGATTAACTGAAAATGAAGAGTCAGAAGACACAGGTATTATTCACTATGTTTAACTTTGTGAATATACATATGTATATATTTTAAACTAGCTGTAGATCTTGTTAGAATTACTGTTGAATGCTAGGATGCCAGAAACCAACTCCTGTCTAGTCAATACATGTGGGACTGGGATCTGATGGATTTGGCTGGTTTGATCATGGTTTCCACAGTGAAGCCATGATACTTATGCTCAGTGTCACAAAAACACCAGTTCAGTTTTTCCCAGCAGACATTGTGGAAACCTTACAGTTAAAAGCGAAATAACACAAGAACTCTCCTAACATGCAGTACATATTTGTGTTCTGTAAAGCTGGACCAAATTCTATATATATTCTGTTTCCATTTTCACATGTTGAATCAACATCAGCAATGGTGGAACTATCAGACGCTCTTCCCAGGTAAGGTGCTTTTAGTAAGAAGGAAAGAAAGAAAAAGGAGATAAAAATCCCTTTTTGGAAAGCATTACTTAGTTGACTCTGTCCTCCGTGAATATGTATGCTATATACAATATTCCAAGAATATATGTATATATATGTATATATAACAGCAGTAAAAGCCAAATTAAAATCTATTGATATTGGTGCTTTCACCATTTCAAAATTTTGGGGATAAAAGAAATAGTAACGCTTATCTAGGAGGACATTGCAGACAAGTATGGGAGATATGGTACCATTTCTCTGTCTGCCAATTGTATCTTGAATAGCCTTGGTCAGTTCACTTTGCATCTCCACCGCTATGAAGACAAACCTTTCCTGGAATACTTTTCAATCTACTCCTGAAAAGCATGGAATATTGCTGTTATAAATACTAAATTAATTCAAAAAAAAAAAAAAAAAAAAAAAAAAAAAAATAAAATGGAGATCTGAGAGAAAGGTCAGGATTGAAACTCCCAGTCATGTTGAACAATGGTATCATTGCCTAGTTTTAACTACTCTCTGTTTTGCTAAGTAACTGAGCTTGGAAACACATTTCTCAGCATGTGGTGTAACATTTCCAAAAAACATAAGTTAAACCCATTGGCATCTCATCACTGCAAAAGGAGGGTGTCAGAGTTGTAAGAAGAACATAATATGTATGAGAGAATGTATTGCACCTGACTGAGATTTTCAAGTCTTGCTTACTTTTCTGGTTATTTAATCCTGCATAATTTCAATAACACTAGCTTTTCTGCTGCATTATGTCAGCATTTCCATAGTAAACCTCATTTTAATATGCATACTGTTCATTTACAAGAAGGTGTGTTCTACAGAGAAAAGTGGCTTATCCATGATCAAATTCAAGCACAACTCAATTCAAAGGAACATAAGTAATTTTAAAAATAAACACTCACCTCTTTTTAAAACACAACATTAGGGAATTTCAGTTTAATTTCTGAAGATTTGTTAAGTTCTAGCGGCGAGTGCAAATAGTCAATAAACCAATTTTTAGAGAAATGTCTGCTGACAGGGGAAGGGAGGCGTCTGGAGAAAGGATCTTTTAGACCTCTTCATGGTTGTTAACAAAAATCAGGAGAAAAGTGACAGTCAGAAAAAGTAGAATACCAGGAAAAAAAAAAAAAAATCTAGCAAAATGAATGTATGGAATTGTCTCTGATCCTCAGATGCCACTAGGAATTTCCAAATAGGACTCAGGAGATGTATGAAAAGAGTTCTTCAAATAAAGTGCACTATTACAAATTGTATGAGGTCTGGTAAGGCAGTTATCTGGCAAACGTACCATTCTTAAATCCCAGACAATCCAAACAACACAGCAGTAGAAAGCATTGTTAGTGCTTTTTGGTCTATCTACTCCTGAGGAGGATGGGAGGGGGAGAATGGACCTAGCTCTTGTTCTGGCATACATTATTGTCAGACACATTATGACTTGATTCATCGTTCAGTCACCAAACAATTTCCAGAGCTGGGACCACCTTTGGAAGAATGAATATTATGGTTTTATATGACAGGCTTAACTCTAAACTTCCACATTTTTGATTGTTGGGGATGTGATGATGGTGTGCAAGGACACAGAGAAAAAGATGTTCAGAGCTGAGGCAGCACCATCAGCTGCACCTCAGTGTCTCTGGAACTGTGTGGTGCTGACCTGTGTAGGCTTCATCTCTGATCATCATGAATCCAAGAAACAACAGAATGCAAATATGATGGATCACATCATGGCTTGTTTCTCAACACAAGCTTGTTCATGCATCAGTTGCAACACTTCCAAAATATTTTTTCCCTTATCTGCTGTCATAAGAATACAGTGGCCTAAAGAACAAATGCTATGATTGCAAATTTAGTGGTTTCTACAGCATTAACTCATCTCTGAAATGTCCCTGTTAAGAAGCTTTCCTGTGATTTGTAGCAGCTGTTGTGTCACCATGCCAACTGATTGGTGAAATGGGGGAAGGGCATACTCAAAGTCATTTCTGAGCTGTTCAGTATCTTATGAAGAAAAGCTAGTGATTATAATGAGAAAAGTAATTCCTTACCATGAAAGCTGACTGAGAGCAAATGGAAAAAAGTAAGACATTTAGCTAAAGAAAACCTGAGTAAGATTATCACAATTATTATTATGAAAAAGGTTGAATTGCTCAGGAGATAGGAGTTTCCTTGATCTTCCTGAGACTAGTTCCTTTGAAGGACTGAAAACTGGCCTTTGTGAGTACTTGTTCTGCCTGTGCTTGTGTGGTGATAAAAGGTGTGAGGAAGCAAGGAAACAGACTTTAAATTCAAATCTTTTACCTGTGGAGAACAGTTAATTTTGTCAGAGATATAGATGCAGTTGCCTGAATGCAGATGGCAAGTAGGCACTGAGGGAAGAAAACACAACTCCTACTGGCAAGAGAATCGCCTCAATGCCTTTTTCAAGATACAGATACTTCAGAAATGACCTAATTAAAAAAGAAGTTATTTCCAAAACTAGAGCTATGGCAACCAGATACAAAAAGAGAGGAAAACAAACCCAGAGGAAGACAAGATAAAATTGAAGCAATGATATAGTTGCTGCATATGCAGCCATCTCAGCACATTCTCAGTTGTGTGGTGCTTGTTATCCCAGACAATTCCTTTAAGTATTTGCTGCAATGCTATTTAGCAGATGATAATGAAATAGCAGGAAAATACACATGGAAGAAAATGTAAATGTCTTGTGACTCCTCACAGGGAAGCTATCAAGCACAGAAACAGAGAAATGATAAACAGAACACTTGGAGGAAGGTGATTGCTATAAGCTACTTCTCCACTGTAAATTGGGCACTGGGGAAAAAAGACAGAAGTTCCACTGAAGTGTAACAGAGGGTAATATTTGCCACCATGTGTCAACTGTGCATTCAGAGAATACAGAAGAATGAACTGCAAGAGATACTAGTTTTAGAAATTCATTTATAATCACTTTCTGATACAGAAGAAAATCTTATACCTTGAAAATACTGCTGAAGGTAAAGGACAATGCCCCTCTCATTTCAGCTCCAGACATCCCCAGATGTGTGTACAGTTCTTCACCCTACTCTGTAGTCACTGTGCTAGGACCGAAAAATTGTCTTAATTTATTTTTTAGGGATAGATCTACTGATATACAACATCTCATTTACAGTCACAGCCTTGGTGTCACTTCAGTTTCAGCATTTTGATTAGTGTTATCTACTAGGATACACATTGTATATAGTATGAATTTCTAACTTAAATATTAGACACAGAAGTAATTGGTCATATCAGATTGTAGTGCTTGTTGAAAGAATTGCCTTCACAAATGGATTTTTGCTACATTAAGCTCATTCTGAATTTTGTGTTCACTTTCTAAGTTGAATTTACAGAATAATAAAAGAAATGTACGCAGAACATGCAGTTAATATAACTATGGTATGAGGATAACACAACTGAGTGGACTCCACTGTTGTCTACAAGTGTAAATCCTTCCATCAAAACAAAAGTCTGTTTGTGAACACTCTGTTTTATAGTGTATAATAATTCATTTTTTCCATACAAAATGAAATTAAGCAAAGACTACACCTTCATATTTGTCTTTGCTAGCAAGCTTGCTCTCTGTCAGGGAACTTTCAGAAGGCATTCTGACAAAACTCCTGCCACTTTTATCACAGAATCACAGAATCACAGAATTTCTAGGTTGGAAGAAACCTCAAGATCATCGAGTCCAAACTCTGACCTAACACTAACAGTCCCCACTAAACCATATCCCTAAGCTCTACTTAGGATATTGCTTAAGAAGATGTGTGACAAGTATCAAGAAATACTTCTAACAAATTACAGTTCAGATCGCAATAGAGAGACATATAGATTAACTGACTAAGACCTTTCTGAGTCAATACACGTGCACTTTGAACTTGAAACATTTTCAGTTCTGCCTTTTTGCCTTTGATTCTGATGACCTAGTACATCTGGAAATAAATATAGATCTGTGAGTTAAAAAACCTGTGATTCCCGTGTTTCAGAAATATCTTTCAGCTTGCCTCGATAGAGGCCTTAAAACTGCATTATACACTAATAATCACTAAATAATAACAGTCACACATATTAATTTAAGTTATAGGTATTTTCATTTGGGCATATTTAACATCAGTAAGCTTTTTTTTTTTAATTTTAATTTTTTATTTTTTAAGACATTCACATTAATTCACATATATTGTAGAATGTGTCATTCACATATACTGTAGATGCGTAGTATATGATCACATCGCATGGCCCATTATCTATAAAGTAAGAGAAAAATATTTCATTTTCACTTATTTGACTATTAATAAGAGGCTGCATGAATTTTTGCTGCAATGTGCTGTGACATGTAGTTTATATAATAACCTTGTTATAATGCAGATTAGGTACAGGGACACTACTGAAATGGCAGTAAATAAATAACAAAGGAGAATTAATCATATCTGAAACCTTCAAGGCTGATATATTCAAGTTATATTAAAAGGTCATTAGTTATTCTGTTAAAGTCATCTGAGATTTTGATTGATAAAATAAAAATTGAATATATCTATTCTGAAAATTGATTGAAAAGCAGATATACTGTTTTTGTTATAGAAAATGTAACTACTGGTTAAAATTTAATTTCATATATGCTTTCAATAAAAAAGAGCTTCCACTGTAATATCTTTTAATTGGAAAAAAATGGAGTCACATCTGTAATGAACAGGGTATAATTTTGTCTGTTATCCAGCTCTCCAGAAAACTGCATTAAACAACAGGAATAGATAAGTGAGCCAAGACCAATGCAGCTAATTTTAGTTGGCTGAAATCAACACCATCTGGATGTCTGGCTGTGGTAACTTTATACTGATCCAATTCTTTTAGAAGAATTTGATATCAAATACATAAGCTAGTTTTTCATATACATAGCTTGTAATGTGATGGACTGTTCAGATATCCTCTCCTTCAGGTGTTTCAGATACTTTTTTTTTTTTTTTTTTTTTTTTTTTTTTTTTTTTTTTCTCATTTGGAGTGAATAATCCTGTGTTTGTGTGCATACCAGGTCTATAAATACATTGGTATCCATTTTATTGTACAGTTTTGGAAAAAAATAAATAAATAAGTTGTTCTCTTTCCAAAGCCACAGAAATTCAATTTGAAATTGACAGAGCAGTATGTTCTCGTGTGATTTCAGTTCAGCCATGCATCTACTTGCATACCAGTTAATCCAATTAAAGAAGATTCATGTACCAATCAGAGCTTACTGGCTCTATGATTAAAGTGTTAAATATATACAGTGAATTATTCCCTGTACAAAATACAAGGAAAATAGACTCAGTACATGTAAATAGTGAATAAGCTGTTAACAAAAATGCAGTGAATCAAGAGAATTCAAATTGATCAAACATATCTTGTGAATAATTGACTAAAATGTAATTTTAAATCACTGTTAAGAGAAGAAGAATAAAAATACCATTTAAAAGCCTTTGTGGCTTGTGGATTTATCTTGTGAGTGTCTCCTCATTTACTTCAGTGGGGTTTGTAGTGAACTGTAATAGACTAGACTGATAAAGGACATAATTAAACTTAGAGTCCATTTTACAGTTTGCTTCTTTAATCGTAGCATATGGTATGAAAAATCATTTATATCTGCTAATGCTCTCTTTCCTCTGTTAAGATCTATAACATCAATCATATGATCTAAACTCATGGTACAGTCAGCAGTTCTGACACATTTTAGTTTTTAAGTTTGCTTAGAGTAGGGTTTTCCTCAGAGATTATTAATGGCTTTATAATTTAAAATTAATTTAGGTATTTTAATATATGATTAGCTTATACCTCTTAGATATACCATGTAAAATTAAATATAGATATACACTACATATCTTCTATGAAAATTATAGATAAACATTTATATATACTGCAAATTAGTCAACATGCGCTTATAATTCACTTTTCTTTAGTGACTGATGCCTGCTCAGTACCAAAACATTTCAGATACTGGCATTTGGTCAATGTAGGATAACTTTGCCTTTGTATATCATTAGGTAGTTATCAGAACCACATGTAAGAATCTCAGAGGGTCTTGAATCCTAATCTCACACAATATCAGTGCCCTGAAATATGTTTATTAGACACTGGATAAGACTATAAAAATGTCTGTCTTTGGTGATGGGAAAAAAAGCAACTTCTTTGTCATTATTGAGGACACCTCCCAGTCCTAGGAGGCCTCCAGTAGCTCATGGCAAATTTGCATACCTACAGCAGGTGCAGAACAAACATTATGCGTTTCTCATTCCCTTGCCATATCTGACCTTCTTCACACTAATATTTATTTACTTCATTAGCTATGTTTCCAAACTTGCATTTAGAAGATTACTGTCTTTTTTGAGCTATTGAAAGCACTTTGATGGCTCATCTTTGTAAAGACACCTCAGGGAGAAAATAGATCTTTAAATTTCTAGGTATAGATAAAATGAAGATGAGCATTTAAAATTTTTATACTTTTTTTTTTTTTTTTTTTTTTTTTTTTTTTTCTTCTTCTTTAATCTATTAAATCATTGTCCAGGTGAGAGAGGGAAAGTAGAAAGAGAAATACAAACACTTAGCATATCTGCTGCTTACTGAAGCAGATGCTGAAATAGAGAACCAGATTCCACCTTAAATTAAAATTAATCTATCTTTAAATTTAATCATTAAATTTATCTCCATTCACACTAGCAAAGTGACTGTAGATTTTTGCAAAATTCATTGTTTCCATCTTCTATATTTATACAATTTAACACATTTACATTTTTTTTGGAGGGCATTATTTCCACAGAAATAGTTTAATTATCTGATTTATCTTTAATTGTAAGATTAGCCCTCCAACCCTACATAAAAAAGATTTTGTTGATTAATGAGCTTTCATGCTGTCAGTGCATTACCAGTGTAAGTGTTCTGTATAGAAAGATGAGCTAAATTTATCACAGAAGCCCCTATACTTGGATCTAACAACTTCCTTCATATCTTGTCGGTAAATTTATCTTGTCTCAGAGGTGTTCTGGGTCTGGCTATGAGTGTTTCCCTAAGAAGCACCAAGTGCAAGCCACCTATGCTTTCTGAGATGTGTATTGAGATAAGAGACCCGTTTCAGTAAAAACTAAGTAGAAATGAAAAGAACCTTAGCAGGCAAAAGGTAACATATCTATCTCCTTATTTTGTCTGTTTAGCATCAAGCCTATGTGAAGGCTTCATTTTTATTAGTAAGGATTTAACCTTGACAGATACAGCTTCCGTTCAACATGATGATATGTACAATTGTGAAAATATAACAAAATCAAGCACAACTCTAATCTCAGCTCCACTGCTGTGAATAATATACATCTGCTGTTGTCAGTAATGTGACTGACAGCTTGATGCAAAGATGTTAAAACTAACTGATCCATCCACCCATACTCATTTTCACCTTCCTAATAACATCAGAGGCTTGCATAACTGATGTGGCCTATTTGACTATGAAAGTAATTATATTTGAATGTTGTTGATTTTGACTTTTGTCATCTTTTTGACTTAATAAATTATAAGTTATAAATATAGCATTTAGGTCATCCTATGATGCCATGGTAATTTTCTGGCTAACAGGTCTATATTTGTTTCTCATTAACTGACTTAGCATAGCTTATAGTCCTGTGTACATCTGTACAGAAATACAGATAGTTCCAACTTGACTGTCTCAGGGAGGACAAACAAGATACATCAGTTCAGAGAAACAATAATTGCCTAAAGCTAGTGAAGCTTCACTACTGAATCAAAGTGCAACAAGGTCCCTTAAAAGTACCAGAACAAATACAGAACCTCCCTCTCTTGCTGGCCCAGGTTCTTGATGTGGCCCATGGGCCAATGTGGCCCATGCATTTGGCCTTTTGGGCTGCAAGCACACGCTGTTGGCTCATACCAAGCTTTTCGTTCACCAGAATTCCTAAGTCCTTCTCTGCAGGACTTATCTCAAAAATCTGCATAGAGCCTTTTGCCTCTGTCTGTAGTTGGCAGGAGTAGCATTCCTAAGCATCCTTTCTCTTTCTTTCTCCCTATACGTCATTCCCCTCATCTGAAAAACATGGTCATTTAAAAAGAGCCTTTCCCTAAGCATAACCATCTTTAAATGCTCTGAGGAATTTCCTAATTCTTCCCACCTGGTTCCAGACACACTGCCCTCAAAAGATTAGCTGTTTATGCAGCTGTGATTTTCCTCAGAGCATTAGCTCTATTCTTGCTGGTCTCTAGATGGAGTATTTTACTCACTGTGCACTTTCTCATCCCAAGAACATAGTGTACTTTGCAGTATAATAGGATGAAGAATATGGAATTCTTACTCATAGACTATCTGTCAGTCTAATCAAGAATGACCATGATTAGCTGAAAAGATTATTGGAAATCCCAAACTTGTCCTCAAGGTATTGAGAGATTCAATATTTTGAATCCTAAAGAACAAAGGGATGAAAACAATTGAGGGCAAGAAGGTCCTCTACAAATGTTCCAGTTTGTTCCTTGTAAATGACTATTTACTAGATTATGTTCTTTCTGAGCTGCTTCTTTTAAAATACTACTCTTCTTTTGTGCAAGAAAGGTATAAATTATATTCCCATTATAGACATTTTTGATTATAAAGTGGCACAGAACTGTACCTTGAATAACATTTTATAAATAGAATTATTATGCCTTTCATCTAAGACATAATAAAGTAAGGAATAAATGTCTCAATCCCTATCATTTTTACAGATGGGAAAACTGAGGCTCCAGGGTATTTTTCTCTGCATTTAAAAAAGTGCCATTTTCAATGATTATATGATTGACATAAAACATATTTTGGTCTCAAAGTCCCTAAAGCCCCTTCCCAAACACCATAAGGTCAAGAACAGACTGGTGAGTGACATATTTTGTATCCCAGAATAGTTGCTAGAAAATATATATATATAGCAAAAAAAAAAATAGATATATCCTGCTACTTTTCAAAGGTATATAGGTATAGTAAACTGTAAAAAGTAAACTGAGTCATCTGTGAAAATGAGATAAGATCTCTTACATGTCTGTTTTTCAATGCCAGGCCTTGTCAACTACATGAAACTATTTGCATCCCAGCTGTTGACTGAACAAATATAGTAGAGTGTTTTGATAAATAATCCTAGGATTACTTAAAGCAAATAGAACCTTACAATACAGTTTAGGTTATACTTCCCCAGCATATTATCATGAAAGTTCTAAAGTGGAATGTTCCTGTAAACTTTAGTACCTCTATGGCATTTTACTACCTCTATGGAATTTTCACATTTCATCTTCTATGGCTACTATGTAAGCTTTGTAAATGTTTAATGAAAGATCAATCCACTCTGTTTCCAGTGTGATGGCAATCCCATTAGGGGATCACAATTATCCCAGCTGACCTGAACAATCTAAAACTGCTATGCTAGTAAAAGCAAAGTGGTGGAAGAACTGTACCCTTCACTTGGGTTTTGCTGCTGCTTATCCATGCTTTCTTTTTTGTTCTCCCCTGGCAGCACATTTCAATTATTTCAACGTCTCAACTGGAAAAGCTATTTGTCACCTTATCTCCAGCTGTCAGTAGCTATCATCTCTGAGTTACAGGCACATTTGAATTACTGACTGTGGGACTGAAAGGGCAGGACATCACCACAACTGTAGTTTATTAAAGACCTATGGTTGTTCTGTAGAAAGTCTAGAAATACAATTTCCTAATAAATAATTATTAGAAAAAACTTTCTGTTTGTTTCCCTTCCCAGTAAGGACATCAACTTTTAAAGAATCACTTCTTCTCACAGTGTTCACCTGAAATAATATAGTTCTTATAATATTATAATATAATATATTTTTTTTGTAGGAAATTCTATGATTGGTATAATCACAATTATTGATCAAGATAACACCAGTTTCTAACAGTGATGTACACAGAATTAATACTTTACATGGTAAGGATTCAGACAGTTACTGAACAATGTACTAGCAGAATGCAGCAAAGGAACCCAATTAAAAAAATAAAGGAGAAAAATCTCTGTGAAAATTAAGTTTTCTGTCATGAGGTTTCCCTCAAATCACACAGTGATATTTTATTATTTTTTTAAGGTCATAGAATCACAGAATTATTTGGATTGGAAGGGACCTTAAAGATTATCTAATTCCAACCCCTCTGCTGTGGTCAGGGACACCTCCCCACAGGTTGCTCAAAGGCCCATCCAAACTGGCCTTAAACACTTCCAGGGATGGGGCATCAAGGAGTTCTCTGGGCAACTTTTTCCAGTGCTTCACTATCCTTACAGTGAAGGAACTATCCTTTCAGTTTAAAGCCATTAGTCCTTGTCCTATCACTACACTTCCAGACAAAGGTGTGTCATATATCAAGGTCATATGTGTGAAACACAACATATCTAGGACCAACTTTTCCTCTCTCTGTGACTTCAAGTAAGAAATAATTTCATAGTTTCAGAAATATGTGGCAAATTTTCTCTCTGAATATTCCTGTTTGTATGAATTTACTTATTTTATTTTCTCTGCCCATGTTTGACATAAAATGAAAATCACTGGTTATCTAAGATTAGGCCTAGAATCATAAAAGAAAACAAATTTACACAAAATATAAGCTTTGTCTTGTTGTTAAACACGTGGGTAAAATTTATATTGTATTTAATTGCACAACTTGTATGTAATCAAAATGACATCTTATTGGTGTCTCTGAGTCAAAATGTATCAGGTTTGGAAAAGTATTAGTCTCAAGAAAATGCTAGTCAATAAAAAAGAATCCAGGCATATTTTGAATATCATCAAACCATTTTATGTATGTGTCTACTGAAATTCTGAAACAACTAGTAAATACTGCATATGTGACTTTTTCAGTAGAAAATAGTGTTCTTGACTGCATGGCTCTAGACTAGAGGTCCACTTTAGCACTTCAGAATACTGCTGCCTGCATATTGCAATATCCATTATATGACTAACACTTTATAAAATATTACAATTATAATTAGCACTTTAAAATTTCATTTATTTTAAATTCTCATATTAACTTGTACCAAATCTTTACCCTACATAAAAGTTAATTAAATCCAATTATTTTGCTGACATTTCTTTATTTTCCTTCAGTGATAATGTTTCTACGCTTTTGTGCAGAGCTAGCACAATAATTGCTACTATTGTAACTTTGTGTACAGGGAATTGCCAACAGAACAAGATTCCCTCATTCTGGAGTGTATACAGAAACAAGAAGGTGTCCACAAAATACTTGCAATCTAAGTAAGAAATAAGAGATAGTAGATGGATATTGCTGAGAGTGGAATACAGCAAGTTGTATGACATTAGTCAACAAAATAGGTTTATTCAGATGTACAGTGTTAGATTCATAAAAGCATAGGGCAGAGACATGTCTCTTGCTCTGACTTCTTTGCACCCAGTACAGATATTTTTTTTCATAGAGAGTAGTTCTTAACCTCCCATTTCTGAGTAAGATTTTTTTTTTTTTTATTGAAAGCCATGTTCTCTTTAAAAAAACAACCAACCAACCAAGCAAAAAACCCATGAGCTTTCCTAATAAGGAATTTCTTTTATTTTTTAATGTTTTTTTTTTTTTTTTTTTTTTTTTTTTTTCCCCTTTCTTGGGGCACTATTGCCATTAAGATCTTAGCTGAACTCTGGAATGTAACATATATATTTTGTTGTCCAACCATAGAGAAGTAACTGATGTGTAGAGGAGTTGGCGAGGTTGTGTTTTTGTAGCTTTTTTTGTGTGTGAACAATTCATTTCAAGTTAAGTAAGTCAAGGAGTCTCACAGAACAGATTGTTTCTGTGTTGTTCATCTATTTACTGTAGAACACCTCATGGTCTACTCCTAATTTGTTGTCATCTTTAACACCCTTTCAGCCATTCAACCAACAGGTGAAGCAAACTGTTCCACACATATGGCGTGGTAACTCTCTCCAGCCTTGTCTAAGACATGTCAAGGATCACTATTCTCTGAACCAAAGTAGGTTGATGGATGAAAAGAGGAGATGAATGTATCTACGGATGTTAATAGCACTGTGAGTTTCAAGCTAATGCGTATGTATTACGGAGCAGCCATATACCAAACCAGCTAAATGCAAGGCAGCATAAAGATAGCCTTTAGCTTGGGGAAATAAGGTTGTCCTGTCTTTTTTCACTGCCTATGTTTTCTCATTCAGGGAGACCAAAGACTAGTATTTTCTACTGCCTGCATTGTTTTCACTTAAAGTATTTCATGAATAAGCCGATTAACTTCCTCCTGCAATTTGTTTGGGAGTTATATCCACTTACCATAGGAACTGGAGTTTCAATTTTTATATTGGCCACTAGACAATCATTGGAGGGTTAAAATAATTTCTTTGTTGCCACACTGAATTGTGCTCAAGCTGGAAATCTGGAAGGACAAGATTTTATAATCAGGTAGGACTTGAACAGATTTGTATCAATGCACTTACAATGTTCATAACTACAATATAGATTACTTCATTTATCCATACACATCTTTCATTTCATCTAATATATTTTTATTATATATAAAATACTGGACTATATTTATCACATTGTAATCTCTCAGTCTGTGAGAAACAGCACATGCTATGGAATTTCACTGGTATTTTTTTCATGGCAGCATTAAAAAGCAGGCATGTTCTACAATAGGAAAAAAATCATTCTGGCCAAGGCATTAATAGCTAAGGTTAGGTTTACTGTGACCAAAACAGAATCCCCAGTAATTGTTCAGCATTGCTCCTTATGCAAAGAATTTGAACAAAAATACCATCACATCCATTGAGCATATGGCTTCGAAAGATTTTAATCTTGGCACTATTTCTAGCTCTGTACAGCCATTTTGCATTGTGTAACCTTCTAATGAACTTTTCCAGGAAAATATCGTAACTTTCATGTAGATCCTTATTGTCTGTAGCTTGGAGCAGTAGAGCAACCAGAAGAATGGAGCCCTAAGCACAGTTGCTACACTAAGGCTAATAATCACCTGAAGTTGACAAACATCTAAAAGAAAAGTAATAATCTTGTTGCTTATTTTAATTCAACAGTTATGTCTCCTTTATGGCAATTGGCCCGATTATCTTACAGTACTTCCCATGTTATATTAAACTCATATTTCGTGAAAAAAAATCAAAGAGAAATGAAGGCTTCTGATCCTGGCAAGCCGACCAGATGCAAATCAGCAGTACAGCTGCAATAGCATGACACTTTGCTCACACTTTCTGATGATGATGCTCAAGCATGGTAAAGACACTATAAATGCAGACAGCAATGATTCAGTATAGGCTTTTACTCAGCCATTTTAGTTTAAAGGCAGGGTAACCCTGAGCATAACTAAATGTTTGTGAGCATGTGCCATGTATTGCTTCTGTTTGTAACATATGTCTCTCTTCTGCAGTTCTTGTTCCAGCCACTGTTGAGTGCATAAAGTCACACTCCTTCCAAATCTGTGTCAATATTTATGGTATTATAAATTCAATTCATGGAATACTTGATAATTATATGACATTCTAAATAATATTTCATCCCCTATTGATACTTGCATCCCATTTGAAATTTTCCATGATCACTTTTATTTTACTCTCACAAACCTATTTTACAGAGGTGCTGAGAGGGATGATAAAATGGATACAGACACACATACATTTTAAAATAATGCATGATCAATAAATATACTTTACAATAATAAATTTCAAAGCAAATTTCAAATTCTATCTCAAGCTTTTTAGAAAAATTCATATGTGGACTCTGTAAGAGATAATGTATTTTACTCAGCAGTTTTAATGTAGTCTGAACACCAGAATAAATCTAGTTGCATACAAAGTCTCCACATATGTGTCATAAGATGTATTACAAGCTGACCTACCCAGTCTTATACAAGCCCTGGAGTCCTGAAACTGTGACAATAATGAAAGTTTTATTTCAGAGTTGAACCATTTTCTCAGGTTGCATAAACACTATGTCCATGCCATTTGAGAATGACCAGACCATTTTTTTAATAAAGAAAGCCCAAAATTTATTTTGGAATTAATACAAATAGTCATGCTAAAACAGAAGCAGCCTTTGTTCTGGCACAAAATAAAAATCAAACATTTTATATACTGAATAAGTCTTTTTTTTTTTTTTTTTTTTTTTTTTTTTTT
>CM021772.1:13115170-13128829 GCA_011076525.1 Nettapus auritus
TTTTTTTTTTTTTTTTTTTTTTTTTTTTTTTTTTCTCATTATGTTGTATGTGCAAGTAGAGATCTGAGCATTTCTTGCTAATGATGAAAACCCATATATTGGAGATTAACATTTAGATCCAAAGATGTTCAGCAGCATATTCTTCCAAGAGCTAAGTGTTGCCTTCCACGGCAGTGGCGACCTGGATCAGGAATGGCACGGCGACCAACCCCAGGCCGCTCAGGCCATCAGCTCACAGAAACCAATATGGTGGACGGCAAATGGCGTTTATTGGTGGGTCACATGGTGTTATATAGCTTAGGCTTGCAGCGTCACTTCCGCCCGCCCACACCACAAACCGCATGCCACTGTCCGTCAAGGCAGGGGCTCCACCTTTCCGTACAGCGCGGTATCTTCCGGCCGCCAGACCCTGACTACCTACAGCTAAGCAATAAAATAAATACATAAAAACAAATAACACACCAAAGTATATATATATATATAAAGAAACTCTACATTTTTACATTTATTATTGTTTTCAACACCTTGAATTGCTACAAGCATCAGTAGTGTAACTGTTGCATTTCACAATATCAAAACAGTGTTTAGGCCTATGTCTATGAGATTTACACTTGTGTTAAACCATATTCAGCCCACAGTGTTGGTAGAAAGAACTGTCCTTATAAATTCAAATGCAGGTAAGTAACTCTGTCATATATTAGTGCCAGTGCCTCTGGCATGTGCTCTGCAAGACTGGCATATATTTATATGGGAGACAAGAAGTCCTTATTTGGACAGATAAATTTATCAATTGTGAAAATGAGCCAAATCATTTACAATATAGAAGTTTATTTATGTTTATATAACATTCTCACTGGAAAGGAAATGACTCTAGACATTATGTGTAGCCTCATAGATAAGGTTTTGGATAAGCATTTGTTTGAGAATGTGATGCCTCTTTTATCCAATTTCTGTTTGCCTTCAAGCCAATCATTTAAGGTACCTTTTACCAGTTCCAGGCAGGCACACACATCATCAGCCTTTGGTCTGAGAGATGGGAATTTGGTCTCTCTGTGGCATTGAGCCTAAGCCAATACTAAGCAGCTGTAACATTCCAGAAACAAGCAAAACAATCAAACAAAACCTTTGAAAAAGACTTAAAAGCTCGCATTTACTGCTCCTCTGTCCAGGTCATAAAGGCTTTTAATCTGCTCTGACAATGCAAATAAGGTTATGTCTGTTCACAGTGCTCTGTACAGGTGAGCCGTTACTATGCCAAAGTTTTCTGAATGTAAAATAGGGTGATTATGAATCACTTCCTTTAAATTTAAAATTATTCATCATGGTTTGATTTTAAGTACATGTCTTTCTATTGCCTGGTAAAACAGATCAATTTTGTTGTTCTGGTACAGAAATTATAAAAGCAGTAATTTAAAATGGTTAAAAGACTGAAACTAGGAACTGCAGCAACATACTAACAATGAATTTTAGCATTCTGAGTTCCCTTTGTGATTCATCTTTGGGTATTCACCAACACCAAATCAATGAATGCTCTATTCATTTCTCTCTTATTTTCTTCTCCATTTTTTCCAACTGATCTATTTGCTGATTCCATCTTCAAAAACTACATCTTCTTGTGTTGATTCATGCACTAGAACACTTCCACAGACAGCTTTCTTCATCTGTACACGAAATCCAATTCCATTATTTTTATTTTAGTCAAAACAAAAACAGAAAGGAGAATCTGATCTTGTTGATTTTGAAGCACCAATAGGTACTGTCAGCTCCCTAAAACCTCTCCTCAACTGAGAAAGAACTCCAAAGATGACTTCTGATAACTTTTTTTTTTTTTTTTTTTTTTCTTATGAAATTCCAGGGTCATTGTGTTTTGTTAATGCACACTCAACTCCAGGAACAGGACCGTGCTATCTATTGTCTTTTAATGTCATTAAAAAAGACTGTAGATATACCTTTCTCCTCTTTATCATAACTATTTAATGCACCAAAAAGCTCTTCTTCAAGGCAGACATTTTCCATTTTAAGGGTTACTGTTATCTTAGCTATAGATAAGATAATGGCCTCTTGAAAGATACTCTGGGAATAAGAGTGAAGGTAATTAGTGCATTGTGGAAAATATAGGAAACGGTATTTATATTTCATTTACAAAACTTACATCCATACTTTTTCATCACACTGAATTTTAGACAACATATAATTTCACTATACTTGAAAATAAATGGAAAAGGAAGAAACTTCCAATCAAAAGTTATTTTATTTTATTTTATTTTATTTTATTAGTCTTCTGCAAGTCTAAGTAACTGTACCATTTCAGAAAACTGGGTAATAATTTTCATAGGTAATATTTTTTTTTCTCTGGGCAGATGTGAGCAGGGAAAACAGAAAGTTTTGAGCTTGCCAAGACTTTATAGGAAGTTTAGATTAGTCTGAGCAATATGGAAACTCTCCTGGTAATATCAAGGGGAGAATGAAAAGCCTCGTTTTCCCTCTTGGACATGTGCCAAAACATGAAATCAATACTGAACTTCTTGCAAGGAAGGATAAACATATAAACCATTTATAATGAAAAGTGACCTAGACTTTTTGTAATTAATTGGATGGACAACTACTTGTTACTTCAAAGTGCCACCATCTTACCTAACAGATTATAAAGGTTATTGTTATTAATGTAGGAAAGAATACCAACTGGTCAGCATATCTAAATTATCAAGGCCCAGAAATATAAAAAAGCTGTAAAATCTACTTTCTGCCTACTCAGACTGTATGAAGATACGCATTTACAGCAAAACATCTCCCATGTAACTCGGTCTTTCTCTGTTTCAGATGTAGTATGGACAAGGGAAGGTTTTACTAGGAATTCTCCTTGTCCTCTCTGCCTTCTGTGATATAACTAATTATTATTATATGTAAAAGTGATGAAAAATTTAAGTGAATTTAATCCCTGACTTAAAAGCATATTTTACAAGCTATTTCACCAGTTCTTCACCCTTAAATGAACAGTTCATATAAAATATATTCCAGTTCAGTAGACTTTGCACACTACTAGTTCTTGCTGTTTATTTATTTATTTATTTCTAATTTGCAACTTATCACTAGTAAGTACATTTTTTCATACTGTTACTATATACTGTTTGGTGATTGAATGGAAGCAGAAGGTAAATAAAAGTAAGTCACAAAAAGCTATTACTTTTGTGCAAATCCCTTTTCAGGAATAAAGGTGCAGCTAAATATGTGAACAGTGAGACATTGAATGAATGTTCATGAGCGTGTTTGGAAGTATATCACAAACTGGATAAAAGGCAAACACAAACACAAAGACAAGATACAGAAATAGCTCCCACTCGGATTTCATTAAAGGAGGAATTTTTAGCTATATATGTTATAGAGGTTAAATTTCTGTCAGACAGGGACAAAAAGAAATCTACCCTTCTTTCTCTTCCATAATAAACCATCCATAGTGCTCATGACAAGTGAGATGTTTCAAATCATTTACATCATAGTACGAGGGAAAGTAATCTGACTGACTA
Organism: Nettapus auritus; assembly: GCA_011076525.1. Taxonomy (NCBI): domain Eukaryota; kingdom Metazoa; phylum Chordata; class Aves; order Anseriformes; family Anatidae; genus Nettapus; species Nettapus auritus. Next base: position 13,118,695 of record CM021772.1, read on the forward strand.
TGCATAGACAAATAAATAATTTTAATATATTATGGGTATATAACATATAAAATTGTTATTAAAATTTGTTCATATTTTTTCATAGATTTCTATATACTTCATAAGTTAAATTTCTACATATTTCATTTGCATAATGAAAGAAGACAATGAAGCTGATACAAATGAATTCAAGTTCTGGAAGTAGAATTTCAAGTACTAGGAAACTGATAAGGTGAAAAAGGCATACAAAGGGAAGAAATATTACTAGGATATTTCAAAATAATGGTATATTAAGGTAAGAAATAATCCTAATGATATTGCTTAATCATTATAAGATGAAAGTCAGTCTAAATATAAGAAACAATATGGAAGATATATATGTATCCAACAAACATTTCTGCTTTGATATTGGGAAAATGTGAGGCAATAGTAAGGATATGCTTAATGAAGAAATACAGTATTTTTTTGCATTTCTCATTTCAGCAATGAGAAATTTGTTTAAAAGTACTTTCATATATCTCAAAATTTATTTTATTTTTCTTTTTAATCACCAATTCAAGATAACTGGCAATTTTAAGAAACACAGATATGATGCATTCTATACTAACAGACTCAGCTTCTTCTTTCAGACAAAAGGTGTTATATTTACATTCCCCATGTTACAGTATTTGTACCTATTATCATGCTTCTATATGTAGGTTGATATTTTTAGAAGGCTGCCCAGTCTATATGACAAATTCCTTTCTCTTTCACTTTGAATAGTAGAAAACCACTGTAACAAGCATTTAATGAATGTTGTGGCAGATTCTCCACCACTTAACTGATTTTAATTAGCATGGAAAGTTTCATGACCTGTGCCAGTGAGGAGGATTTTTTCACATGAAAATCTGTGAACTCTGCAGCCTTGGGCGTTACCTGATTCTGTCCACATGGGGATGAAGTTTCTGCTTAAAAGCCAATTCTTCAGTGTTTTAACTCCAGTGTTTAGAGAATATTTTCCATATTTACATGTTACAGAATGTACATATTTACTGTTGCAGAATGGTTTGTAGGAAGTAGTAGCAAGGTAATGCAATATTGCTGTTATGGGATCCTCCTTTAAAAAAATCTGTAAGAATGTAGTGTACCTGGGTTCAAAGGGCATAACTACAACCTACTCTGAGCCTCTCTCCTATGTTGGAATTAGCCTGTGTACAAGTTTTCCTAACAGTTAAAGCTATCTAAAGATAGCACTCGCAGAAAACGGGATACAGGGAGTGTGGTTGACAGTGTTACAACTCCTGTTGAAACCAGACTGTTGAACCCAGCTTTGGTTCGTCTCTGCAGCTCACAGTTTACATGAGCCCCAATGTATGATCAGTGCATTATTAGTGTATGATACCACTTATAAACATTGTAATGTCTGGTTGACCTTTTTCCTCTGAGGATTATTATGGTAGTCATTTCATTTTGCATCATGTTGGTCTTATTCAAGCCATGGCTTCAGGCATTAAGAAATCTTTAGTCTTGTAAAGAAAGTAGGTGGAAAAAAACACCATATATTCTCCCATTGAACTGTTCTGCCAAAAGATTAACTTTCAGCTGCTTGGGAAACATTGGCTTCAAAATCCTGCTGTCATTCCAGCCCATTTGAAGCAGTTACCTTTTCACCAGCCAAAAGTGGAGCTGTGTCATTTAGAAGACATTAAGAGCACAGAGAACACAGAGCAGAGTTCTGTAATATTAAAAATGATCTGATGTTCATTCTCCAAGCAGGCTTTCCAGACTATGCAACACTACTCTTTATTAATATTTATGCTTCCTGGCACTAATGCTGTTTTATGCAACACATAAGTTACTTATAACGAGGCCTAACATTTCTAATTTTATCTGGACCCCACTTGGGTATGGTTGACCTTAGAAAAGAGTGTTGTGTTTAAGAAGAATCCATTAGACTCACTATAAATCTATTAGTTAATCATCTGGAATAGCAGAGATTATATGACCATTTCAAATCTTCTACACACACTACAAGTTTAGAGTACAATGCCATTTTTAATTTCCTTCAACGAGATGGTTTGTCAAGAGCTTTCCCTATATCTCCCCATACCGTATAATTTAAAATGTCTCAAAATGAATGCACCAATAAAAAAGAAATTTATAGTTTATATATACATTTGAAATAAAATAACAATGGCTTGAAATTCAAAAGAGGCATTGACAACCCTTGTTTGCCTGCTGCCCTAGAATTACTTTCAGATCCACATGCAATTTTAACTTATTTCAAGATGAAAACATGTCCACATCTACTCTACAAAGAGGTACATCATGTCAGAATATTATTCTTTGATGGAGCATCATTCTTGATTACATAGTGTAGCAAAACAAAAAAGAAATAGTAGGAAATAACAATATATATATATATATTTATATACATCTATTTCAAACACTGCTTTTTAAAATTTTATGTTATTTTTACCCTGTCCTGGCTACATGACTTCAACCTAACCTTCTCTAAATGGATAAAATGGCAGGAGACCCCATTCAGGAAACAGGCTGTGGTATGCATGCAGTACAGCTGGTCAGAATTGGCACTAATAGGCTTCAGATCTCTTGCATATGTGTTAACCAACCAGGGAGGGAACAGATTTTTGGTAGGACATACAAATCTGTGGGTTTGTTATGTAGGAAGAGAGAATGCTGCTCATGGCTTCTGGCACTCCTTATGACAGTAATGCATTTCTATTATACCTTTACCCTGGGAGCTGGTCTGATTTATTTCCTTTTATAAGCCCTTCCTCATGTGTAAGCCCAGGAACTCAAAGCCACTGTCCTTCCCAACAACTTTGCCATGAGCAATAAAGCACTATATTCAATGGTTAACATATTGTTCAGGCTGGAAATAGATCGGAAGCATAGTGGTTACCACATGCTAATAAATCTTAGCTTTCTGATAGCACTGCGACAGCTGCTAGTCTTGGATCTTACACATTAGAAGAAGAGGAAGAGGAGGAAAGAATAAACTTCTAGTAACTTCACTGTTTGTATTCAAGGCGTACTTGGTTTTCTTGACCAGCAGCCAGTGCTGATGCTATGCTGTTCTGTGGGAGGTATTCTTCTGGTGAATGGTATTCCAGTAACTATGGAAGGTGGTATTTTCTCTACTAAGAAGGTTCATTAACTCTGTCTGCCTTTGGCAGTGAACAGGAACATTATTTCCAAAGGAGAATATCACACACTTGGTAGAAAAATCATTTGAGGGCTGAAGAGTTTGTGTTAGAGAGAACAACTGTAAGAGGAATGGCTAAATAAAAGTTGAGCTTTACTGTATGATACGAAGAGGGAGAGGGAAACAGATCTTCATCTGTCACAGTTCCAAAACACATGATTTAAGAAAGACTTCAGGAAAAAGTCTTTCCTGAAGTAAGAAAAAGTAGGGTGGTTAGTAAGTTTTTTAGAAGCTTCATCTCAGCCTGACAGGGTCACAAAAATGTTATATTAAACAAACAAACAAACAACAGAAAAGCAGCTCCCATATTCTACCCCCTCAGTTTCCGCAGCAGTGAATTTGAAAGAAAGATTAATTGGTGTACTAATAATTATTCTCATTGATATGCTCAAAATAAAAACAAAACTAAATTTTACAAAATAATTAGCCTAGGTCCTCTCTCTGAAATATCATAAGATATGGAAAAACAATCTTTTCATAGCAAAAATTGTGGAAGGGAGGTTCTCTAAATCAAGTCTGATTAATTAAGCCAAACAAATTTCTCACAGTGCTAGAATAACTCAGTCCCTAAATTCAGTAAACAGAAGACTTTTAGTAGAACAAGACAACCTGAACTTGGAAATACTTCTGAATTTAGTATGGGTGAGACCACCATTTCTAGCTTTACTCCTCCAAAAATAATTTTCCATCTTTTGAAGAAGAGCTGTAAGAATGATTTACTATCTAAAACTGCAGTTCAGAAAGAAACGCAAAAGGCAGCTCTTGACCTAGTTAGTCCAAGGTTAAGAGATGATTCAGACGAGAGTTGTAATTAGTTACACAGAACGTGAGTAGTATTTAGAAGAGCCTTTAATCTACCTGACATGAATTAAAATATCTAAGATTTGGAAACTGAAGTCATCAAGGTTTAATCTGAAAATAAAATGGCCTCTCTGAATACAGAAAGTGTTCAGATTGTCAGGAAACTCTGATAAATCTTCAGCATCAGTTTTTAACTCAGGATTGCGATGTTTTCTGAGAGACAGTTTCTTCTTCAGTCACAAACTTACTGACATAAGAAGGATGGCAAGAGCCATTTAGTGATACTCTTCTGGATGCAATAAAAAGGGGATATATGCGTGGATTATGGTCATCACTTCTAAAAAGCTCTGTCAGCAATAAGAGAATGTACAGTAGTAGCAAACTAGCTTTTGTAAGAATTGTAACTTTTCTATTATCCTTCTTGTGTTTATACTTCAGCTTTGATACAGAGAATTAGTCAAATAGCAAGTTAAGAAAAAAAGATTTCATCTAGTTATAAAATGTATTTTATATGAATGGTTTATATTATAAAGCTTAAATTTTTATCTCACTGTCAAAGCACTTCACTGTCAAAGCACTTCTGTCTTGATGGTCTGTTCACCAACTGTAATTGAGCTATATTTCTGATGTATTGAAATGAAGAAAAAAAGAGAAAAAAATGAAAACAACTTCAAATATGTTTAAAAAGCATATAATTTAAATGATAATAGTAATAAAAACACACACTGCTTTCCTTATTTCTTTTTTCTTTCACTTGAAAAGTACATTTACAACCCTGGGTAAGTCACTGTATTTAGTGCTTGTATTATTGTGGTCACTGGGACCAACCAATGCCTTTTCATTTTAGAGTGAAAAATATTTGTGCTTCAATTTCTCTTCTCTTTCTAATATGCAATAGTTCCATAAAGATTAAAAGAAGATATTATTACCTTTCTAGATTCACAAAAGGAAAATAAATTTTGTGAGATTAAAACTTCTACAAATGGCAAATGAATTAAAAAACAAACAAACAAAACATAACCAACAAACCAACCAACCATCTATAAAATAGCAATTTCCAGATACTAATTTAGGCATATGGAAAATATACAGAGTCTTTAAGAAGCAGTGGGCATCTGGTTAGTCCTGTGTTCTTGACTGGTAAATTACATTAAAGATCAACTATGTTACATAATATTGATTCTACTATAATCCTTCCAATTTATTTTTGAGAAAAAAAGCATCTGCAAGAGTGCATCTGAGAGGGAAGGCAGTTTACTGGAGCTGCACCAGATTATCATCTATCATGTGCATGTCTAAGCTACCCTGGGGACAAGGCAATTTGGATCTGCAAGGGATGTAGGAGGTTGCTAGAAAGGAGGACTATATAAAAATGTATTAATTTGAGTTCTACTCTTAGACTTGGACTTAAAAGTATTGAAAACAGAAAAAAATAGTGTTTATGTATTATACAGCTCATACTACTCATTCAGCCCCATGAAACTCTTTTGTTTCAAATATCACACAAATGTTATATGTTAGCTACAACAATGATTTTTGTGTTTTGCGTTAATTTTGAAAATGAATGTTTTATTATATTTAGCTGGGACCTTCAGTAGGGTCTTTCTAGCTTGCTAATCTATTCACTTTTTTACAATCTTATCTGAGGGCAAATCTTAATTGACAGAGGACTTGGCAAAGCTAAACTACAGTCCAAAGGTTGTCTTGGACTTAATTCTCACAACGCTTGAGTCTGTAACTAAAGTAGCTGTTGGTGTATCTTGGAAAAACAAAGTTGCTGCAGATATTCAGTGTCTTGGCTAGATTTTGAGAGCAATGAGTGCTTATGCTAAAAACTCTACCTGGTATCTTAATTGGTATGTAAATGAATAAAAGATGTGTTTATTACCGTGTAATTGATCTGTTTATTTTCCCTGTTCTCAGTGATGTATTTTGCAGGGAGGAAGGGAACAAGTCTATGAATTGATTTGTATCCCTCCTACAATTGAAAAATGATCTGTTTTAGGAATCAGACATACTACCTGTATATTTCTTTAAACAAAGGCCAAAAGTACAGAAAACTTTGGAAATATCATAGTAAATTAAAATGCGGTGTGATAATGTATGTTGTTCAAATTAGCTAGCTATGTACCTAAGTGGCTTATTATCAAAAAGCAAATAACATGGCCCATTTCTTGAAATATTTTTAAAAGTTGCCTTATGTTATTGAAAGTATTTATTGCTTTTGTTTCAAAGTTTGAAAATTATTAGTGCAGTTGTGCACCTTCAGTTCCTAACATATCTCATATCTGTTTGTTCTAGGGCTGTTTTCAAATCAGGGACTAAACATAAACAATAACAGCAGCATCCCAAATGTTTTTTTTTTTTTTTTTTTTTTTTTTTTTTTTTTCCTGAACAGTTATTTTGTAATGGAATACTCCCTCCACTTCCAATAAATAACACTTGTTGCTTGTCCTATGACACATGACAGTGTCACTGTCAAGGCCTGCTGTAATACCTAGCTAGTTGCCCCCAGCTAGTCAACAGAGCAGAGTGGTTTGCTAATTAAGACATTTGTCTGAATGACGTATTTCTGAATGAGAATCGCTTTACTTTGCAGAGAATTTGGTCGCTGGAAAGTAAACAATCTTGCTGTTGAAAGAAGAAATTTCCTTGGCTCCCCAGTGCCACTTGCCCCTGAATTCTTCCGTAACATAAGGCTACTAGGACGCCGCCCAACACTTCAACAGATCACAGAAAACCTTATCAAGAAGTATGGGACACACTTCCTACTATCAGCTACCTTGGGAGGTAGGGTTAATGCTTGGAAATATGGTGCATGAGTTTGACATGACTGAACTAAAAGCATTGGTCAACTGATTTCCTTGTTGCATTGGTCAACTGATTTCCTTGTTAAACTGTGGTGTTCTCTGTTCCCAGAGCAGCTAAATTGAGCCACTATCCCTTGGCTACATTTTACAGAACAGGAACAGGTTTTGTCTTCCAGCCTTATGGCTCCTTCTTCTGCTGATGATAATTTGTTTTATTGATTCTTTAACAATTTTTGATTCCTTATATTGATTTTGATTCCTAATATTGATTCCTTAACAATTTTAAGGATAATAAGGAAAGAATGCCCATTCCTAAGAGTGAAGTACTTAGCCCTGAGATCCTAGTGTGCATGATCCTGGTCCTTTGGGGACGTTGCTCTGCACTGAGAAGTCAGCGAGTGACAGTTTTCAGAAAGAGGACCCTAAAACAATGTGGCACAATGACAAATTACACAGGTGTCTGGCTCCATTACAGGACTGCAGAGATAAAGCAACAAACCCAGTAACAGTTATTTCCAACAAATCTTTTCAGCTAGGAGACTTTTAAATGACTTTGACTGCTTGGAAGCCCATATATTGCCAGTCTACCCTTTTTTGGACTACTCTCCATTTAACCAGTGGGACTAAAAGTCTCAGAATGGGATGGAGAGGCTTTTCCATGTGATTCCTATTACCTTAATGGAAGCTGCATCTCTAAATCTCCATGGACCAATTTAGAAAGGGTAGCCTGACGTGTAATTGGGATCTGGTCATAAAATGGATTGAAGAAATCCAGTGAAGAGGCCTAATGTCTAAGAGAGAGCATAAATTGTTCTGAATAAAAGATAATTAGTGCCTGAGATTACCCACTGAGTCATCACAAAATGAACTGACATTTTAGAAATGCAGTTTTATCCCTTGGTGGGTGATTATATTAAAGATAATTCTAGTGATTGAGTATCATTCCAGCAGGACAGTCTTGTCAAAATCCTTTATTCACCTGAGGAATGGTTCTCTTTAACACATTTCATAACAGATTTCTAACCATATATTAAGGAAATGACAGCCTTCCTTTTCTCTTTTGGCTGATATCTGAGTTTTGTAGTGACTGAAATGGCTAACAGTAGCTCTCTTTTGGAGAAGACCATTCTAGAAACAAGGTAAATTTGTGTCTTACTGTAGATATTAAAATAACAATACAGAACTAATTCCTATAATTATTTTCAAAACTAGTGCCTCTTCAGCAAATCCAACACCATTTGAATTTTAAGAATAAATTACATGTGTTGACCAGCAATTTGGAATAAAATTCCCAGATTTTTTTTTTCTTTAATTGCTTTGTGTATTTCTTTCATACAAAAAGTACATATTTCAGAAGTAAGCATATATTTTCTTATGTGTGTGGCACAGCTGAACAGTAAACCTAACTGCAGAAAAGAAATTAAATGTTTACTGAGTATTTAAGTACCATAATTAATGATTTAGCTGCAACAGGTATCCTCATGCAAAGATTATGCAGTGGTAAAACTTAGTTATTTTTATTAGCTATTTTCTTATTATTAACTAACATAAATTTTGGTACAAGCAGCCATATCATCAAATTCACTTTGAAGTTGAAATTGAACCTAACAACCTAAGAAAAACAGGCTAACACAATTATAATTGTTATTTCAAAAGTACAAAGCACCCATATCACACTGATCACAAAAGATCTTCAGACTCAACGCCTTTTAGAAAGTATAGCCCTAAGTAAAAACTAAAACCTAAGGACAGGTCTTTTAAAGACATTTGACAATTTCATCTTAAACATTAAATTTGATCCACAAACCCACAGGATTTCCTGCAGGGAATCTGGGGTAGGGTCCTCTTTTCTCCTCTCTCTTAACACCATCTCAGAATGCAGTAGCTGCCATAGACTTACAAAAGTTTACTACTTACAAGGAGACAATGTTGACTTTAGGACTGTGCCCAAGCTTAATGTTTAAGGTTTCAATTTAACTGCCCAGCCTTAATTTTTAGGCATAATTTCAGACACACCTGCAGCCTTCCATTATAATTGGATTGGTGCTGAAAACATTGAAAATTTAAATGATTAAAATAATTATAGGAAAATAGTTATTTCTAAGAGTGCTTTCATAAAGTAGCTAATAACCCTATACTTCCCTGTATGTGTTCATTCCTGTTTTGGGGCTAGACTGAATGGAAATTCCCAGAGATGCTTGTCCACATTTTAACACTTATGTCATCTATTTTATTTCAATAAGGTATTCATACTTTTTCTTTAATTATGAGGAGTTTAATTCTGAAAGCTTTGTCACCTATGCAGCTTCTAAAAAGCAGAAGACCAAAGAGAGTGTGCATATTTCTTTTGTTTAATGAATCCTCAATCATCTGTGTTCATAGCCATAACGGAAAACTTGGCAAATGAATGATCTTGTGGTAAGATTTGTGTGCCCTTGTGACCATTTGGCTTTCATGAATATTTCTTTTTGACTGTAAAGGGAACTCTTGCACGTAGTTTTTTGTGAGACATTTTGTGAGATATTCCCATGTCTTCATTCACAAACACAGAAAAATACTCCTCAAGGGCATTCTGAAATGAGAATTTAGGGAAGTTGTATTTTCCGCAATGCCACAAATTAATGTGGAAAAAGACATTTCTCACTGTTTCTTTATCAAATGGAAATTTTATGTGCTTATGACATAAGGAAAGTCAAATATCCAAAATGAGCAGCTTCAAGTTGCACAATAGAAGAACATTTTGTAGTCCAGTGTTTGTACAGCAAAAGCCATGACTGAGCATTGGGTTCAAGGATGAATCCACATGCATGTGCATGGGAGTAACCTCTTAATTTTCTGCATTGACTGTCTACAGCATTCAATTTGCAGAGAAAGGAGAGCTGTGGCTGCTTATTTTCTTTCAATTTTGCACAAAAAATGGGAATGCTGTATCGGGCTGGACCATCACTAATAGGTGAGGCATTTTCCTCCACTCTTCTAGAACAACACGTCCTGCTTACTTTAGTAAGATTGCAAATTTACACAACCCATCCAAAAATGGCCAGGACTGCTTGACAGGAGAGGCAAGAGAGGATTCATATACATAATCTTCATCCTAGAAGGTGAGCCTTTATTGGACAAGTCCCTGAGCATATCATCTAATTAGAACTGCTTTAGGCTGTATGACCTCCTGAACTTCCTTCCAGCTTAAATTATTCTCTGATTCCATGAAATGTATTTCTGAATTCTTTACCAGCTTTCAGCTAACACTTGGCAGATTCTCCACCAAGTGAGAGACAATACACAATATTATTTTTCTCCTTTTTTCTCCTTTTTTTTTTTTTTTTTTTTTTTTTTT
>CM021772.1:13128929-13141497 GCA_011076525.1 Nettapus auritus
TTTTTTTTTTTTTTTTTTTTTTTTTTTTCCCTGCATTTATACTTGATGCTTTTGCTTGCCTACAGCACAGTGCAATGAACATCCATCCTTCTAAATAATATACAAAAGCATTAGCTGCCATAAGCCTTAATGGTTTACAACAAATAGGATGGAGCAGCGAGCTGAAGAACTGAAAATTATTGTGAAGCCCAGGGCACAACTGTGGAATAAGTGTAGGAGGATGAAAATGTCAATGGATCCCACTTTTAACATTGTTCTTACATATGGATGTCAAGGTTGCTTAGCAAACTGGATAGATTTGGTGATGAGGAAATTACAGCTAACTAACCATTACAATGAAATTATACATCTTATTCCTGGCATTTGGGTGAAATGAGTCTGATTCTGGTGCTTTGTAAGAGGAAGACAGTGGGTCCTCCTAGCATCTGGAACACCATAACTGCTCTTAAAAAACAAATTTGCAGAAGGTTGCCAAGCCTGTTATGAAATTAAAGCATTAGAGGTCAACTGGCTAAATGGCAATTTCAAGTGTTTGTGGTTTTTGCTCCTATTGTCAGACATAAGTGCTCAAAATGCTCATTACCAGACCATCAATGCATTCGCCTGTTCTGGTCAGGAAATATCTCTGATAATTCTGAAAGCCTTGAGAGAAAAACATAAAAATAAATTTTAAAAAAGGTAGTTTCTCTTTACAACAATTTGAGGATATCAGCAAATCAGTTTAAGTCCAATCTCCTGTTATTCTCCTCTCCACTGATTACAGTTATGCAAACATATTTGATATTCACACTTAAATTATTCTATTATTCACTATTCTGTGAACTGAAAAAAAAAGGGTCAGATTTTCCTTCCCTGATTGATATTCCTCTTGAGTAATACATTACACTGCATATAGAGATGGGAGAAATTTTCAGGTGGTGAAAATCAGTGAATCTCAATGAACTCTAAAGTATTTATTATAATTTACACTAACTGCTAATATGATCTTTGCTTTCTATGTCACTTCATTCAAGGTAAGGTACAAAGTATTGGCAAATAAGTAAGAGAGAGTCCAGTCTTAACTAACTGATGTGATAAAGAACCTTGAGAATTTATTATTGGATATGCAAACCCCCACAGGTCTGTAAATTTTCTGGCATTTAATATAATGGATGCTAAGGGGAAGAAAAAAGCCCAATGATGTATTATCTTTCTTTTCTCTTCCTATCTGCTCAAGGAAGAAAATATTCAATTTCTTTCACAGATGTTATATATGGAATTAATGTGCACTGTTATTCAGTTGAACCACAGAAATGATGCCACATCTGGCCTAGCATTAATTTATATAGTATTTGAAGCTCTGTACTTCCATCAGCATCTGCTTAAGTTTGGGAAACTGATCTGATAAAACCCTAATAGTGTATTCTGTGATTCATACAGGAATAGATTTTCTAGTAGTTTTAAGCAATTTTTTATAACAATGGTTTTATATACATATAATACTATATTGCATTACAGCTATTGTAACTGAGGGATTCCATTTAACAAGAAACTTTTGAGAAGTGCACAAACCAAAGACCTTTATGTCTTTTTTAAGATACATCTGCTTTTATGAATACAGAGCTCCAAGTGGGTAACTGTAGACGATGCTCAGATATATCTACCTTTGAGTGTTCTCTCTCTCTCTCTCTCTCTCTGTCTTTTTTTTTTTTTTTTTAAACCATTTCCTCATTTTCTGTCAGGAATTGATGAGAGTTGCTTGTATCACTGATTTTTCCTACCACTACCCAGTCTACACATGAAAATATAAAATATCAAGGCACATGATCCTTTCGTCATTACAAAGTTGTGGGTTCAAGAAAACAATCTCTCAATAATTGAAGCACAAAATAGGGCTAAAAATTAAAAACATGAATATGTATTATTATTTGTAACAAAATACATTTACTCCAATATACAGTACACAGCTTCAAATAATATATAAATATTGAGTTACAGTTGTTATGGCATTATTCTAGTCTACTATGCAAAAGATTATTTGCATTTTTTTATTTAGATAATTCCTGAATATATTTATAAGATACACACAAAAATAATTTCTGATATTTGAATGCCATTTATAATCTGCTGTTTAGGAGTCATATATAAATGGATGGTTTATTTGTCTAGGTAAATTTCTACATACTTCTTTTATTTCATTTCTTAAAAACAGCACATAGAATATCTCTCTCAACTCACTCATTTACTTACAAGTAAAAATCCTGCAAAATAAACCTAGAAAGAAAGAAATATATAAGCTAAGGTATAGGCTTGCAAATTCCAGGGCTCACAGGGACATTAGTATATATTGTGTCAAGGTCAGTCTGTAATGTGAATGCCAGTCCCCAGTTCCTAGGTGAATATCCGTATCAGTGACAGCAGCTACATGGTAATAAAGCATCAGCATATAAGTCTGCTAATTTCTTGAATCAGTCATTGGATCATGTGAGGATTTTTTTGTAAGGATGACCAAATGTTTTTATGCTCTCTTTTAACCCTGAGAAAGTGAAGTAAACTGACTCTTGAATTTCATGAAGAGAGAATACTGCTTTTAGAGCCTACAGAAGATACAGTTATATGAATCCAGTGCTGAATAATCACTTTTTCTTTGTATTCCCTACCATAATCCATTTATTAAAAAAAAAAAAAAATCATAACCTTGAATAGTTTTCTAAAATTACAGTTAATTTTTAGTTAAAGCCTGGATGTCCTTTTAGGCATTTTCAGCCTATAACTAGTTTAAAAAAAAATAAAATAATAAAAAAAATCATTCGTGTTTCAAATGTGATAGAAGAGTTTCTTTCGGCATGGGTTTAATTTTTCCTAAATAAATTTAAAATTCAACTTGTCTGCCAGGAATTAAACATGAATCAATTTACTTTACAAACCAATAGTTCTGGGTGCAAAAGGGAACCCTGTTACAACTCTCCAGTTAACATGGTAGAGCCCAAGTAACAAAGTATGGTGGAGGTCTCTGTTTTTCAGTCCACTCTAATCCTTTGTCTAGCAATTGCTATATCATCTTTGTAAGATGAAATACTTCCTGAACATGCAAGATGCCTTTTGAACATCAAATACTTTTGAAATGTATCTGATTGCACCACAGTGACTGAGAATATTAGTGATGAATTAGTTTGGCATGCCATTCAAGAACAATACAGAGATTTTTGAGGATAAAGAACTTCCTTCATTTTTATATCAAAGGCCCCTTCACTCCAGCTGTGTGCCTTCACTCAGCCTTGGGAAATGTAATCTGTTGTGATCTAAATCAAAACAAACATTCAAAATCATTTCAATCCAGTTACAGAGCATGAGAAACAAAACATATCTTTCAGGGAACAGGGACAGAGACTACAGGGCTGGGGATGAGTGCAGCATGCTGGCAGGTGATCCTGCCTGCCGAAACGCACCCACTGGCAACTGCTGTAGCAAGTATGTGGTCAAACAATACCATGAGGATAGGATGATGTGATAGCTGTGAAGAGATTCAAAGGTTATTTTTCTCGACATTTTCTAATAAAAACAAAGCAAAGCAACGCACAACACTGTTCTTTTTCAAGGTTCTTTTTGGAAATTGGAGGATTTTTATCATTGCTCTAATCTTCACCCCCTGGAGAGCAACTGTTTCTGATGGGAGAAAAATAAACAGACGGTTTTAATAATAAAGCTTATCAGCATTCTGTTGAAATATGATTTTGATGGAAACAGCCTCACTGTCCTTACTAATTTCTAACACAGATCAATCAAAAGGGCTCTGTGAGTTTAAACCAGAAGTTTATTCACTGGCCAGTGAAACACAAAGAACCTCCTTTTTTTTTTTTTTTTTTTTTTTTTTTTTTTTTTTTTTTTCCTCTCTTCTACTGTCCAGATTTTCAGTGGAAAGCTGATTGAGCTTCCAATAATTGGTTTAATCTAAGTACATCAGTTGAGACACCTAGAAAAAGGAGAAAAGCAAATGAAATCTCCTAATGAAAAATTACATCTTTTTCGCATTGCCTGAACCGACCTCTGATTCAGTGTTCACTGCCTGTGAGTTGTGGTATTGTCTGCTCTGATACAGCTGTGTCTTTAAAGCACAACAAACAGCTGCACAAAGTCCATGGCTCCTTGCTCCCGTTTCAGATCACTCCATTGCTCTTCATTTCAGAAAGGCGTTTCATATTGTGACTAGTGTCACAGGGCAAGTTTTGAAAAGGCAGGTTTTATTTCATAGGCATAACTGAATGCCAACAGTGCTGGAACCTAGAGCAGATTTTGATGGCAAATTTCTCTTAAGTCACCAGCCATGAGACTTTTCTGTGCTTCTCCAGCTCTCTGCTCACTGCAGACAGGGTGGCAGCATCCCAGTGTGGGTAATGGCCCACCTGGCCACAAGATCCACACCATCTCACATCAGGGTGGTGTGGCAAAATGTGGCACACACGTCTGCGCTCATAAAACATGCTTATGCCTCTCCTACCAAGAGAACCTAGTCTGCTTTGCAGGAGGTTTTGGCACCAATTAAATAAAATGTAAATGCATGTCTACTTATCAATACTTATCACAATAAAATAAAATAAAAATAAATAAAATAAAATAAAATAAAATATTACCCAACAAGAAACTGCTGGAGGGGAAGCATAGACAGAATGGCAAAAAATGAGGTAGACTCCAGCTGGAATATTCTGGGCAGCAGCTGTCCCTTCCAGGACAGAATTAATATACTGGGCAAGCCCAGTAGGTCTATTTAGATAAGAGAATCCTGAATAACAGCAGTTTTGCCTGTGTATGGGCTGAAGAGCCTGTCTCTCCTCTGAACTTGTGAGAGACTGGGAAACAGTATAAGATTGATTAATATGAACACATTCCTCTTTCTCCAAAAACAAATTATTATTATTATTTTTTTTTTTCAAGCAGAAGTAGCTGTGTGCAATGTGTCAGCAGTTGTGTTCTGCATGCAGACATGAGTTCTTCATTTAACATTGCTCACCACCAAAATTATCTCGTTTTAAATAAGATGTCATGTTTTTGTCTTACACAGTATCCCTCTACAGCTATATTTTTTGGCACATAAGCCCATCTGAAATTGCCATCATTTCCCTTGAATGGGCAAAATGCCACCATAGCAGATGCATGAGCAATGAAACTAGAGCAAGTCAGGCTATATCAGCGTAGTTTCCTTTCCAGGAGTGAGGAAACAGCATTCTGTGGAGCTGTTCAGCACCTAAAATACAGGTATAATGATATTGACTCTTGAGCAAATTAACACAGAAGAATGCTGCCTACCAAATAAAGGTTTGGAAAGTGAGAAAAGTGTTTTAGTAGTTACTTTCTACATAAGTTGCACAGAAGAAAATATTGAGTCAATATATTATTTTCTATTTCATTTTCTGAAGAAAAGAGCTTTGTCTAAATAAAACACAAAATGAATGAATTCTTGATTAGCCTGAAATACAGGAAAAAATATCCACAAAGTAAACAATTAATGTAGAATATTCATAACAAATTTAACATTACCAGTAACTCTTAAAATGTTTTTAAGAACCTGCTCAGTTAAATGAATGAGAATTTTGTTTTGTTTTTGTTTTTAATTATCCAATGGGAATTAAATTTTATAAACTCAAGTATTTGCTCATGTCTATTTAGAGAGAATAGAAATGAGAAAACCACAACCTAACATGCTGGAGCTTCACTTTGCTTTTGGAAGAACAAATCTGCTTTAGAAGTTAGGAGAGTGTTACTTTTGTCCCCTCCACACCCCCTCACCCTTTTTATTTGTTTGTTTGTTGGCTTTTAAAGAAACTGATTAAGCTTCTGATTACATATTTTTTATACTTTTTCATTATATGAATTTGGTTTAAGAGATCTGTTAAATCAGGTTTCAAGCATCGTGTCATTGCTGAATTGATTACACAGCATAAACATATTGACAGTTTATAAAGGTTATAAGAATGTATTATCTTTCTTTTTTCTGAAATCAAGTGAGATTTATATTTTAAAAGAAGGAAACAACAAAAAGACACAAGAATTATTTTGGCTTCAATTTATGTTAACATTAAATACTAAAAAAAGAAGGTACTGAGCAACCTTGTATACAGACACATTTTTTAATGATTAAGAATGAAAGTCTACATAATACATATAAATGATAAATAGGAATTAGTGTAGAAGATTTATCCCTGGTGTCACTGCTTTTTAGGCATAAATATGTTCAATTTATTGTTGTTATTCTTATAAGGCATATAATTCATTAAAAAAAAAAAAAAAAAAAAAAAAAGAAAGGAACAGTAATTCTGATTTGATTTTTCAGAGATGCTTCATATGGAAAAAATAGTGTTGTTTTTTACTTTCATAAAGGTGAATAAATTCTCAGAAATGTGAGAGAGGGAGGATAAACACTGCCAGTGGTCAGACCACCGGACCCATGAAAGTTCTCACGCATGTGCTTAGGCACTAAAGTACCTAAGAATGACACCAGGGTGTTTATCTAACAGCTGTGGAAAACAACAGCTTGCCACCTTATTTCTGGCAAAACAAGAGCTGTAGATGATGTCACTGATGAATGCTGTGGTTTCTGTTTCCATACTCAGGAGAGGAGTCACTCACAATTTTTGTGGACAAAAGGAAGCTAAGCAAGAGGTCAGAAGGAAGTGATCCCAGCACCAACAGTTCTGCAGTGACTCTGGAGACTCTGCACCAGCTTGCAGCCTCCTACTTCATTGACAGAGACAGCACTCTGCGCAGACTCCACCACATCCAGATAGCCTCCACTGCCATAAAGGTACGGGAAGTACTCTGAGAGAAACCTTCAGACGTTTCCAGATTCACTAGCTGCTTTTCAGGAGAGGTGTTTTGATTAGTAAAAACAGATTGATTGGGAAAATAACAAATTTTGTCCTAATCATTTTCTTACTTGAATAAAAGCATTAAATTTATACTGAAGAAGACAATTAAGAGGGAGTCTAACACACTAAAGATAGCACTTTGATAAGCATTATATAATTTTAATGCTAAAAATTTCAGAAGTATTAGGTCATTGAGACAATCTTTATATGTGTGTTCAGCAATCATGTTTATAGCCAGACTTATATCGGCCTATAGGTACATATAGTTTATGTTTTCCCTTGCACTTTTTTTTTTTTTTTTTAATATAATTTAGTGTACTCTTATGATTGACATTAATTATTTTTTACTGATCCTTCAAAGATATATGTATAAATGGAGCTCTTGGTTCTACAACACTGTGGAGGCACATCCTATTTTCTGCTGGGAACTGCTTTGGTACAGTCAAAATACCCTACCTACTGACTGCAGTAGGTCATTCATAGTAGCTCAGATCAGTGTCTCTGCGGGTATTATGTAAAGCAACAACTGTTCTTTTGAGGAAATCTTTAGCTGAATGTTTCTTATTGGAAGTAGCTGCTCTCAGTCCATTTCCAGAATTGAAGAGTAAATCAAAATGCAACTTGCTGTTGAAAGCACATTAATTATGGGGCTTTAAATCTAAGATGTGATTTAGAATCCACTGCATTTATTGGATCAGACCACTGTTAACTACTGTCTTTATTAAAGACCATCTGAAACCAATTTGTACTTTTCAGCTACCGTAGTCACTACTTAAGTAAATATAAATTTACTTCCTTGGGAGTGTCAGGTCCTTTACATACAAGAACTCATGCAGAACTTGTGGTATGGCAGCAACCACTTCATATGTCTGCTGTTATATGGAGGATATTCCTCCTGTCCCATCCATCCTGGCAGCTAACCTCAGCTCAGAGCTGGTCATGTGCAGGTGCAAGACAGTGTTTGGCTCTTCAGGCATAACAGATGAAAAACCCAGCAGAACCAACACAGAGTCCAGTCTCAGCTGGGGGCTGCCTGCTGGTTCACACAATCTTGCTGCACTGTTCTACCACCTATCCCTCTGATCTGACTTACCTCTGCAATCACATAATTCATTATGCAGATCTGCAGCAGCCTTTAAAATTAGTCTGCTTCCTTCAAAGCACAGGCAAAATTGTCCTTCTTTGTTAAGATAATTTATTGGCAAGAAAAGGTAGTAACTAAAGTGCTAGAATATAGAAATGCAGAAGCAAAGCAATCTCTGAAAGAAATGTCTCCTATTAGCTGCATTTTTAAAGCAATTCTGTGCTATAATACAAAATTAAACCCTGCTTGCTAATGATTTAGGTAATGAATGTCCACATGTCAATTGTTTTTTACAAACACCACAAAATGACCAAGTTTTCTCTATACACCCCCACTGTTCATCAGATGGATACAAATACAAGTTGTAGTCCATACGCAAACCTGATTTGGGTAATTAACTGCAGCAAGTCTCTAGAAAATGGTTTTCACATCAGATGCAACAGTACTGATACATGAAACACTCATTTTGTAGCTTGCTTTCATTGAGATTGGGAATATTTGCATTACAGATTTCTATTGTTAGAATGCTTAACTAAACATAAAAACCTGTTTCTGTTGAACACTGAACACAAGAGCAGACAGAGAAGGCATTTTTTTTTTTTTTTTTTGTTCTCTCTCCACACAGATTTTTGAAACACTGCAGTTTTTACATTGGAAATCCATCAAATAATGGTCCAGATCCATGGTGTAAATAGAATATTTCCAGATTATTTATTAAAACATACTGATAACTGAATTAGACAACAGGCTTTCCATTGACTTGCAGGGCCAGATCTCACCATCCCTGCAGTTAAACTGGGGGGCAGATCTGGCAGTAGCAACACCCTGCGGGACCTGATGAAAGGGAGGGCCATCACCCATCTCTGTGCCTTCCCCCACATTTTTTCCCCCCACATTTAGAAATCCCCGAAATTGTGAAATTTATAAGTTTTCTGAGCAATACACAATCATTTTTGATTGCTGACTAGTTAACAAAAATATGTTCAGAATCTATTTAGTATTACACTATCATTTATGATTCACTCCCAGATAGCAATTCCATATCTTAAACACTATTTGCATGTACATAAAATTTCTTTTAATCGAAAAGAAAAAGACTAAAAATATAGTTATTTTTTGAATTGCTTATTTTCCCTTCCTTTTTTTATCAGTCAATTTTAGTTAGATTCTGGATGGCTTTTTAATATGCTGTATACTAGGTTCTACCCTTCTAAAAGAGTTGTTTATATTTAGGAAGAAAGAACTGAAAATATGAATATGCTTCATATTACTCATGCCCTTAGTAGGAAAAACACAGCTATCCTTTTGGGAATGTGTACCTGAATGAAGCAAAGAAACAAAAAAATCAGAACAGGCAAGACAAAACACAAGTCAAAATACACAGTACTGTGGATGAAACGCAACGCTTCAGTGCGCAAATGAGCATCCAGAATCAAAGGTAAGGAATAAAACTGTCCTTACCTTTGGTTCTTTGGATCATATAACTACGTACTGTAGTGCATTTTTACCTTTTGAAACAGGTTTCTGATCATGTTTGGAGACATGATGCTTGATTAAATAGGCTGCTGGTCTGTAAACAATTCCAGTGTTTTCATTAATAAGAATTAACATGTTATACTGTGCAAAGAACATCTGCATTGCTTCTGCATACAAATTCATACAGTTTAAAACAATCTTTTAATCATTTGGTTTTCTTTATCAGTGTTAATGTTCTGCCACAAGGATGTTCCTGGAGTTTTGGACTTCCAAAGCAATTGAGACATTTGATACTATATATGCTCATTGGCTTGTTTGTTTTTCACATTTCCTGTAACTATGGGCAATCTGAAACTGCAACTTCAACTTTGCACAACCATGTTTTCTGTTTGTAGTGTTCTCAAATGTCTGTCTTGATGACTGTAACACCTCTAAAAATATTCCTCAAGAAATTAGATCATGAAGACACATTCTTTCCTTAACAATAAAGATGTTTATTCCTAAAATGAAAAAGGATGATATTTACGAATTCCACCATGATATATATCCTAAAAAAAATTGCTATATTAATTCTGTACCTCTTCTTGCAATTTTTCTTTTCTTTTGACTTATTTAATCTGTCATTTAGGCTAACTGATTTGGGAAAGAGATACTTTCTTTTTGGGTGCATTGTAACTTGGTAATATATCAATAAGATTTAATGATCATTTAAAAGGAAAAAAATGTCACAAAAATAATATGGGAAAAAATATTCTTTCTTCTACTGGATCATGAGGCAGAAGGAAAAAAACTGAGCATGCAAGAGCAGAGGGGCACTTGCAGCTACTTCTAAAACACCACCAAAGATGGGTTTGTCTAGGACAAGAAAAGATGAGCATTCAAAAGTGCTATAGCAGTGCTCAGTCAAATATAAGGATAGCAACGAGTAATTCACCCACTCACAAACTATAACTGTGTTTATGTTTGTACATTTAGATCTTAATGTTTCCAGCTTCTTCTTTTAGTGCGTCCTCCATAGATTAAGGTCTAAGTTTTGTGCAGATAGGACATTGAGAGGGATCCATTAAGTCTCTTGAGTTGCAGAGCCAAATATTAGATCAAATATTACATGTGAGTAATCAAGCTCAATCAGAGAAAATATACATATATGTATATATCACTATGGATATATATCTGTTTTCTCAAATATTACAAACAAAAATGACAGAAAGCACATATAATGAAATATTTTTCTCCCTTATGTACTTAAAATAATTAATATTTGAGCAACTCAATATGTTCAATTTAAATTCATTGAGATATGTATTATCTGTTTTTTTTTTTTTTTTTTTTTTTTTTTTTTTTTTTTTTTTAATTTACTTACAAGTCTTGATACATTATTTTGTGTGACTGATCAGGAAGATAAGATTTTGATAAGTTACAAAGAAAGGCAAACATTAGGAAGGGGGAAATGAGAATTAACATTAAAATCTTCAAGCTTAATTATTTTTTATCTAGTGTAAAACAAACCTGTAATTCAGAACAAAATCTGTTACTGTGCAGCATGAGAGGAGTACAAGAGATGTATTTGATAAATCAAGTTTGTTAATCAAATTTATTTATAATCAGTTTTGTTGATTGTGACATAATTATCTTAAAAAAACAAAACACTAAACCAAAAACAAATCAAAACAAGAAAAAATGACATTAGCACAACTGATTGAAGCTTCACATTTTTACATTGACAAGACATTGTTTATTTCACATAAAAAGAGGAAAAAACACCAAGTCAGATTTTCCAACTGGAAATCAAATGTTCATGGGAACTACCCAGAGCCTGTATCAATATTTGCCTTATTTAAAAATCCCTGATACATACATTCTTTTAATATTATTTTAATGCATTCATTTTAGTGTAAGTAGCTAGGCTCGTATGCTAAATCAACAGTTTGCAGCCTCAAGGGCATCACTGGAAACTCGCCAAGAGCCTGAGGGCCGCATCTAATTTGCATATACATTTACATGAATGCACATCCTGTTGTGTTTGAAATATTACAGATCCAACATTACTTCCCTTGTATACTCATTTTAGAAGCTCTTTCCTATGAATATTTCTCTTCAGATGCACTGACAGCTGTTAAGTCTCCCTATTTACATGCATATTAGGATGATGGGGCATGTACTCCTCTTGTTTTATATAATCCTGTAAATTTATGGAAGCATAATACAGACAAAGCCAGGAAAGGTTTTCTTTCTGTGTTTAATTAGCAATGTTCTTAGCTATTCCAATTCACTGATGCTCTTACCTCTCTGTACAGCCATACTAATCTGCATCTGTTGAAGATTTAACCATAACTGAATGTCCAGGGGAAGGTCAAATGACCTGAGACCTAGCACTATAAAATAACCCTTATCTGTATGGCTGACCTTTTCCTTCACTGACTGATGGATGGTGTAAACAACATTTCATGGTCACAAGGTTCCTTAGCACCTTCTCTGACAGTATTCTGTCTTTGCCCACTGGCAAAATGACCTCAGTGTACTGCCCTGAGATCATGCATCTGTTCTCCTAGCATCTAATTAGGAGACTTTTTCAATGGTGGGTAGATGGGGCTATGAATAAAATGTCCAAACGTTTTTCTGCTTTCTGAGTGTAACATAATGGGGAGACACAGCAGTATAAGCTCTTACTCCTATAAGCAACCCTAATTCCTGTTCACTGGAAGCCACTGTTAATTCCACCACCACAGTGGAATGACATTATTAGTGAGAATTAGCTTGCACCACTGCCTGCCCTTGGCTGGTATTTCTCTTGAATGTACGATTTGCTCTGAGGAAGTGCTAAGTTGAGAAGAGTACACAGCTTTGTAGGACCATAGATAGTTAAGAGGATGTGCTAAACACTTACTGAATGAAATTTGCACTAGAACTGATATGCAGAACAGATAAGAAACACATATAGTTTATAAGAACAGTGCTCTATTGTGATGGTAAACATATCTGATTATATATGAATGACCCTGTCTCACAGTGGACTGCTAGAAAGGAAATGTAAATATTAAATAAATTAGCTTCTCAGTCAAAACTCGGACTGAAATCCAGACTATTTGTTTCTTCGTTTGGTCTGAAAATACTTTCCTCTTTCCTTTCCTTTCCTTTCCTTTCCTTTCCTTTCCTTTCCTTTCCT